>JARJLG010000092.1:0-357629 GCA_029448575.1 Mycena maculata | reverse complement strand
GCCAGCTTATAGCGCAACATAGTGCGCCCCACCTGCTCCCCGAGGTATCCGACGTGAGCATCAAGCTCCCGGACCTGTGCCCGCAGACCCTCTCTGCCCTCCGCCTTCCGGGCCCTCCTTTCCCGCTCCTTCCGCGTGCGATCGCGCACCTCGCGGTCGCTCCGGTCTCCCCGCTCCGTTCGGGGGTTCCGGCGCGTCCGCGAGGGCCCCGCAACCGGTGCGGACCCTTGGCCACGGGCCTCCTGTGCCGCGCGTCGCTTGTTGACGCGAGGCGGTCCAAGGGGCCGCGCGCGACTGCACTGAATGTGCTTTGCGCGGCACCGGCGGCAGGCGGTGCGTCCCGCCTCGACGACGCACACCTCGCCACTCCTCCGGCACGAGTCGCAAGCTACGAAAATCAAAACCGTTAGTACCGGAACCTCCGGTTTTCACTGCGACGCACCGTTCTCCCCCTCCTGTTCGACGTCGCTGTCGTCCTCGTCGTTCAGCTCGTCCACCTCGCCTCCCCCCTCCGCACGCTCCGGCGACACTGACTTCAGCGTTTCAATCACCGGCAATTCGTCGAATTCCGGAGCCTCCGCGTCGAGCGCCTCCAGGTCTCGAATGAGCTGGAGGGCACGAGCGGCCTCCTCATTCGCCACTTCCGCGCGTTGCGCGGCCTCCTCCGCCTGTTCCTGGTACGCCGAGATAAGGCGTACCCGGCGCTGCTCCCTCTCCTCGTAGAACCGCTGGGCGGCCTCTTCGCGCAGCTCCGTCGTGGTCGCTCGCGCCTTCCCCTTCCCGGTTTTCTTGCCGTTGCCGGCGTCGCTGCGGTAGTCGTCGCTCGACCCCTCGCGCCCACTGTCGTTGTTTCCGTGGCTCGACATCGAATTTTGGTGTTGGTGACCGGAGGTGGTGGTGGTACGAAAGAAAGAAACGTCTGAGTCAAAACCAACAGCACGTGACTTTTTGATCTTGTTTATTTTCCCAAGCTTCTTCATTGTTCGACAAACCTCATTCCTTTTGGGTTCCTCATGGGAGAGGAACCTAAGAGGGGGATACTGTTATATCCATGCAACATCCCCAGTCTTCTCGTCGACCTTCCGGTAGCTCCGGTAGGTTCCGAGGCTCCGGTAGTATACCGGAGCCTCCGAACCGTTCCGGTACCATCGGGTTTTTACGCAATGAAGGATTACTGAGCGTTTCCCGTTTATCCGTCTTCCTTCCTTTTCACTTATTGTCATACGACTTCTCATCAGCCCATCTGACTTGACTTATTGTTAAGAACCACTCTCCTTCCTTTTATGGAATACAATTAGATACTTAGTATAAATACGTCTTTAATATGTCCTGTACGTCAGATTGATAATTGACGTTGCTTGGCTCATTTCCCTTGCACTGAGTCGTCTCCGTTCTCTCCGGTTCCCTCCGGTACTCCGACTTGTCTTCCTCTATCGGGTACCTGCCGGTTAGGGTAGTCGCTCACCCTTGACCCCCTGTGGTGTTGTGATCCTCTTCCGTATACGTTCCGGACCCTCCGGCTCTCCGACGCTCCGACATACCGGAGCCTCCGGTCCTTCGGCCATTTACTCTTCGGGTCCAACCCGGCTCGGTATATAACAAGGGCCCGGTAGTCTCCGATTTACTCAGAGACCAGGGATGATGGTTACCGTTTGTCCATCCAACCCCTCTCTACATGCACTTGCTGAACTTGGAACCTTGATCCACAATTCTGAATATCTTGTCCAAATGATTGTTGCCACTGCCTGCACATAACCTCAATCAAAGTATTCTTGGACATTCAGAGAAGGGGCCCCCAGCATTGACTAAATAATGCACTGCTGTGGACAGCTCATAAGATGCTGAACGTGCACGTATGGAGGCCTCTGCACATAGGAGTTGCTCATTTTGTACCATGTCAAACCACACCAGGCGATATTTCCTCAACCTCTGTACCATTTCCTTGCTGTTCTGGCCCTCTCTGGTCACCATATATCTTGCGGAGTATCGGAGTAATGGCACCTCTGTGTGCATTTTAGCTTGGGGGTTGTATCTATGTCTCCCTCGTGATGTTTTGCACCAATCCTTTACATCTGTCCACTACATTTCCACTTGTCCCAATACACCCTCATGCCAAGTAAATATCTAGTCAAGGTAGTCACTTGTTATCTTGCCGACACAGATGCCTCCGTCAAACGTCTGTGATCACGATCACCTGCCTATCATTCTGTTGTTGCTTTTTTGTTTTCTGTTGCCCCGAATCTTAGTCAAATCTTGGACTTGAATCATACACTCCTTTCTAGCAGGATTTGTTTCGGAGCCTTTCATGGTGGCCTCCATTCCATCTCCCAGCGCCTCTGATATGCCACTTCTCAGCAGCCATACCTCTGACATGCAGCCTCGATATCTTGCTCAGGATGCATGGATATGTCTGAATCCCCTGGCAGCTAGCCACCTGCTCACATATCTGCATGCCCAGTGCATCTGCTACCATGTTGATCTCTCAGATTACTCCAAGATTGGCCTGACCATGAAAACATCTGTCGCTTTGGGCTACTGTCCCACCAATTGGCCCAGGCTCTCAGTTGTGGTGGCCTCCGAATCTGCTCCCAGCCCCAAGCCTCACTCACAAAAAGCCCTACTACACCCCCACACAAGACCCCAATGCCATCTTACCTGGCTGACCGTTTTCCAACTAGTACTGCTGGTCCAATTGCCTGCGGAAGCTGAATGTGTGGAGCAGTGGTGGCCTCCAATTCTTTTGTAGAACCCATTATGGTTGTCAAGTGTCCTCTATACATGTAAGTGCTCGTTCTGTATTGAACAATAAATCATCCCATGGTTTGTCTGGGTTCCTGTTCTGCCAGCAACCATATTTGCACGAGGCAGTGGCCCCGGACAACCCGGTTTCCTGTTGTTGCCAGTATTTTACTGTCCCAATTTTTAGTGATGCTGAAATTATTCATTGTTGTACATCTCTTAAAACTGGGTGGCTGTATGTGTTTTATCTGCATTGAATACTAATTCTAGATAGTGGATGGAGGCCTCCATAATGCAACTGCCCTGCCATGGAGACCCTACCAGCGCTGTGGAGGCACCCGCAGGTGGCACGTGAATTAATACGTAATATATACCTAAACCCTCCCTCTGTGGAGGGGGACCTCTTAGGTACCTTTTCCTTATACAGGGAAAGGTACCTAAGAGGTCCAGCACGTGACCTAGAGGGATGACACCTAGGTGTATCTCCCGCACTAACCTCTCATTCAAGATCCGTACTGGAGCTCTCAAGTCGATCCAGATGGGTTTCCTACCTCTAACTTCAATTTCGTCAGCACGGTGTTAAGGGGACATTTGAATTGCAGCTTGTTGCTGGATTTTTTATTCCGGACTCCTCTGCGGAATTCCACAGTCCTGCTTCGAAAATTATTGCTAACATCGTTGCTTTTTATTTCAGGTGATAACAACTCGTCGATTCAGCTCAGGTGCATCCTACAAGTCTGAGCTCAATTTTGCTTTCTTTTGACCCCTTGACGACTAGTTCCACCTACTTTATCCCCAGGACGCTGGACACTGTGCACTTCCCGCATTGCGTTGGACTGATTCTGATGCCGAATGTGATCCTGCTAAGCGGCGAGACGGAGTTCTCCGTGTTGGGTGTCAGGCAAAGGATCACAAGTGGCAGTGTTTCGCCATAATTGAACATGTTGTCTGTGACATCCACGTGTCACCGTATGCTGTGTCTGTTCAGCAACATGTTCTGGACACGATTGAAGCGGTCAAAACATTTTTTTATATATCTCTATATATATCTGATATTTTGATATTCAACAGTGTTACCTCTGAAATCCAAGCTCTGCCTTGTTCTGGATGGTAGGTTTCTTCAGTATCTTCTCCAATGACAATGTCCATTTTGCCTCTCCTCACTTTCACAGTTGCGGCTGGTATGAGTCCACGCCTCATGACCATAGAGTTGGGCAAGTTTTTCCAGCACCGTCAATCAGGGTATTCCCCAGCAAATCCTGGCTTGGGTGCATTGCATTTTCCTCAAGTTATATACCCTTGCAACACTCCATTTTCCACAAGGATGAGCATGCAAACGCCCGACGAAGAGCGGGAGAGGCAGGTTTGAGTTGCAGTGTGTTTATTTTGTGGGCCAACCTTAGCTACTGCATAGATGGAACGGGCAAACCCAGATGTTATCGGTTCCTTAGTGTAGTTGGTTTTGTTACTTCCTCTTGTATTACTCTGTTCGCGCGAGGTCGCTGGTTCCGATCCCCTTGTAAATCATCCATTTCTGCAGCCTTTAACTAAGTCAGTAGAAATCGCAAGTAACAAGGTAACAAGTCAATAGAAAAATGTGAAGTAGCCATTAGGACCAAATGTGAGTATGTTGGCTCAAAGGCTTTGGATTTTTCATTACAAATGACCCCTCCCCTTACAAGTCCTTGTAATGTCTGTTGGTGTTATAAACTATTTTCTAAGGATCCGGCTGTGTTACTAGATTGGCTCAAATAATAATGACAAGATAAGGAGGCCATTGCCTTATGGCCTTATCAGTCCTTATCAATTCTTATCTGCTTCGGCGGGGTTTTCTGACATAAGTGCTGCCGACTCGGCAAACATAGCTCTTTCCTTTGAACCTTTGTGCTCCAATTTCCATTACTAGGAAGCGCCGGCTGTGCCGGCAGGGACCTTGCTCTAGGAAAGGTTTTACAAGTATGCATTATGACATGTACTTTGTGCCCCAAACACAGTAAATACAAGAAACCCAAGAAAATTCGAGCTTGGTGGCGGGATTTCTCTATTTTTCCAATGAGTCTCCATAACAATTTAAAGTTGGCCAACATACCTGCTCCACTAAAAGCATGCATCTTTCATCGGAGCCACCGTCCATTGCAGTGATTGCAGTGACTTGGAGGTGTGTAATCAAAGACATATAATCATCAGCGGGTAAAATTGGATCCTCGCACTGTAGGCAAGTACCATGGCCATGGTTTCATGGCATTTGCCTGGTGTGGGACCGACACTTGCCATGGCGTTCACACCGGGTCCGGACAAATTTCAATGTACATAGATACCAATAATGATTCTTTCAGTTTCTGCATTCAAAGAAACTATTAGTTTCAGCAAGGGAGAATCATATTATCTATTTATTGGCACACTGGGAACCTTATTCGGGAGGAAAACACCTAGTTGTTTACATAACTTTGGCTTATCCAATGTGATGTGATGGGTCACCTGATCAAGGCCTAAGCCTGAAATTGTCAAGAGGTGCTGAAGATCTGGATTGCTCACGGTGATCTCTGAAGACAACTTGACCTGTCTCTTGTTGGTGACCAGGAGGTTAAATATATCTATCTCAAATTTGGCTACTTACATGAAGTGCCTAGGAGTAATAATTGCGCAGTTTGAGCCCATGTCGAGGAGAAAAAGTTGTATTCAGACGTGATGGATTGATGAAATTGCCTTTTTTTTTTTTTTTGGGGGGGGGGGGGGGGGGGGCGGGGTTGTGGGACTTATTAGCTGATCAAGAGATCGAGCACCTCTTGGAAATTGTTACTCCTATACACCGGATCCACGAGAACATGATCACCCGATAAGCTGCAGACCAGATTAAGCTTGTACTATGTGTTTCTGGATACCAATGAAGGGCATCTGGGGTATCATTGGAAAGGTATTAAACCATACAATCCAGTCAACAATACTAGAAGTCAAGGCATTTACTACAGAGGAAGATAAGGGTCAAATTATCCTTTTCAGGGGACTAATTGCACATATAATCTCCTGATCGATGGGGAGTCGAGGGGAGTCATTATACAGACATATAGGAGAGCTGAAGTAGCGAATAGGGACCCCAGGACGCGCACAGTTGATACCGATTTCAGGCTAATTAATTGAGTAGAATACCCGAGGCCTAGTAATCATGCACATGTAATAGTTTTTGTACAGTTTATAAGGAGGGCAGAACTAGGGAGGACGGCACTGAACTAGACCCCAGAAAGTGAGGAGCAATATAGCCCTTGCACATGGAGTTGAAGTTTAGGCTTGAATCTTTGGCTGTCAACGAGTCACAGAATTTAAGTTTGGTTTTGGAATAACATCAGAGGTATTCATAAGTGCAAGTTATGGAGCATCCATTCCAAGTTTGAGGCATGAGCCATTGTGTGTTTTGAGGTGTGAGCCATAGTTACGGGGCGCGAGCCAAGTAAGGTTGAGGTGCGAGCCAAAGTCAGTGGAATAAGGTGTGAGCCAAACAACCGGCCAGTTTAGAGCCGTTATATTTGCATAGTTGGGAAACTTAAATCCACGTTGGGAACCAACCAATAAGTTCAGGTTGTGTCTTGAACACCACTCCAAGAAACTAGTTGAGACTTAGCCACCCTTGGGGGAACAGGAGTTGAATACTTTCGTGACAAATATGTTTACTCATGGTTCCCTGGACCTATACTTGTGTCCAAAAAGACCCAAATCTTGTCAGTGAATCACGGTCATTAATGGAGTGTGTTGGTGTTGGAGTCTGTCTATTGTCGGTTCAATCGTGCCATGCTTAATCTCACTTTGTGAGTTAGTGTAGCAGTTGTTCGATAGGGGGTATTTTGGCAGTTGCATATTTAGACCATTGAACCTGAGCAACCCTTTCACCACCAGATCTGTTGGATGTCATCCTTCACAACCAGCACTATTTCATGACCAACACACTATTTGTTCACGATTAGGCAATTGTGAACGATATGGCTTGCTTGTTCACAAATAGCCATGTACCTTCATGATGATGTATAGACCTTCATGATACATGGCAATCCTGAACAAGATGTCCAAGTCCTCTTCACAATCTCACAGACTGTTCACAATGGAACCAACACCTTGACAAAATTTTCAGAAACCTTCACAACTTTGCCCTCCCTTCTCAATTTGCTCAGGATTTTTCACATTGAAGATGAGTGCATAACCTTCACGACAACTAAACTATTACTCCTTCACACAATACAACTGAATGTTCTTGACCTTTGACCTCCTTCACACCTTGACTATGGCTTCAAGAATGGGTTAAACCACCTTCACAATTGTTGTAATCCTGAACTGTATCAAGATACTTCACAAGCCTGCTGTTCAGTTTTGATCAGGCTTTTGTCAGACATTCATGACCTCAGAACACCTTCACAACTTGGCCATGGCTTCAAGAATGCTCCCCACACATGCTTGCTGTTTCCATTGATTATCAATGGCAAGCCCTCAGACCCACTGGACTTCTTCAAACCGTGAATGGTACGTGATGTTGAGTGTTGTTTGTGACTGTGTATTCTCACAGTTTCCTCTCTTCCTCTTCCTTGTTGTGGCAACATTACAACAGGTACAGTGCCTTATGTATCAGATTCTATTGCATGCAAATTGCACCCAACAACAAATTCCATAATTCAAAGGGAGCTTCAACCTCCACCCAATCGCCTGGGTTGCTAGGAGTTGCTGCTCCAACAACAAGCAAGCAGTGCATCCTTTACTTACATTGATGGCTCATAGTCCTGATTGTATGCCCTCCAGACACTCAACAGTGACCCCATAGTGGTGACATGGGCATCTCAGTTTGCGTGCTGTGTACAAGAAATATCCACAGATATTTGCACACACGCTCATTCCTGGTGCATACCAGCAGATCTTCTCCCTTCCTGAAAACTGTGTGTTCATTCAGCTTCAGCTCCCATCTCTAGCAACAACAATGCCAGCGCAACCCAAAAATACATAGGGGAAAAAGAAAACACTATGCACAACTCTGGTGCATCCTTACCCTCTTCCCCTACTCCCATTGCCGAGGCTCCAAGGATGTGCAACGCCTACATGGTCATGGTTTCTGGTGTGGCAAATTCAATGCACATCATTGCTGTACCACATGCACAGGATATGTGAGTGTGGCGGTCTACCTCCACTAGGTGAGTGGAGCACAGGGCAGCAGGAGCCCATGGATGAGGACTCTGGGAATCCCCATGCACCACCATTCAATGCAGAGCACATGGAAACACTGCAGGCTGTTCCTTCCTTATCACTTTCGTTTACACAGAATCCAGTCAATCTCTAGTAACAAAAACACTGTTAGGAAACATATAATCTGGCTCATTCCCATCGCGCAGTCAGGAACCAGGAATGCCAACTCCTGCATGCACATCAAGAAGCTGGTCAAAGAGGTACCATCAAGTCTGCCATCCTCCACTTGCGCACAAACCCGGGTTCCACTGATGGTGAAGAGAGGGGAAGGTTCTTTGGGTGAGGCAGCAGCATGTCCTCTGATGGGTGCTGAAGAACTAGAGAGAGGCCAGTGGAATCAACAATCCAAGAGTAACATCTTCGAGAAGAAATGTGCACTTATGCAGTACATCCACAGGGAGACAGAGAAGAGCTGCACCAAATGTCCTCACTGACCAGATGGAGACTGACCCACCATGTCAAGAATCAAGAACAAGGTAGGCCATCATCTTGTTTTTTTGCAGAGCTGATGATTCATTCAAGTTGCTCTCAAATGTTGTGGTGCTTGTGTGTAGGAAAGATGTTCAGAGTTCCTTGTCATTAAGGAGTAGATGCATCCGCTGCTACCCAAGTTTGTATTATGTGCATGTACGACTTGTATATTCACTATGGAGCTAGCCAAGTATGGTTTTCAACATATCTTAGGTTGAATGAAAGACTTCAACCTATTGTTGGTTGACGGTAGGTTGGTTCAGAGGTAACCTATCCTATAGGATGATTATTACCCTAAACAATTCAACCTATTCTTGACTTTAATTTAAATTAGTCCCATCCACCTGAGGGAACGGCAACAATCAACCTATTATCCATTTAACCTAAATTGGGCTGACATTCACCTCAATTTCTCAAATATGTCATCCGTACTTCTATTAGCGACAAAATACCAAATTATTCGCCATCCCCTTCCTCTCCCAACCACTCAGCCCGTGCAAGAAATCCACTTTGATCTATGATTGCCCACTCATTACTGAGATCATTCACCTGGCCAACCAATGATTGAACTGTTGTTATATCAATGACGTCCAGCACCCCTTCCCTGGAGCAGAAGTGAATATCAAGCCCCTCAAGTTCCCCGTCATCTGCTTGCAGAACACAATTGCAAATCGCAACTAGGATATAGGTGGTAGGTTCATCGATCTCGAGCACAGGGAAAGGCTGAGAAAAATGAATACAATAAATATGGGTTAACGGCCATAGAATGTTTGAAGCTCAAACTCGGCATGGCGGCTGCGGAACCAAATGTTGATGTCAACTAACATCTCATACTGACTACCTGTGAGCTAATAATTTTGACTGCATAAAATTTCAGGACACGCACCTGGACATATGTCGCATCCCTGCTATCTTCAGCGTGGGTGCCAAGTGAACATGACCACATGGTATCCCCTGCCTCAGAATCTGTGCATTGTACCTTTCCCCACTCCTCCACCATCACATCTTTGAGGGCGGCATTGACTTGCGTCCGACCGAGTTGACAAGGCTACAGTGATTGAACAGATCTGGTTGATGTCTGGCCGAGTTGGAGACCTGGGTGGGAGTAGAATGCATGTGGGATCTTGATAATTATCATATCATGTCGGAAATTTTGAAACTGTCTGATAAGACCTTATAATGCCATCAGAAAATGGAAGCCGATAGCACACTTATACAAACAAAGACTTTCAGATAAGATCCGGTAATATAAGGCGAGAGGGTCAGGAAAAGGTCTTATCAGGTGAAAGGTTTTTTTGTTATGGAAAATCCTTCAGTGGTCACATTTTGCTAACAACACTACCTATTTTCTATGGTGCTTACTTATACTGTACTGACTGCCTAGAGAAATATAATATGTGACTTGACTGGGGATTGAACCTCGCACAAATAGATGAATTACAAAGGAATACAACAAAACCACTACACTAAGTAACCAATAATATATGATGTCTGTTCCTTTTATGTGGCAGGTTAGGTTGCCCACCATCAGATTACCTTCCTGCCACACTGAATAACTGTTCATCTTTGTATCTTATAATAAAACGAAGCATTTTGAGTGTTCATCTTTGTGAGGAATGGAGGATTACAGGGCCATAAATTATGTCAACAAAATGAGTGGTACATGGAATGGTCCACTGCAGCTGCTGCAAATCCCCACCAATAAATTATGTGCACTCTATTCTACTCTGCAATGCATTGCACGCTCTTGAAAATCTGAATCAGGCTATTACGGCTTTTGTGTCTGGTTCAAACACAACTCCTGAGTGGTATATATTATATGCTGCAAAAATGACTGTTTGCACACCAATTCCTCTTGTACCAAATGTGCACGAAGATATGCTGAGATCCAATCAGTGTTAGGAATAGATTGAAGGACATGAGTGCGGCCAAAATCGTCAAGGAGTACAGAGATAATCCAAGTCAAGCGCACCTTCAAATCTGAGTCAGAAATTGTGGACTAATAAAGATGTTAATATAATTGGAGTGAAGTCAAAGTTGAGGGGGTGCCTGCACCCCTGCGCTACAGAGTCAGAAAGACAAGCCTGTGCAGAAACATAGCTTACCAGATCGAGTCTGAATGAGTCGGGCAACACACTGCTGCCGACACTGTTGCAGAGTGTGCTGACCAACCTATAAGAAGATTATAAGAAAGCAGCTGACTTGTAAGAATTTGATCCAATACATCAGACACTTACTAGCCTATAAGAAGATTATGAGAAGGCAGATTACCTTTAAGAAGTTGACCTGATTTACAAGCTGCTTATCTGCTGAAGCCTTATCTTATCTCAGTCTGATAAGTTGAGTAGCCCGCTTGCACGGCAGGGTCCGCTATCAAGGTTATACAACACTTTGAATCTCATTATCTGCATTCAATTCTTTCCCATCCACGACTTGGCCACAGCCATCGCAGGTTCCCCTTGTACTGAACTCCTTGCCATCGCAGATGTAACCACTGGTCGTTGTTTGAGAAGCGGTGCAATATGGGCCAGTATATTGATCTGCATAGTCAACGTTGGGACATCATTTCCCAGCACAAACTGAGATCATTATCTAGTGAGGCACGTGCAAAGGGATGCACAACTGAGTTTGTCTCGGGACTGCAGCAGAATCCAGAGAAAACATGCAATTGAACAGATCTATTGTAGGATTGGAAGTGGTATATGAATGACTTGAGGACAGTTTTTCGCAAATCAAGAAGCTGCGAGAAACAATCAGCACAGAATGTTGGTCCAGGCATGGAGTACAAACTAAGAGATGTGCACACATCTGAGAGGGATGAATCGGGCATTGTATTGGGGGAACTTGATGAAAACATATGAGAACATGGAAGGACAAAGCGTCTGAAGCAACAAAGTCTGCGCAGAGATAATGACAAGCAGGGGCGAGCTGACTGGAGGCAAAGGAGACACAGGACCCAGACACAAGGTGGCAGATTAAAGTGTATCGCAAAGTGGCAACCCCCATGTCAGGTGTCTGATGAAGATTATGTTGTTCTGTTAAATACTGAAGAGTGACAAGATTGTTGGTAAAAATTATACAAGTATGCATGGGATCTACAAGGTGGGCAGACAGCAGATCAACACCACTCAATGTGACCGCTGGAGACGGTGTAACAGAGGTGGGCAAGGAGGATGAAGAGACAATATAAACAGAGGGTAAGGAAGTAATGACAATTGACAAAGGCACCAAGGAATTGCGTGGCCCGAGGGCTAGCACATTAACCAACATTCATGAAGAATTGGACGTTATATGGTTATGTGGTTTATGGTTTAAATTGGGTTCAAATTCGAGCAGTGGGGGGAAAGTCAATAAGGTGCATCAATGGAGAATGAAGACGTGTACCAAGACATGAAGAAGGGGACCATGTGTGCGGCGTGTGTGGCACACCTGCTGATGGCAGGAGCCAAGAACCTGAGTGATCAGCAAAGTACAGACCAGAAAAGAAAAACATACCGGCAACAGGGTTCAAGTCATAGTCTGCCATATCTAAGGAAAAATTCAGCAAGGGCCATGGTGGAAGAGGAAGACAATACACGTACACGGTTGCACAGGATGTGCAGGGTTGAGCATATGCATTGAAGCCATCAGGAGTAGAAGGCCCAGCACGGTGCAACCAGTCTCAAACTTGGGCCTCCCACTGGTTGCCAAGGGCCACATCATTGGGCACAAACGGGGAGACGTAACAGTTGTCAGTACAGGTGAGTGAAAAGCAACCGCTTGCACTGGTCAGACTCCAGGTAGACAAGAATGACGATGACAAGACAGCGGTGCCTGAAGGTGATCAAACGACAGAGTTCACGGATTACCCCTCTACACATAGACTAGGAACAAAGGTTTGGCGGGCCAAAGCACTGAAATGTGCGCAGATCCACCTGCAAATAGATGAACTTAATGTCTGAGACAGGAATAGTGAGTGTACATACGGCTGGGCACATTGGAGGCAGCTACATACAGGCTGATGAGAAAGAGAAACGGTGAACAAGTGGGAATGCACAATATGACATGGGAAAAAGAAGCAGGTAGTGATGAGATTGTGTCAAGGAAAGCGGTGGGGAGAATCGCTGGAAGAGCAGGGAAGAGCTCGGCATTTTAATTTGTGGTTCAGGGGTTTGATGATTGACACAAAAGGGGGGAAATAGAAACCTGAGCAGAAATTGACAGAGCAGGAGCACAGACCGGACCTCGTGGCACATGCTCACCGGTGGTACGTGCTTGGGCATGACCCAGGAAATAAGGGTTATTGAGCCAAAAGATAGGAAACCAGGAAAAAAGAAGCCAGAACAGCAAAAGGAGGTGACCCGGATGTGATCTCACAAGAATGCAGAAGTGTCGGGGATTCACAAGGAGGACACTGCGAAGGAAACCTATGTTTTGGAACTTTTCAAATGTGAAGGGGAAAGGTTGGAAACGACAGGTATATACAAGAAAACGAAAACGAAAACATATATCTGGGTGATGGCTGTGATGGCCTGGGTTACACATCGGCTAGCTTTGTTGGTCACTACTGCTCAAAGGAGCGGGTGCAGTGATGGTGCATCAGTGCAACATCAGCGCCATATTGGCTTCTCAGTTTTTTGCAAGGGATACACCATAATGGGGCTGCTTCAATCAAGTTAGTGTGGGACTATGGGATTTACTGTAAACCAATTCATACTTGAAACAAGCCTCCTCTTTGAACCTGCACGTTAAAATTGAAAGGAAGAGTATATGTACATATGTAAATGCGTGAATGCGAAGCAAACCATTTCTGATATGTTGTCTTTTGTAACAAAGAGTGAGGGCATTGGTCGGTGGCTGAGAGCAGTGCAGGGTTCCAGGAGGCCCAAAGATGCCGAAGACAAAAGAAACATGCCAATCACTGTTTGGTTTAATTTTGTAGTTTATGTAATAGGGATAGTTAGAGTTGCCGGTGCAAGTCGTTTCTGGGTTATTTCTCTGAATTATTTCGGCTCTGACAATCACAGTCATTTCTGTTTTGTTTGCTGTTTCTCTCGTGATTGATTACAGCCAATTGCAGTACCGAGGGCGCGAACAAAAAATTTCGGTTTTGGGATAGTTTCAAAGAATTCCCGATATCTCAGTCAGTTCTTCACCGATTCACATAAAAACTAAATAGATCTACTCGGCTAATTCACGCCCAATTAGTGATAGAAAGGGATTTGTGAAAATATTATGTATTAGGTAATTTCTGGTTTCCAGCTGTTTTCGCACCAAAAGCTGTCTAGCATGCCGAGAACATGTCCCAGCAGCCTAATATTTTAGTATGGACAACATCTATAGCTAAGGAAACACATGATAGAGCCAGAAATATATATAAATTCCTAGATAAATGTAATCTTTACAAGATCTCTCAATGCCAAAACTGGCAAATGTATTCAAGTAAGCTAGAGGGACTGTATGTGACTTATCCATGTTTCTGACTTTATCACATGTTTCCTTAGATATAGCTGTTGTTAATACTAAAATATTAGGCTACTGGGACATGTTCTCGGCATGCTAGACAGCTGTTGGTGCGAAAATGGCCTGAAACCAGAAATTATCTAATACATAATATTTTCACAAATCCCTTTCTATCACTAATTGCGCGTGAATTAGCTGAGTAGATCTCTCCAGTTTTTATGTGAATCGGTGAGGAACTGACCGAGATATCGGGAATTCTTTGAAACTATCCCAAAACCGAAATTTTTCGTTCGCGCCCTCGGTACTGCAATTGGCTGTAAATCAAGAAACAACTCTTGAATGGTCACGACCATCCGAAATAGGTCAGAAACATCTACTGACTCCAGCACCGTAACAGAAGCAGAATGGTTCAGAAAACAATTGGAAAACAGTGCATGAGAATGGACAGTCATATATCATGAACAGTTGCTTTGGGGCACATTTTTTTAGCTTTGGAAATCTTATGCATTCAGTGAAGCGAAAAATGACACCGGGTGGCATGGACCAGCGCAGCCACATGCAGGATTCACGCGGCACTCAGTAAACCATTTAGAACAAAAAATCTAACTTCACCATTCTGTCATCACGGCCAAGGCAGCCCAGCCTCTCGAAGTCCCTAGGCTGAGCCCACTTGTGGCCAGAAGTTATTCATGGTTCAACCTTGAACTATGGCCGTCTTCATCAGTAGTCATTTTTTAGTTTCAAGAAACTGGAACAAAGTCCACATAGGCCAGTCAGAATATTTTATTTTCTTGAGGTCATCTGGCTTTTGGAGTATATGACATCCGTAAATTCTTTGTTAACTTTGGCATGGTTAAAATGTGCTTCCCGGTAATTCAGAGTCAGGGCCTTAGATTCCAACCTCATATGAATATAGATGGCTTGCCGTTTCTGCAGCCTGAATTCGGTCAGAATTCCTTGGTACCAGTATGGGGTCTGGTAGACATGATATGAGCTTGCTGCAGCACAATTTGGCATAGAAATAGGCGACTTATAATCTGGTACCACCAAGGGCT
The DNA here is from genome assembly GCA_029448575.1 of Mycena maculata. NCBI lineage: Eukaryota > Fungi > Basidiomycota > Agaricomycetes > Agaricales > Mycenaceae > Mycena > Mycena maculata. Next base: position 342,705 of record JARJLG010000092.1, on the reverse strand, counting down.
CCCTACAACCTGATTGCAGTTCAGACAATGTTTATCATGGATGCAAATACATTGTTTGCAGGCAAAGATCTGCACTGAAATGATCTAGCTAATGCCACGCAAGCGTCAAACACGTGTAGATATTTTATTGAACATCAATTTTGGGAGGTTGAACTCTCACATGGTGCTGGAGATACGAGGAGTCTTTGGTTTTGGATCCTGCAGACCTTGTCTGTAGGTCAATATTTTGGAAGCCACAATCCAACCATAATGTAGATATATCTATGTTCAATATCCCTCAGGAGAGTCGAAAGGAAGTGAAATTCCAACCACAGTGGTTCAAAGGACTGTGCCAAACATGGCACCAATGAGCTCCAATCCCAGCATTCAAATAGAGCTGTGTGTATCTTGTTAAATCTGGGGGCTTGGTTCCACTCAATATGTGGTTCAGGTTACAAGTATTGGAGATATCATGGTATTTTAATTTGTCCGCGGACTTCAGCTGCTCACCATTGCAGAGTCGGTGGACTAAGCGGATACACAACTTGTGATCACAAACCTCGTTGATATTTCCCCCACCAAAAATGTGCCTGGAGATCACCCAGTCCAAGGGAAATTTCCGGGAGAAGAGGCAGTTGGGCAGAAATGTTGGCCTGGGCGGGCGGGGTGCTGTTTTCGGAGGTGAAGCTGTGAGATGCTTGGCGCGATTGCCAGTAGTGGCCGGGTGATCCGGCCATACGTTGCTGGGTTTCGTTTTCAATTCTCGTTAGTACCGGCCGAGGGCACAGCTATGAGGCACAAAATACATTTAGTGTACCTTCAGTGACGAAATGATTCGATCATCAGGAGTTACCGCTGGAGTTTGCCGAAAAACACCACCACGAAGTACAAAATGCATTTAGCATACTTTCAGCGTTGAAGTGTCCGATCACCAGGAGTTACTGACGGATTTTGCTGTAAAACACAGCCACAAAATACAAAACGCGCCAATCTGAAAATTTGGTGGCGAGTAACCACAAAAACCCAGCTATAGTGATAGCGGGAATAAGGTTCTTATCACGTGGGCTTCTTATAAGGCACTTTACAAATTTCCGACACAGTCAAGCAAAACGACAAATAATCAAGGTTTACTCACAGAATGGGTCCTAAAATGAGCCCTGGACGTCGCTGTGAGGCACAACCAGGGAGAGCTCTTGTGCAACATTGTAAACAGCCTTAATCTGTGTCAGTTGTGGTTGATAGAGGCCCATGGGAATCAGCGGCTCCAAATTCCCGGTTGGATGCTACCACAGTTGTGTTCCATAGGGAATGCCCAGTAGCTAGACAGGCCCGCAGAATTTAATGGATGGAGCAATGTGCAAGAGTGCATGAATGGTTAAAGGGCAAGTACTCACACTGGGTGCTGGGAATCTGGACCTGCCCTTTGTCCATCCTTTGTCTATCCTTTGTCCCTCCTTTGTCTGGTAAAGAACCATTGTCAAAATGTCACACATCTTTTGTTTGGTAGATCATTACCTCCGGACCACATGAGTGAAACTCATCTGGATTCCACATGAGTTGGCTTTTGCCCCCAGTGTCATCTGCTCAACATCATTCTGAAAATATATGCTGCACAGCAGTAATAAGAAAATAGCCAGGAGAGCACATTGTGACATACATTTCGTACTGCTGAACCCAGTCAATGAACCCAGTGCATAGTGCTTCAATTTCCTCGTCCGTAATTTCGAATTGCAAACACAAATTGAGGAGGTGGACGAGTTGAATGAAGTGACGGTAGTACCTCACACACCTGAAGTGGTGACGAAGGAGTACAGGCCCAAGATACAGTGTCCAGGATGACCACATCTCAACTGAGACAGTCGGTCTGTCCTTGGCAATATTCAGGATGCGGCTTCCATATGTTGATGGGATCATATCTGCTGCCGATTCTGTCTGGGATGTGATTGCTTCCCACACGGCCATCGCAAGCTCGTACTGTTTGGTGCCTTCATCTAGACCCTTGAAGTCGCTGGTCCACAACAAGGTGAGATTTTCAATGAGATTTTCCCAGATTAGATGCATAAAATCATATGCAAAAGAGCTGGGGAAGGAAAGGGAGTGCAGGAATGATAGTAAGGGAACTCCTTTAACTCCGTATTTCTTGGCAAAGTGTTTGGCCTGAGCAGTAGTCATTGCAGCCTCAACTTCCTTTCCCTGGGAGATAATCTCACCATGGGTGCACAACAGAAGGTTATTGGGGTTGTAGACACCAACAGCCTTGAGGTTCGCTAGAACATCCAGATGGCAGGTACAATCTAAAGGTACATAGTGAGCTGTACTGCAAACCCCTGGGATGCGCAGACCAATGATTTTGCATATGTGACAAGGGGAAATGCCATTATTCCCCTTTATATGTATGAACATCAACACGGCTGGGATGTCGCCGAAGACTAGGATGAGATAAGGATGGAGCGCAAATAATTTTCCCAAAAGAATGTCAAAGGCGCAAACACCAGCAGTTAGCTGCAGCAGCTCCTATACAGCCGGCCATAGGAATGAATCTGAATCCTGGGGCTTCTTCGGGCCGGGTATAACAATGAGCGCGAGGATGTATGAAGCAAGAAGCGGAACTCGGGTGGAAGATTATAGTTGAAAAGGATGAGGGGCCAACAGGAGCAAAGCCATCCCACTGTGAGCCGGCTCCACGCACTGACTCTGGAAACTCGTAATATTTCTCATGACAACAGAAACAACTAGCGGAAAGGACGATATTTCCAACGAGCATACTCGGAACGTTAAAGAAAACAGACGGCACCACCAGGAGTCGAACTCGGGTCAGCTGCGATAACAATGTGTTGTGCATGAAGTAATCCATGATGCAACAACACCTATGCTACGGCACCGATAGGCATAAAGGTCGAATTCAGTCCTTCTGCCACTTGGAAAACACATTCCGTCAACGATAAAAGCATGGAAACACTGTTAGGTCGCAATTCAGCCCTTCTGCCGCTTGGAAAACACATTCTGTCAACGATAAAAGCATGGAAACACTGTTAGGATGCCAATTCAGCCCTTCCACCGCTCAAAGAACATGTTCCGTCGACTTCCGCCGCTTATGGAACAGCTTCCACGGCTCGGAAAACGCATCCCGCCACTTGAAAGGTCCTCCCGTTGACACTGAACAAGAAACAACCACCAAGGTTGCCGTGGCAAACGAGTCGTGTTGGAAAAATAAAAACCGAATCGTTCAAGACAGATGGCCCTGCCAGGAATCGAACCCGGAGTCTCCGCTGAAAATCCTTGGTCTCAACAGGCATTCATGGCGTGTTAACCCTTATGCTACGGAACCGATATAGAGACGGAAACGAAGGATCATTCTTCAAATTATAAATCCCCTTCCACACATACATGGATCAATTCCGCCTCAAGGGAACGCATGGTGGAATCCCGTCCAGTAATAACCAATGACCAACAGGATTTACAGTGGCAGAATCTCGAACCCCACACCATTGAAGAATACAGGACCATCAGAAGGCAATTCCGCTAAGTGGAAACTGCCTGAACGAGAAAATATAACTGATGGCTGAACCACAATATCCTAAATGGGTTGATAACCGGTTAACATCGAGGAGAGTCCGACTCCGTGGAGGGCTTGTGTTCTGCCATGAGAAAGAGGGAATTCCGCTGGCGGAAGTATGATGCAGGTACACTGTGTCAAATTACCACCACAAGGGTCCGCTGGCAACCAAAGAGTCGGTTCTGCCAGCTCCACCAAACTGTTTCACGCACAACGGAGTAAGCGGAGGCTCAACATTACTCCTGGGAAGGCAGTGCACTGGGCTCCGCTGGGGTATAAATATAGCGTAGTACTTGTAGTAACATCATCTAGTTCTCCCCTTGCAATCTAGGCATTTAAAACTGCTCTAGAACGGAAGGGAACAGTCAACAAAAAGAACCTAAGGTCACCGAGATCGAAGGGGACACCTTTCCTTCCCTTCTGCCTCACTCCGCCATCGTTTCCTCGCAGCGGAGACACTTATACCACACCCATATTCGATATTTGCCTCCTCCATCGTTGCCGCAAAGGCCCAAGCGGAGCAGAACTCCCACTACGAACGACACCGCAGATCCCTCTGTCATATTTGTGTGTAGCCGTTAAAACGCCGTTGGGACACCTGGTCCTACAGTAGAGCAGGAGAACAATGGCACACCATTCAAGAGCTTTCAAAGGAGCGGACTCTTTGATGGAAAAAAGGAATTCTCCGTAAAGGCGGAAGAAAGGAACGAAGCAGAGAGGGATTGTGCGGAATAGTGACAATTGCAACGGACCCGCCCTACATTTGCATTTGGTAACACTCTGAAGTCAGGAATTATGACGGCGGAGACTTAAAAACAGGACCAACATACCCCAGACTAGCGCCAGCGCTTCCCTCCGCATTGCATCGGGGCCGACCTCTCTCATTCTCGAGTGTAGAACAGAAAAGCAGCGTTGAATGGAAGGCTTTTCTCTCCCACAGGGAAGGAATCAGCGACCTTAGGATTCCTCCATTGCGAAACGGAGTAGTTTGTACACCACCACATTTATAAAACACGAATTCCGTGGCCATCGAGAGACTTCAGACACACAAATTTCCCCCTAGAGGATGAACTGCTGACTCTGCCAAGCAACAAACTGACTTGCCAGCAGTAGCACCGCAGTCTGAATCACACCACGACGCACCGAGGGCAACATCATGAGGGTCAAAAAAGTATTTATGTTTCTGCTTCTTGCCATTATTTTGATGTGCTTCGTGCGGAGCGAACGGTAGTGGGAGCCATTGAAAACATCGGTGGTAACCCCTGGTTTGTGGTGGTGCTGTGCACGATACTGCTGCTTCTCTGCCATATCCTGATTGCCCGCAAATGCAATGAGGTGAGGAATGATGGGAATGTACGTGAATTTCTTCCTCAGCTTGCCATTTGCACACCAGCAGGGCTCCTGGCAATATGGACAGACCTCAAGATCCTTGTGTGGGCCAACGTAACACAAGCACGAATTGGGGCAGCCGTCATATATCTGCGGCTTAAAGCCGGCCAAAAAATTCACGCGGGATTGTGGGGCGTTGAGTTTGGGAAGAGGGGGATCTTGGGGGAAAGCCAGGCATATTTTCTTGAAGGCTTTGTCTGTCATGTTCGTCTGGAGTTTGTACAGGAATGCCTTGCAAATGGCTAAATCATAGGTGCTCAGTTTACACACTGAGGCGGGGACAATTAGTTCGGTTTTACAGAAGAGAAACATGATAAATAGACCAATCACTGCATCAGCCTCGTAGGACTCCCCGAGTTTATCCCATGCTGAAAGCCCCGGAGCTTTCAAATCGATCCCAATCGAATATATCCAGGTCCTTGTCTGGATCTTCGGCATCACTATCCTCATCTCTGAGGTTGTCCTCGCTGTCATCCTCTGAGTCCGATCCACTCGCAGTGTTGCCAAATCCGAAGCCTGCATCCTTCCAGCGCTCCCGCATGATATATCCAGGCTCTGCAAGCCCCGAATCCCCACCACCATCTGGATCAACATCGAGGCCAAGGCCTGCCTCATTGGCCTCGAGATCCTTGTGCCCATCCAATGCAAAGTCCTAGTCTCCCGTAGTCAGACCACAAATACAAGTTTTTTTTTTTTTTTTTGGAAGAGTGGAAAAAAACTTGATTATGGTCTGATTGCACTTGCACATCTGATACTGGAGGTCGACCTTCGGGTATCTCAGAGTCCCAATTAGGAAGATGTGGCCTAATAGGGACTCCCCAAAAGACACGTGCCTTTCTTCCTTTACAGTACTCCCCGCCGGGTTTTGAGCCAAGATATTATTCCTAGTGGGCACATCAGTTAAAGCACCAGGATCAGGGAGTGAGAAAAAAAAAACATGTTGCTACCGCAATTCGAGTCCGTGTCCGCAGGACATGCATGATCACGTGGTCATTCCTAATTCAGAAGGGCGACCTTTGGTAACAACCTGTCAAGTAAATCTAGACTAGCAAAGTCCAGTGAAAACACTAACTCTCAGGTATGTGTGAATGTGAAATGTGAAATGCTAATGCAGCAGAGCTATGAACTCTAAACCACACACAACACACAACACTATCAACAACTAACCCCTCAATAGAGAGAGTCAGAGTGCAAGTTCAGGGGTGTAAGTCAAGTATTAGACTTGATAGCAGCTGGTTTCTCGGTCGATTGCTTAGTTAACTAAGGGTCGCTCGCGCCTTTGCAAGGTTTGACTGGTCAAGTCAAGTTGTATTGGACAAGTAACGTCTAGGATGTCAAGGAGACAGTATAGGGTAGGTTTTAAGACCGTTAAGTCTGTGCTTTTGTGTCTTTCAATGGTTTCAGTGTTCTGTTCAGTGTTCTGGGTCTGTTTGCCGTGTTCTATCAATTGCCATGTTCTGATTCTGAGTCTGGTATACAATTAATGTTGCCGAAACTCAGGAAGTTGACTTTGACTTGACAAGTCGACTTCACAGTGTATTCGACTTGACTTGACTTGACTTGATCCCATCAAGTCGACTCCAAGTCAACTTGAGTCAACTTGAGTCGATGGAGTCGGGGTTTTTTTCAGTATTGTTGTGTACATCTTTCAGTCGGCTTAGAGGATGACCAGAGGAATAGGTAATATTCAATTTCCATAGCCAGACATGTACACAATTTACAAATACAATTTTAACATTGTCCCGCTGCTACAACCTTGCTTTGCTACGCACCAATGTTGTCCTCCGGCATCTGAATATCATCAGCCATGTTGAAAAGCTCTCTGACCACCTGAATCGCTGAGCTGCGGTCTTGCTCATCGGTTGAAGCGAGTTGGCAGAGCCAATCTTCATCCTCGGGTGGGATTGGAGATGACTGCCATTCGGCCATGAAGTTCAAGCGAGATTTCTTGTAGTTGAGCTTTAGCATTTGTAACGCTTCCATCAGCAGGGGACTCGTCCGGTTTCTCCGCTTGGTGTCTGTCTCAGCCGAAGAAGAAAATACTCATTCGGATGGTACGGATGTAGCCTGGATTGGGGCATAATCGGTGAAAAGGCGATAGATTGTTGGCCATGTTGTTTTTTCGTGATTCTAATAAGTACTAAGTGACAGAAGGAGTGGTTGAATAAGCACTTACAACCCAATATCCAATCATATCAGTCGTTTGCGGCGGAGGTAGCGGACTTTGGATGTGGCTATCCATCTCTTGTGCGACTGTCCAATTAGAGCCTGGGCCCGAAGCAGGTCCGGCGAAGTCAAGAGCCTGCTGAGTATTACGGTATTTGCTTGCCGCCTTGGTAAGCATTGCAGGGACCGCCGGTCCCCAAGATCGAGATGAGCTACGGGATTGTGGACGAGAACTCTGAGAGCCCGGGCTGCTGGAGCGTGAAGTGCCTAAGGTCGGACTTGCAATATCATCTCGATACAATTCGAGCTATTCAATCCAGTGAGTAGTTGATACGTTTGTTTTGGACGAGTTAAAGACCTTGTTCAATATGACCTGTCGCGCCTTGGCCTGGTCCGCAGAAGACCAGTTCTTCTTGATCCACTCCATCCGAATGGAGGGGTTGATAACTTGCTTACGCCGTCAGAAAATCGTATATTAAAGCAATAGCTGCACGCACACATTGCGAGGATGTATGCATGCAAGTCATCCAGCTTCTTGTAGTAACTCTTTGCAATATTCAAGCCCGATGAAATGATGGATGCAACGTTTTCTGACTGCAGATCGGTGTCCTCCTTCATTGCCTGCCAGGCAGATAGGAAGAGTTCAAATGCTGGGATGGTCGCAGCAAGGATGGGGGTATTTTCCGAAGACATGATGGTCTGAACGGTATGTGGTTGCTAATTTTGCGATTGATGATTCCATCGGTGATAAATAATGAACAGATTGCTCACCTGGAGAATCAATTCAAGGATCTCGAGCCGATTCCAATCCCGGGTCTCCAAAGGGTGTCTGAATGATTGCGCGTCACAATTCAGGGCAAAGAATTTAGTGATTGGCTTATGGTGAGGATCAGCAATTGACCACATTATTTTTTCTCTGCTCACCTGCTGAAGATATCGAAGGTGCCGAAGCATATAAAATACCGAGTCCCACCGGGTCTTGACATCAGGGAGAACAGTCACGGCCGAAAGCTTAACAACCTCTGTGTTGCTGTTTGCACCAATCTCCGTCCATAGGCCGGTGTTGTTTCCTTCATCAATGATAGCCGCCAGATCGTCACAACGCTGACCAGACTTCTGGATGAATGCAACTGTTTTGCACGTACGGCGGATAGGGCCTGCCTTGCGCACAGAACGCACAACCTGCCCGATATCATTGTCGGACTCGGACTCGGTTTCTGTGTCAGGATATATGTCACGGCCGTCTTCTTTCTCCATGGCCTTGATTGTTGCTTGCGCACATAGGTTAATAATATGCGCGAAGCAGCGGATGTAATTGTGCTTAGCATCGAAATCTTCGATCCCAGCATGCGCTGCAAGAAGAAGCGAGAAATGCTGCATGAAGGTGGAATTATTGGAGGCATTGTCCATCGTAAAATGGCCGATCTTGGGTGCGCAAGTCAGCAAATAGGTTCAAATGAACGGAGAGAAAAAAACTCCATCACCTTTCCGATAATCCCAGCCTGTTCACATATGTCAAAGATGATCCGAGCAAGTCTCTCACCACTGTGAGAGCCACGAACACGCCGGAATGCAAGGAGGGCCTGGTGCAATACAATTTGAGACTCTTTCAGGCCAAGCCAGTGAATGGTGATAGACAGGTATGGCTGCATCCCCTTGCTGCTCCACATGTCGACAGTAAACGAAATCTTGCCCAAGGAATTCTACAATAAAATGAATCAAATTTTCAAGTTTGTGTTGTGCTCACCCGCAACTCGGACTTGGTAATATAGCAGCCAGGCATCTATAATCCGCTCGCAGATTTTTGTCCGGTGTGGAATGTCACTATCTTGCAAGGATTCCCGGAGCATGAGAAGAAGGTCACGAAAGTCTCGACTCTCAATCAAATTTATCGACTGAGCAAACATCAGCACCAAGGCGACTTGATAGGGTAGAAATTACCAGGTCATTTGAAACAATCACCATTACCAGTTGATCTTCAAAGGTCTTCATTGAGAACAAGGTACGAGCCGCATCCCTAGCACGCTTCTCCTCCCGTTGCTGTCGGGTCGCATTTGGGAGCTTGTTTGCCAGTCCACGCGCCTCAATAAACTGAAGATATTCAGGTTTGTGAACCTTCCCAAGGTGGCCCCGACTAGTGAGACTGCTTGCAGCAGCATAAATTTGTCTCAAAAAGAGAAGTGAATATAAATCCGCGACCATAGAGGGTGCATGTACGAGCAAAGCTTGCATTTGAAGCCTCGATGCTCAGTGTGCTCGCCAAAGAATGCCTGGCAGTCTGCAGTTTTGTAGTTTGCCTTCAAAACATCGTCCCCAGCCCATGCAAAATTGCCATTGTCAACATGATAGCCACTCCACCGATTGTCCGAACCAGACTGATGTTGCTGCTGCTGCGGAGCAACAGTCTGGCTGGCTGGGGTGAAGGGCTGAACAACAGGATTCCTTCGATTGGCACGAGGGGCACGAGGAAGAGGGGATGCATCCGACTCCGAGTCCAGATTGAAATTGATATGCTCTTGCTACAACAAACGATGATTCTTAGCCAAAGGTACAATGAGAGAAATATTCTGGCTTACCACATTCTCCTCATCTTCCCCAGATTCATTGTTGCTATCGTCACGAAGTCGCAGGCCTGGACTGGCCATTACAGTCTGTGGGTTTAGGCGGGAAAGAAGGTGGTTGGCAACAGCACGGCCGGGAGTGTGTGGTGGGAAGCTCTGTTGATTTGTCGGTCCTGTACGAGGGGGCTGCAGGATAGATGACGCCATGAGTAAATTTAAAGAGACTAGCCGTTTGAGGAATGGATCTTGAGGCAACAGGCAGGGCTGCAGGAGTAACTGTGTGACCTAGGTCCAATCAGCATCACAATGTAATTACAAGGGAGGCCAATACTCCTGCCTGTCTGCGGAGCTTGGCGTGTGTCTAATGCTACATGAGAAATACAATAAGTTCAACAAACTGCTGTAAATCAAACCACATTAATTACCCGCTAGTGGTGCAAAACCGCGACCTAGATCCTGAGCTGTTGTCGCTTGTAAGTCACTCCTCGCCGGACGGGTTGGTGCCCTAGCTGCATTTGTCGGGTCCTGTTGGGCTACCGTGTGGGTGTTGCTTCTGGTGGTACGAGAATTCCGAGATGGATCAATGGGTGGAGGGTCAGAGGGTGCAGAGTCCGCAGTAGGCATACGTCGGGGCGGCATTGTGCAGGCAATGATGGGTAACCACATTAGAAGAGGATCTTAAGTCTCTTGTCGTCGGCGAGATGGCACAAGATCAGAGATGCAACTGAATTACATATCTGGTGTACCTTGAAAGATGTGAGATGGAAGTTAATTTGGGAGAAATCTTGCGGGAAAGAGGGAGGAATAAAGACACAATCTCACAGATTGACGGATGAGATGTACCTCAGAGAAATGATAGATCCATTCATCAACACTTTGCACTTTGCGGGGGAAGTACAAGAAATGAAATCAAGAGACAGAAGTTGCTTCAACCGTGGGAAATCTGTTGATCAGTCAGTCTCGGCTTATTTTCTCTCATCGTTGCCGGGTCGGAAGAGGATCAAAGGTACGACATATCCAATGTACCTTGAATGTGATGAGATGGAAGTTCATTTAGGAGAAATATTGCAGGAAAGATGGAGGAACTAAGACCCAATCTCACGAGTTGAGAGATGTGATGTGCCTTGTAGATGTGATAAATCCACCGAACACACTCTGGGCCTTGCGGAGGAAGTAAATCAAGAGACAGAAGGGTGGTCAACCGCTTGTGGTGCATTGATGCTGCTTATGAATATGTCCCATGGTACAATTAATCTCGGTTATTTCATCGAAGAATCTGAGGTGAGTTATTGCTGGACCCCTCGATGAATTATGGTTCCCACTATTAGCTTCTTGCGTGTTTTGCCAACCAATGGCAAGTCAGACATTGCACCTACCCATGGTTGTGCTCACCTCAGTGGTTAAATAACAAATTCCTGAATTAGCATGTCAGTAACACTGTCTTAGGTTACATTCCCAGCAATATAGTTCATTGACCTGGACCAATGGGTAACTTGGCACCAGTAATTTAAAGGCCCGGAAACTTGTGTGGAACTTACAGCTCTCAGACCGCCACAATGACCTCTCCCCACAATAACTCTGTCTCATCCCTAGTGTTTGTTATGTAACGTGCCTGCAAGCTAACACTGTTACCAACTGAGCCAAAAGGCCACTATGACAGGTTAATCCTGTCATAGGCTGCAGACTATATATACATGATTACACACATTTTGCATGCATGTAACAGTGTTGTAGAATAGGGTTGATTTAGCACGAACCGTAAATATATATCTTGTTCAGGAAATTCCTTACCAAGTTCTGCTTGGAAACTCCGAGCGAAGAGAACTGCCGAAACTCGAGTAAGTTAATACGTTTGAGCAACGCGTAAGCAGGCGAGACGTCTTGCTTACTTAGGACAGTTCAGAGACCAGCTTCTTCTGAGCAATCACATCAGAATGGACTTGGCCGTAAGTATACTTTAAGCAGTACAGCGTAGCTTACTTAGTTCACTTAGTTCACGCGGGTGTGGATTCAGGATGTAGTTGTATTGAAGTAAAAGATGTCCTCCTCAGAGGATTACATGCTATATATATTACCTATCTAAAGCTGCTGCGGCAAGTCAGGAGCCGAACTGCGCGCAGCTGCGCAACCGTAACCGCGCAACCGCAACTGCGCAACCACGCAACCGCAACCGCAGTAAACTTGAGACACGATCACGTGCCTGTGATCAGTTCAAGTTCAGACGTGTTTACATATTATCAAACCAACTGATTCAATAAATGGGTCATAATGTGTACAGTGATGTAAGGGTCATAAGAGGTGCATCAAGGGTATGTACAAGTATCCATAACATAGCCCCCCGAGACTTAATGTACCTCGCTCGTTAAAATCCAAAGCTAGTGTTGTAAACTCCCTGTTCAGCGGCGATGATGCGATTGGTGGGATTCTCGGCATCCTCCTCCATGCGTTCAAAGCCTATAGTCATGATCATGTCCATGGGCTGACGTAAATGATGCTCAATTGGGTAAAGAGCCGCTCCGATCTGGGTTGGGCCCTCCAACACCCCAAGATGTGTGAAGCAGGGCCGAATTAATTCTGAAATCTCTGTTCAATGCATTTAGTTCGACATGAAGTCAGGGAAACAACCAAAAGAACAGTACCAAGGTCCAAAGCACTGAAGTATAAAATCCCTGTTGCCCGAGGAAGAAGCACCTCGTCCGTAAGTGGTGACGGATTGGCAGCCGAAATGTGACCGAAGAACTCCCGTTTACTCATACTGATAACAGCCGCAAAATTCCACGCAGAGAAAGGCCCCTTCACGCGATGACGAAGAATGCATTCTGCGAGGACGAAGATACCGTGTTGCACAAAATCAGCAAACCGCGCGGCGGTGCGGATCGCGGCTAGACGTGTTGGGAACCAACGTGTGAGCAGGGAAGTTGAGTCTGTAGCCCAGGAGCAACGAAATGCTTGGCATTGGGAGCCCCACCTGTGATATTGATTATTAGGAGGCGCAATGCTTCCTACGTATATCTAACCTCACGCAATGCCTCGATTGGTAGGTGGGCCGGAATGAAGTGAGAGGCCCGCCCGGCTAGATCGATTCCGTGAGCACCGGCGTGCAGAACCTCGGCCACGGCAACGCCGCTTTCGATTAGGCTCCATGCCGTTGCGTCGGAGACGGCGTAACTCCGAACGCCGTAATGTAGAAAAGGTACAGTGTCCTTGGCAGTGAACCGTTGTCCTATGGCAATGGAGTTCAGGCGGAGCACGAATTCCTGGAAGAGCTGTGCTCAATGAGTCAATGAAATGTATCCCTTTGATAATAGCCGTAATTACCTCCGGGCATCCCAGGGACACCCGTAAACGTTCCAACGAACGGCCGAGGGGGCAGAGGAACTCTGGGACCACCCGGGGCAGCGGGGTTGACATGGAGTTGGGAAAGAAGGTTGGAAAGAGCGGGTGAGATAGAAGAAGACAGCTTGAAAGGAGCGGGCAATTTCTGCTGAGGATTTCGCTGTGCAGGTACAGGTTTTATATTCTTTTCCTATCTTCAGCTTGGGGTTAGTGTATGCTTCGTAGCGGAGCATCCGACACCTCCAGTGGATAATCAAAACGTGTTTTGTTCAGGTGTAGAAGTCAAGGCGTAGAAACTGAAATGAGGGTGGAAATTGTTTGCTCGGCAATCACTTCATGGACATACAGTGGGCTCCTATTTCCCTTTCATGGCCTCCCACTCATGCATTGCTTCAGGCGCATTTTGCAGCCCTTTCTTCGTCATCCATTCTTCATCCTCAGGTTCAAAGCCTTTCCAGCGTACCTTGAATTCACGGATTCTTCGTCCACCCTTCCTCTTGCGCCATCTCTCCGCCAGAATGTGTTCTATTTCCACTTCGGGTAGGTCTTCAAAATCCGCCCGATTGAGTCTCTTGCTTGGACAAGAACCGAACTCGGCTGGAGAAGCGTGATATTTTTCTAGATGTGCAATGTTGATGATGGGATTGATCCCGTACGAGACTGGGAGCCTGATCTGATAGGTGACAGGACTTAACTTCCGGATGACTTCAAAGGGGCCGTCATACTTCATCAGTAATTTTTTACCGTGCCCTTTCTCGTCCTTCAACAGCCGAAGTGCATGGGGATTTAAAACAACTAGGTCACCTTCTTCAAATTCCCACGTCAAACGTCCATTGTTGTATGCTCGCCGTTGAAATACCTGGGCCAAAAGCAAGGCTTCCTTAGCTCTGGTCCTGTCTGCCTCGAAATGCTCGATCATTTCCTGAGCCTTCTCATTGATTATCAAAATTTCAGGGTTGTTTTTGGGTGTTTCTTCTTCTGTGACACGCGCTTGGACCACTGCATCAGAATCATGATCTGGACTAACCTGGATATCCCCCCTGAGAAATTCTGTTGCTTGTGGTGGTCGGACATCAGCTGACTTGCGGTCACTGGTGTATATCCATGCAAAAGGTAGGCAGGTGCAAATCCCGTTCTTGTATGCGGCGTGGTATTGTATGATAATGCTAACCCATCCAGATGGGTGTTCCAATCATCTCGGGACGGCCCGACAAATGCCCGCAACGCAATTTCAAGCCCTTGATTCAGGATCTCTGTTTGCCCATCCGCTTGTGGATGATATGATGTTGTGAGGCTCCGTTTCGTACCCATCAAGTGACATACCTCCCGCCAGAAATCATTTCGCCAACGCGCATCTCGATCACTGATGATCTGTCGGGGTAACCCATACTTGGAAAACACATGCTTGAAGAGCAATTGCGCCGTTCCCACCTCGTTAATCGATGTCTTGCATTCTATGAAGATTCCGAATTTCGTTAACTTGTCCACGACCACGAGCACATTATCAAATCCATTAGAGTCCGGAAGTTCTGGGATGAAGTCAATCGTGATGACTTCAAATGGTCTCGCCGGAATCGGGATTGGTTGCAACAATCCAATGGGAGCATGCCTGCGGGGCTTTGACTTTTGACAAATATCACAGGTATCAGTATATTGTTTGAGCTGCCGGGACATTTTCGGCCAATAGTATGTTGCAGCGAGGCGATTATAACATTTATGATAACCACCATGCGCACTTTCGGTCAACGTATTGTGAACCTCATCCATCACAGAAACACGAAAATGTTCTGGAACGCACAAGCGATTATTTCCTTGCCAATCTTCGAAGTACAGAAGTCCCGACTCGCTGTAATGGTACTGTGGGAAGCGTGGATTCACCCAATTTTTTTTTTCTTTCAAATGAGCAAGGACAAGTTTGAATTTGGGATCCTCTTGATAGGCAGCTTTCCACTCGTTGATTTCATCCTGCGAGACTCCCACCAACACCGAATATGAGCTGGAGCTGCAGAACGGCACGGAGATTTCCGCATCTCCGATATCAGTCTGGACCGGTATCTCCCCGAGACTGATCACGAAATCACGTCCCTGATCTGTCCCAGATTCACTGGCCACGTACCGAGACGCTACCTCAAGAAGCTTTTCCTCAAACCTCGTACCCAGCTCCTCGTACATGCTCTTGAGGGGATCTTCCGTGATGTCAATGTTTGCTGATCGAACCGAATCTGTGGCTGGGCCGTCTTGAATTGGCACACGTCTCCGGAGTCGGGAAACGGGATCAACATTTGAATGTACCCGCCCCGCTCTGTGAACAATCTTGAGATTCGGATAGGCCGCAAACACTGTTCCCCATGTCAACAACCTCTGATTCACATTCTGATATGTCTTGCTCCAAGTCAGTGCAGCGTGATCCGTTATTGCAAGAACCTCTTCACCTTCGAGAAATGGCTGGAATTTAATCAGAGCCTCCTTGAGTGCCAATGCCTCCCTCTCCATAGGGGAATAATTCCTTTCTGCTGATTTCAATACCCGGGACCAGTAACAAACTACACGCTCAATGTGAACTGTTGTTTCCTCAAAGTTTGATGCCCACTCTCCTGGCTTCGGTACATCATCGACCCCTTTCACGACAGTTACCAGAACTGGAATCCCTTCACCTGCCTGGTAAGCCCTTTGAAGACGTTCGTATGTGCGTGTACCCTTCAGATCTTTGACAAGGATCGGTTGAACCTGCTGTAATATTCCTGCCAAGCCATAATCGCACGCATCTGTATACACACGATATGGCGAGCCTCAAATTGCATATCCTCGCACTGGAGCGTTGGTGAGCACTTCTTTACACAACTCGAATGCTTCTTGGTGAGTTTCGTTCCAATCCCATTTCACACCTTTCTTGAGCAATTGAAAGAATGGATGTGCTAACCATGCGTAGAATGGGATGTAAGCAGAGAAATAAACCATCATCCTGAGGAACGTCTGGAGTTCCGAAATATTCCTGGGTACGTCCAACTGTACGATTGTGTCAACCTTTTCTTTGTGGGTTGATAATCCTAGGCATGATACCTTCTGCCCGAGGAGTAGGAGGGATTGATATCCGATATGGCATTTATTTGGTGATAAGGTAATGTAAGCCTTCGCAATGGCGCCGAAAACTTGATCCAGATGACTCACATGTTCCTCAAAGGTTTTCGAGAAGATCATAATATCGTCTATGTAAAATAACGCAAAGATCCACAAGAAAGGTGCCAAGACACCCTGCATGATTCGTTGGAAAATGCTAGGACCATTCTTGTAACCAAATGGCATGCGTCGGAACTGCCATAATCCATTGTGAGTTCTGAATGCGAGTTTTTCGGAAGCTGTATCTGTCATTCGTAGCTGAGTGAACCCCGATAGGGCATCAAGAGTTGTTAACCATTGAGAGCCATTGAGGGCTTGTAGAATGTCGTCCTGTCGAGGTAATGGGAATTCATCCGAGATGGCCATATCATTCATTTTTCGCAGGTCAATAACCATCCGTGGTTTGGAGTTTTGATAGACAATGAAGACGGGAGCAGCCCATGGACTTTTGGATGGTTCAATCACCCCGAGCTTAATCCATGAGTCCATCTGCTTGTCAATAACTTCTCGGTTTGCTGGTGATGCATGGAAGGGCGGAAGGGAGACAGGTTCCGCGTCCAGCTTCATTCATATGTCGATATCGGCTGCATAATCTCCTAAGCGACCATCCAACCCGAATGCCTTCTCATTTTTCAGGACAACTTCCTCAAGTTGCTTCCGCTGTGAGTCCGTCAAATCCAGCAAGAAGTCCACCTTATCTAGCAAGCGGTGTCCGGGTACCGGTTCTGGCAGAGGTTCAGCGGTCTTTGGGCCCCCTTCAATCGGTTCCTGGGCCAAAGGATCGTCTGGCTCAGTCGCATTTCTCTGAGCTTTTGAGGAAATTTCTGATTCACTCCGAATCGCCGATGCTATGTAATCTAGTGAGTCAATGACAACACCCTTACCTGAAGTAGCCTGACAGAAGATACAGAGATTCCCCTCGCAGTCGTGAAAGTCAGAGGCGGGACCCTCTTCATCACTACTCAGTTCCTTCTCAGATTTGCTGTTGCGAGCCAGTTCATCTGCTGCGAGTTTTTCACCAATTAGAATTTTCATGAATGAGGCGTGAGCGTTAATCTGTGTCTGCTTTTCGGGAGAAAACTTATCCATTCTATCCAAACTTTTTCTCGGATCTTTCGCCATTCCCAGTAGCTGGCCCTCGGCGATGATAATTGTGGTTTTCGTGAAGTTTGCAACGTGGACAACTGGATTGACCCGCGAAATTAGTGAGTCTGCAGTTCCATATATATCATCTTGATTTCCGTGTGTCATGAATTTTCGCTCGACAAAGAGGGTATCTACACCTTCAGGGAATTGTGCGTCGACCGCTACAGCCATACTGGTTTCTGGTTGAATCACCATCCGAGAGGTTGCACGCACCTCCCCCTTGGCTTGTCGAGCCTTTCTCTTTTTCGTCTGATTTTTGCGATGTATGCTGGCCCTCGTATGATGTTTAGCCGCAGCTGGGCGAGTCAGAATCTTGAAGGTGTGTCCCTCATCATCCACCATCGATGGAACTGTCGAGTTTGAGACCTGGACCTGTCTTCCAGAGTCACCGAACACAATGTAAGCTTTTCCTTCACATTTCATTACCGATATAGAATACTGATCCGAAAAGTCATTACCCAAGATGAATGGCGAAGACATGCCCTTTACAATATAGGCGTCTACATTGATTTTCACAGGACCGTCAGGTGTGTGGAAAAATAAATCAAGATTGACATACAAATTTATTGTACTTTTCCCCGTGACCTGAATTAGACTTATCTGCTGTCCAGTCTTGCTGCGTGGCGGGTTTTCCAGGTCACTCAACGTCTTTTCGGATATTAAGGTAATGTCAGAGCCAGTGTCAACCAATACTCCGGTGCCATTCTTGTCCAATTTATTAACAGTCACCCAGGTTTGAACAGGTTTCGATCCGAGAAAACTGCAACCCGATGGTCGGGCCATAAATTTTTTTAATTCAATGAGAGGATAATTTGCTGATGTAGTTGTGTCTGCAAGAACAGAATAACTCCCCACCTCTATTTCCCGTGCCAATCGACGTCGAGAACGGCGATTGAGAGGGGGTTTAGCTAATTTTGAACCTGCAGGAATATCGTTAATAGAATGTGTTGGAGTTTCCTCCGCAGAGGTACTCGAAGTATTGCTCGGTGCAGTCTCTTCCTTTTCGGGAATAAAATCTGGCTCCTCATCGTCGCTCTCATCGTCCCATTCCACCCCAGGCAGTACAGGTACAATTTTGATAACGAAAGGTTCCTCCGATATGGAAGAGTTGATGGATGTCCGTGAGTCTGTTGCCAATGCCGAAGTCGATACCAATTTACTCAATGATTCAAAAAAAATTGATGTTCCCCTTCAGGGTCGAATTCTTCGCCAGACTTTCCTCGCTTGAGTAAGCGAGCTGGGCTGAAGGTTCGATAATCTGAAGGGGACTACAAAAATCCTCCGAGTCACTGTCAAGTGAGTAGTACATGTCATCGTATTCGGTCTGTGCTTGCGTGTCCTCCTCAGATAGTTGAACCATATTAGTCCTCGCAATATGATTTCCTTTAAATGAGTACTTACATTCCGGATCCCAATGATTCCCACTGCCACAGTGACAGCACGGACGAGCTCCTTTGCTTGCAGGTGTAGCACGCTTCGAAACATTAGCATCATCCTTCGGAAACTTTGGTGGATCCATTTTGCCACTCCAGCCGACCGCATTGACTCTAGCATCTCTAGGATTCTCACGATCCCGCCCACAATCATTCTCGGAGCGGTAGGGTTCGTTGAATCTCCGTCGGAAGCTCTCCAATTCCATCAAGGTGTCCTCATGGAACCGAATAGCCTGCTGGAATTCAACGCGATTCCGGTAAAGCTGTGTGGTAAGTACTGTATTCCAAGTTGCCGGAGCTCCTTCCATTATCTCCATCATTAAGGCCGAATCGTCCAATGTATACACCATAGTCAACAATTCTGATTTATGAATAAAGTACTCACCTGGTGTTTCCTTGTAATGCCCTGATTCCCTGTAGCGGGCTCGATTAGCCTTTGCTTTCTGTTTGTCTAACCATTTTCGGTTGATATAAAACGCAACAATTGCTTCTTTCAATGTATCCCAGTTGACTTCGATCTCACTCCTGTAATCAAGCGGTAACGACCAGTACCAGATTTCAGCTGAACAAGTCAAACGTTTAGGTACTATTCCTCCAAGCTGACGAAAGACTAGGCCTGATTCCATCGCGAGATTGTTGACCTTGGCTAACTATTTCATGATAGTATCAGTGTCTCCATCCCACTGAGGTACGGAATCTGGTCTCAGTTTCCAGTCGAATTGTGGCTCTTGCAGTTGTGGTCCAAATGGATTGTTATTTCCCCATGATTGCGCTGCAGCAGGAGGAGAACCTCCACCACCTCCACCTCCACCGGGGAAGCCACCATTTCCACCACCCGGGAAGCCACCTCCTCCTGGAAAACCACCACCATTGCCTCCGTGACCCGGGAAACCGCCTGGAAAGCCACCACCTCCACCTCCCCCAGGAAATCCACCGCCACCGCCTCCACCAGGAAATCCTCCATCGTTTCCGGGATCACTCCGGCCAGGATGGTTATCATCACTGGCCGGATTATTTCCCTGAGAACTCCTCGAAGAGGGGCGGAAAGGATTCGAATTCCTTGAAGGGGAAGGCAGCACTGGTTTATTTTCCGGTGTATGTGCTGTGTAATTCTGTGGTGCATATCCTGCGGCCCGTCGTAGTTGTTCCGTTTCCATTGGCTGAGCAGAGTGACCATCATTGACTGTATCATTAGGTCTCTCACGTTCAAGACGTTCTGCCACTGGAGAAAGAAGCTCACTAAGTCGAGGATTATTTCTCGTGATACCTGATACCCATCTACCACGAGGTTCAGTACTCTGTTTCGGCTCACCATAACTTGCGGATGCATAAGTTCGCCTAATATCCGGAATACCACCCCATGAAATACGACGAGTGTCTGGCTCTTGAGTAGCGGCAATGTTAGCAGTAGAAATTGAATGACCAGGACCAAATGGAATCGGAGCATGGGATGCTGGGATTGAAATAACGGGTTCACTGGGCCTATCAGCTTGTGTCGGTGCAATGATAGACTGCATTGTACCAGCAAGATGTGGTGGGGGATCCCTCCTTCATTCAGTACTAGAGTAAAGAGTAGGTCTTGGTCCAGATTCTATACTGCGGATCTTACCATTGACAAAATCAAACTCTTTGTCCAAACGTACGAGAAAATCCTCCACTTCTAACCTGAAGCAAACCCCAGTAATCTCAAACTCATTCTCGAATCGCCAGCTAGTCACGTCACCGTCCACGCCCAGTACGGGTAAAGAAGGTATGACCGTACCGCTGAGTTGAAAGGCCTCAATTGCAATTTCACGCCGATTAAACAGGAGTCGCATGAAGATCTTGAAGGGCTCTGACTCAAACCGATATACATTCTGGACCACATACGAGCTTCCGTCCTTGGCTTCATCCGTACGGGCTTCATTGCGTTCGAGTTTAACCATTATGGAATCCAACATGCTCAGCTCCTCCTTAAATACCTCATATCGCAAACGTCGTGATGCACAAGAAGGTTGTTTCAAGTATGGTTTGTTTAACCCAAGTGCCCCTTTCTCCACACACTCCTGTCGTCTCTTGGCTACCTCTGAATTATCTTTCATAGTACGCCAGGCTTGTAAAGTTGGAATTTGATAAATCTGGACATAATTTGGTCCATCCTCTTGAGCAAGCAAGGCGGATTGTGGAACAGTTCCAAGATAATCAAGTACCCTTGGAAGGACAGTGGTGAGTAATTCATCTGCACCTCCAGCGACATCTTCCTCATCCGAGTCAGCATCAAAGAGGTTGGTATCATTCACAGTCTGTGGTGAGGGCTGTGGCAGGTGTATGGTAGGAGGTGTAAACGAAGGATAGTTGGATTGTGGTTCAGCAGGTTGTTCTGTCATACGGGTTAAAAATGTAAGTTTCAAGCAGGACTTTATTGAAGGAATTTCCAATGTGTCCACCAGTGTTGTAGATTAGGGTTGATTTAGCACGAACCGTAAATATATATCTTGTTCAGGAAATTCCTTACCAAGTTCTGCTTGGAAACTCCGAGCGAAGAGAACTGCCGAAACTCGAGTAAGTTAATACGTTTGAGCAACGCGTAAGCAGGCGAGACGTCTTGCTTACTTAGGACAGTTCAGAGACCAGCTTCTTCTGAGCAATCACATCAGAATGGACTTGGCCGTAAGTATACTTTAAGCAGTACAGCGTAGCTTACTTAGTTCACTTAGTTCACGCGGGTGTGGATTCAGGATGTAGTTGTATTGAAGTAAAAGATGTCCTCCTCAGAGGATTACATGCTATATATATTACCTGTCTAAAGCTGCTGCAGCGAGTCAGGAGCCGAACCGCGCGCAGCTGCGCAACCGTAACCATGCAACCGCAACTGCGCAACCACGCAACCGCAACCGCAGTAAACTTGAGAGATGATCACGTGCCTGTGATCAGTTCAAGTTCAGACATGTTTACATATTATCAAACCAACTGATTCAATAAATGGGTCATAATGCGTACAGTGATGTAAGTGTCATAAGAGGTGCATCAAGGGTATGTACAAGTATCCATAACACCTAGAGTCAAAACACACTCGACGGCCTTTGCACATTCCACGGCCTTTGCGCCTTCCACAACTCCTGGGACCCACCACAAACATTCAGATTTACCCATGGACCTCGAATTCCGGGATTACTCTCTGGGTCAGTTTATCTGGTTGCATTCTGTATATTTAAGAGTTAAATTACATCCAACAGGCTCACCATATTCTGCGAAATCCAGATGTGTGTATCTACTTCCCTCCAGACGGTTCATTCTCTCACAGATCACAGGGCACCCGCCCTGTGGTCAAGATGATTGTCCACGACAATGCTGTTAGCAATGTCGAAATCCAGAGGATGTTCTCTTCCACTCAGTGGATTTCGGGCCTGAGATGTGTTCACCATCTGCGCAACTTACAACTACAAGCTATGATTAATGTTAGTCTCCAGGTTCAGCCATTTTATTTTTTGAAAAATCTAATTGGGATTCAGAACCAGATTGATACCGGGAAAGCCGCATCAAATCTCAAATCCAAGTACGCCAGGCAACTGGTATTTGCTGGTCTCTAATGCTATTATTCTTTCTTAGATTGTGAAGAGTTGTCGTGAAATTCATTTATTATTACCTGTTGAACAAATGCGAGTAAATAAATTTGACTTGCCCCGCTATTTCCTGATTGTTTTCCCACAGACTCCGACACAATGTCCTCAGCTACTGAGCTCGAGTCAGGCCTGGTCATCTCTTGGGCTGGGTTCAAACTGTAGAACAAGCAGGAATTTTGAATACTCACTTAACTGTACCTTGTCCATGAAATAAAAGTGTCTGCATAGAGAAGATGGGCCCCTACGCCATTCTTCCAACCATCAGTGTCATTTAGATCACAAAGAGAATATTTTTCATTTTTTTTCATCGACTCAAGTGGCTCTGAGTCGCTCAAGTCGACTTGGTTCGACTTCCAAGTCGCATCAATTCGGGCTTGTGACTCGACTCGACTCGGTTCAAAATGACTTCAAAAGTCGACTTTGGGAGTCGGAGTCGGAAGTCGCGGCAACATTATATACAATTCGCTCAAAGCAATCTAACCTCCACGGCTATCAGAGCGATGTGTCCAGTGGCTGACACAACATGTACAGCGCCCCTAGATGTGCTAGCTTTCCCTCTCCTTCTGCTGCCCTTCTATACTACTGCCCTAGGCTTTACATCACGATGATTACTGTACAATGTCCGTGTTCCTGCGGCCCAAATCCCCAACCCTGGATCCTGATTGGCTAGTGGCCAAAGAGACATGTGAAGATTAACACAACCCATGTGATTGCTGATTAAGTGGATAGAAAGTGTCTTCTTCGTCTGTAGCCTCTTGTCCTGGGCCTGAATAGTCTTGAAGCTCGTCCATGTCTCTTCTACCTTCCCAATGATACCCCATAGTCCCCAGTTTGGTTCAGTGGTTCAACCACAATTGCCTAAAAGGTCTGTCTGAGGTGTCTATCTCTCATTGTCATATCTTCTACTCATCCGGATAAAGCGGATAGGAGTGTCATGTCGTTCAGGTAAGTCTTGTCAGACCTAGGCCTCAGGTCTGGACTCAATGTGTGATCAGACGTGTCCCCAGTTTCAGGTAAACAGGTCACAATAAGTCTAGTCTTTGAGATCTTTGGTTCTTCCCACTGTTGCCTGCCAGCAATCGGTATCTCGCCTTCGTAACCTCTTTGGTATGCTGTTTGTGTCCTAGCAAGCAGCCTTAGGCCTTAGTTTCTCTGCCACCATCATCAAGTTTCCTTAGTTAACTAAGAGATCTGGTGGCCCCATTCGTGAAGGTACCGGTAGAAGTACTTGTTAACCTTGTAGCTTGTGCTAATAGACTGGACCACTCAGTCAGAGTGCCCTGATGGTTCCTCAGTGCATGTTGACACGCTGAATCATGCAAAATCGCAAAATCCATGTGTACTTGATTTCACGGCTTATCACCGGCTCAAAGTCCATATCATTGTCAGCTGCACACTCTGGATCGGCGAGAACTGTGCACCAGAGGGGCCTGCCTCCACATTGTGGCCAAGGACATCTGGCTCTCTATCGAATCTCGAACTGGGACCGTACACCCGCATTTGTTTTGACTGATATGTGGTGGGCAGAGCGGCATCATACAGATTGGAGTTGGCAGCTTGGCAGTGGCTCCATTCACATTCACGAGACATTAGGACATTGCAGCAAGCACAGAGAACTTGTTCCCGAGGAGCCATGATCACAAAGAGGAGAGCACAAGTGTATTGGGTGACGATCAAGGTGGTGCCAAGCATACAAAAATTGCAAATTTCCTCTCTGACTCGTACCACCATCATCTGTCTCTGCACACATCCTCAGAACTGTTCTGTGTGATGAGCTTGAATACACATACCTTCAGTGCTGTCCACGCTCTGCCTACCAGGCCGAAGAAGGGAGACAAGAAACAAGCCCCCACTCCTCTCCTGCCACCTTCGATACATTCACTGAGGAGTTAGAGCAGAAATATAACATCGAAGGCTGCAATACTGCTGACATGTTCATGCGTGCATCGAAAATGACGTGCTCCAAGGTCAATCTTGCCTCTCTTCTGCTGATCAAGGACTCACTTGAAATGTAGATAAACTCTTGACACAGGCTGCACAGATTGCCAAGGAGCAACAGCGCAATCAAGAGCTGGAGCGCTGGCTGGCCGAGTATGAGGCACGTGCGGTCCCTCCCAATGCTGTTACCGATGGTGAAGGAAGTGTCACAGACAACGCTGACGTTGAGGGTCAAGGTGATGCACTTGCTGGTGAGCTACACATGTCTCCATACATCTTTCATGGGTTCTCATTGATTTACACACCTATTCAGATGTGTTGGTGAAGGAAAATGCAGAGCTCAAGGCGCAGCTCGTGAAACTTGCCAAAACCGGTGGTGGGGCCGAGGCCGCAAAGCGGGCACTGATCCCCCATCCTGCAAGTACCACTGGAATGCAGTTCAGTATCTGTGAAGCGATGGGGCTGGCTGGCAGTCATGCTGACTGTATGAAGTACAAGGCCATTCAGGTGCGTTGTTCCAGCATACCTTCAAGTCATTTCTGACTGTTTGGTATCCAAACGGAACATACATGACCTGACCCTCAATGCACGTATCAATTGTGAAGCTCCCTGGAAGGATACACCGGTGGCCTCGAAAGCTGCACTGTTTGAAGTGGTGAGCCTCACTGGCTCGTCCAGTACATCAGACACTGACATTTTGTATCCAGGCTCAGGAGAGGCATCCATACCTCACAGAATTTGAGAACAACTAGGCAACAGAAGAGCTCGTCAAGCAGTTCATCAAGAACAAGTGTAACAATGCTTACCAGAAGGGCTATATCCCTGTCCCTGCCCAGTACGGGTATCTCAAGGTGAATGTGTCGAAGCGCGACACCCACGCCCCCTGCGGCAGGCTAAGCTGGCCAAAGTCAAAGCCACCACAAAGAAGTCTGCAAAGAAGGCCCACGCTGGCAAACCATCAAAATCGTCGAAATCATCCCAGTCCGGTAAGAAGGTCGTTGGGAAGGGCAAGCAGAAAGCGGTAGTCACTGACAATGAGGACGAGGACGAGGAGATGGCAGAGGCTGGTGGAAGCGGAGGGCACACTGAGGACAAGGAGTAGAGGTGTGTTCTTTGTTTGCTGCTTGATCCAATCACTGACATGTGCTTGACAGGCGGGGCTAACATGCATGTATTTGTTCATTTCGTTTTATTTAATTCATTGTTCCATTCGTGCTGGATCCTTTGACCGTAGAACCACCAAAATGGTGTATATCCATTCACATAAAATATCGTTTTCTATCCATTACCCCTGCGAACGTAAACCGAAAACGGGATGAATAACAGCCTGGGAGTGCCTGGTAAAAAGCTGGGGTTTGGCTGAAAAACAACCTGCAAATTAGCCACTCATTGGTTGCCTGTAGGTTATTATCAGAGACCGGGTACTCGGCCACCTTAGCATAATTTGGCTTGATTAGGCCCATTGAGGCTGGTAGGTATGAATGTATGGGCTCTGAACCAAAGTTATGTATCCTAAGAGTGATCTCAGATATTTTCCGCGAATTTACATGCCGATTCCATGCCTCACTGAATTTTCTTTTCGGCGAAATCCCAAAGGGGCAATAAATGGGCTAGTCGGCCACCCGGCTCTTTCGCTCGTTTGCACTGGTTCTTTTCGCCCCACTGTGGCCCAAATGACTCAAAGGATGCCGCTTCACCATTCTATACACTCAAAATGTACATATGAGCTATAGGAAGACAACAATAATTTCTGTTTCAAGCCGACCTGAATGGGTAAGAGGATGGTGCGGAGGGAATGTGGTGCCCTGCAAGGGACAGAACCTATTGAGGACCCCAGCGAGGGTAAAAATACTCAACAGGATGTATTCCAACACACCCATGGCCACGGGACGTCTTCCGTATACCCATAACCCTTCCAACAAAATCCATCTTTCCATGCGAGTGAAATTCTATGGTTTGAGGTAGCGGCAGGCTGTGAAGAGGAAGTTGAGTAGCTAAAAGCCAAATCAATGTGGGAGAATGCTGAGATATTTGCGTCGAATAAGTATCCCGAATCCTTAGTCCGTATCAAACACGGATAGCTCGCTAGAGGGGTGGCCGGATTTCGCCACCTAGAATCAGGTCAAGATGTCCTTGATGGTCCATGAGGCGAGGGGGAAGTTTCCTCGTGCATGTTATGCAGAGGATCTGTTACTCGGAATCCAGGGATGAAAACGAGCCCCCAAACCTGCGAATTGGCGAGGAATTGGTGGAGAAAAGAGCAAAAGCCGAATGCGAGGGCAGTTCGGAGATAAGAAATGATGTTCACACGCTGCCACCTTGACATAAAAAGTCCCACAGTTTTTGATAGCCGCATCAATTTGGGTCCAAACTCGACATACAACGTCCTCACAAGTTGTATTCCACAGTACAAGTGTACGGAAGCAGACATATGCACAGTGACATCTTCTATCGTGCGAGTGGCCGAGTACCTAGTTTGGCCGACTAGGCAGTCGCAGATAATAGAGGATGGATGCTACAATAGGTTGATCCTCAGTGGAAATTACGACGGGGACATAGGATGAAACAGACGGTGTTTTGATTAGTGATCAACCTAGTTCGAGTAACCTATAATCACATGCACTGTAACCTAACTGCGCTGAAATTCAACCTAGAAGCGCATGGACAATATCCTACTCATTGGTTAAAATCTAGGTTAAAAATCAGGCTATTCAGCCCTCCCAGAGATTATGCACTCCCTATGCATGGCCTGTCAGGATATTTGTCTATGTGTGTGTAATTGCTCCACAATTGTTCCTATGGCATTACTACCAACATATTGTGAACGGCACTATCAGGCAAATATCCCACTCAAGCAAGTTTCACACACAAAATGATCTGGAGATAAATTCAAGACATGTTACCTGCAATCTTCCTCCCCCATCAGCATGGAGCCTGCACATAATTGACAGGGAGTTTTGAAACTCTGAAGGAGGCAATTGCTTCTACCAATTCTCACTCTTTTTATCCCACCTGTTTATCTCCAACGTCAGACCCGAACCCGTGGATACCCATGAGAATGTGATTAAATATTGAAAATGAGGCAGAAAATGATGACTGGAATGGGTTTTTCTGGCTGGAAAATGGATTGGACACCTGGAGTACTATACCTTCACTGCAGTATCATTATTCTCACTCAAACGAGTTTCCAAGACACCACTGCCGTGAAATGCCGGACCTGGATCACATGATGCTGTGGACCCATGATCGACCTGTAAACCCGCGGGTTTCGGGTTTCTCGGGTCAGGGTCCGGGTTGAGTGATGTATACCCGGACCCGGACCCATGCTCATCCCTACTGATGGCATTGTTGTCTGGCATTCCATTGAGGGTAGGATTTTTTTTTCCATTGAATCAACATCCATCCATTTCTGTTTAACAATGAGCATGTCAATTCTGAAAGGACTTGAAGGAAGTACAAAGACCTGAACACAAAATGGAAAGGCTTAGTTTGACCAAAGGAACAATACTGTGGTCTTGAATTTTCAATAGCTAGTCTCAATAAATTGTTTTAAGCCAATGCCTGTATACTTGTATCCGGGTTCTTTCACTGTCACATTTTTGCCATATATAGTAATTTTGCTGTTTTGGGGTAAACATGATTTTTTGCTAAGTGTATAGCCACCCCCTGTCTTTCTTTGGAGCAAATATCAGTCAGGAGCAGTGTTCTATGAACTTGATAAGACCAATTCATGTTGTTCAAGCAAGAGGATTATGTAGGTTTAACTTTATTTCATACTGTCTGATATGCCGCGCGAATCTGAACACATTATTTAATGCCAATTTTCCAAACGAAAAACCTTAATCAGGGATTGAACCCGGGCCACTGAGATTACGAAGCTGACCATGAGGGAGGGCACTAACCATTACACTCAGTAGAGGCCTTTGTGACCCAGGCTAGGTCAAGGTTCCTTCAAGAGGTCTCTTGTAAGGAATGCTTTTCCTACTTTTGATACTCTTTAGCTACAAGTCAACATGTATGCAGATTGCATAATAATCTAACATCTTATCACAAACCATCGCCATCGTGCCTCCAAATCCTACTCGTTGAGCTACTCCGAGCAGTCCTCAAATATCTTCGGGATAGAGGCATAGGCGATACCTTTCCTACACTTCACAAGCCTTTGCCTGAGCGCCAAGCCGTACTCATTCCAAGATGTGGCTCTACGCAGCACCATATTAACACTACACTATCGAATACGGGCTTATAGCTACGGAGCCTTTATTCTTTTCTCTATTCTTGACCTATTCTCAATCTATTTCCATCCTTGAACAGGGTCGTTGCCAGCAGGCAACCACTTTGCAAGCCTTATCTTCCGCCAGGGCAAGCGTGTGACGATTCCCCTCTTGTAGACTCTAAACAAGTCTTACATCTCTGATTGGGGGCTGTGTGGACTAATGGTAACCATCACCTCTGATTTCTGAGTAAATCGGAAATCACAGGGCCTTGCATAGATCGAGGGTTCAAACCTCGGCTAAGCTGTTCATTTGGAGGGTTTTCAGTGGGTTTTACATAATTAAAAATTACGGTTGAGTCCCACACTGTTCAGCTTCTGCTGTTTGTGCGTAAAAGCATTCCCACCTTTGGTGTAGGGGTTCACATGTTGTCCCCTGCTTCTTTGCGGACCTGACAGGCTAACCAATTGTTAGTTGCCGAGGGTCATAACAAACGCACCACCAAAAAGAAAAAAAAAAAAGAGGTCTCTGATCTTGTTATCAAACCCACTGATGAACACACGTGCTCAAGTGATTGCCAATTGCACTTCCCCATTTGGAAGCCCCCCTGTCTGGGATGCTAAATCACCAAGAAATAGGTTGGCAACACAGTTACAAGTGGTTTTAAGGCCATTTAATGCACCAAGGTACAGTGAACAAGATGAGGATATGTGATGACATGCAAATATAGTATGATTAAGTATCACTGTACAATATATTGATATATCCATCTGGTTTTCATTTGGGTCCTGATTTTCTTTATAGAGATGATCCAGGAGGACAGAGAAATGGATAATTGTAGACATTTGCAAGGTACCAGGGTATTAGGTGCAGTATAGGCATTATTATACACCAGGATTGGCTGTTGGCTCACGGTGGATAATTTGGTGGTAAGAAGATTTTGAATGTATGCATCTGAATGGATTCTCTGTTAGAAAAAGAAGCATACATAGATTTTTTCAATAGAAATCTACAGAGACGCAGGGAATTCAATTCACTTGATTTATATCTGAACAAGCAGGCCTTATTGATGTAGCTCCAAGATCAGTTCAACAGATATATGTGGCTCAAATATAGGCAGAGAGTAGAAAATCACTAGAGATATTTAATGGAACATGTATAGCTACTGTCAGGGATTCTACTGCTACTACAATACTCCACAATTTTCCACGTATGGAGGGAGAGCTTGGCTTGAATTGCTTGAAGCAGGCACAAAAGCAGTTTCGATGCAGAAACTTGAAGTCAGCACCCTCCAGGCTTCAGAGCAAAAAAGAGGGTTTGAGCCTTGGAGAAAAGAGGGCTTGAGATCAGCTTGAACTTGACAGGAAGACGGAGAGTACCAATATAAATCTTGACAAGAACAGGGAACCAGTGGATGACCAGAACAGTGCAGAGATGGGGACTGGCAGGAAGGATGGAAAAAATTGATCTTGAATTGTTTGCTGATCTTATACCCTGCACGGACCTGTGATGTACTGTTGTTGGATGAGAAAAAAAAAGGAACATCCTTAGAGTGCAAGTACTAGTGGAATGGATAGATCCTAATCAACCACACTTGTGAAATATACCTCACAGCATCTCTTCATCAAAGAGATTGACATTCAGATTTGAATAAATTCAATTTGGATTCACTTGATTTGACTACATCTCATTCAATTTCACAAGATGGGTTTTTCACTGGGATTGAAGGACCATCAGGGCACTCTGATTGAGTGGTTGTCACAAATGGGGCCCCCAGAAGTCATAGCTAGCTAAGGAAACTTAATGATTGTGACTGAGAAACTATACAAGCTCTATGGCTGCTAGGACACCAAAAACACAGCAAACAGATTACAGGACAGAATACCAATTGCTGGCAGACAACAGAGGAACAAACCTACTAAGATATTCAACGACTAGACTATTTAAACCTTTTTACCTGAAACTGGGGATGTGTTAGATCACACACCAGGTCCAGACCAAGCTCAGAGATTGTCTGAACAGTATGACATGCTCTATCTCTATCCGTCTATCCGTGCAGATAGACCGAAAGTAGAAATATCAGAACAACCTTTTACTAAAGGAACTGTGGTCAAACCACCAAATCAAACCAGGGACTATGGGGTATCATTCAAGAGGTAGAAGAGATGTGCATGAGCTTTAAGACTATTCAGGCTGGGGACTAGGGGCTACAGACAAAGAAGACACTTTCCATCCACTTACTCAGTGATCGAGTATCTGAGTCATATTCCACATGGACCAAGTTGATCACCACATGCCTCTTTAGGCCAGTAGCCAATCAGGCTCTGGGAGTTGGGAATCTGGGGTGCGAGAACACGGATATTGTACGATAATAATTGTGATGTAAGATAGTAGGGCAGCTGGAGGCAAGGGAGCATATCTGGGGAGCTGTACATATCATGTCAGTTACTGGAACCGTCACTCTGATAACCATTGAGGTTAGATTGCTAGAATGAATATATTGGACCCAGAATCAGAACACAGCAATTATTAGAACACTGAATAGAACACTGAACCCATTAAAAGACACAAAAGTGCAGACTTAATAGTCTTTAAACTAATCCCTATCGTTATCCCAACGTGACATTAGCCATCCCAATACAACTTGACTTGACCAGTCGAACCTTGCAAAAGCATGTGTGATACTTGTTATGGCCTTCTCAGATGACCGAAAGTGCACGACTACACCTTTAGCTTGTCACATCAGTCACTCCAGACCAAAGTACTGGATGACACCCCGTAAGCTGACAACAGAAACGGCCACAAATTTCTTCGAATCTCAAAAATCTTCCAAATCAGGGTGCTTTTGTTGAGACTATTCCTGCTGAGGGTTTTGGGGTCATTCAATGTGAAATGTGCTCTACATCTGGTGTTATCAACATTTTAAAGAATGGCAGAATGCAGCAGGAGGCGGGAATGGTGATGGACCGTCATGGATGATGGCAGCAATGGTGAATCAACAGTGCAGAAAGATCCAGACTTGTGGATCCAGACCCAAGTGACAAGGGCCAAATCACGCTAGACCGGAGCAGTCTCAACTAGGTGTACATCTAGTTTCTGGCATGGCCGCTTCAAGAAGGCCGGTCACCCGAGCAGGCCCTTATACTTCTGCTGGAACTTTCGTGAGTCAGAGGTGCAACCAATTTATTCAGGCAGAAACAAAGCTTTGCCACTCTGACTCTCTCTATTGAGGGGTTAGTTGTTGATAGTGTTGTGCATTGTGTGTTTATAGCTCAGCTACATTAGCATTTCACATTTCACATTCACACGTACCGGAGAGTTATTGTCCATCACGGCAGCAATAAAAAATGAAAGAAGCTAGAAGTCAGAGAAGCCAGCGGGGTTGCGAATTCCGACAGTTTGGCGAACGTAAATGAAATCTCAAACAAGAAAGGAAAAAAAACTGCAATGAGGTACGAGGGCACCATGCGTGCGTGGATCAAGCGAGTTGATTGATACAGAAAATGAGAAGTTTCCGGGCAAGACCGGCCGGAACCGACGGCATTTCTTCTGTATTCGTTTCAGTGCTGTCGACTGAAATGTCGATATTATCTTCCCGTTGTTTGCGCTTCTGAGTCCTGGTGCTGTAACTGAAACTTTTGGTACGGTTGATTTTCTCAAATCCCAACCCAATATCATTCATTTTACAAATTGCTCTACCAATTCCTCCGGCCTCACAAATACTACGCTTCGAAGTACCCTTCAGCATTGCGATAAATCGCCGCGTCGACAACGAATCCAACGAGGATTACCTGTCCAATGAGTGGCGTAGTAAGGAACATAGCCTTACACTCGGCAGGACAATCGATGTCAGTGCGCAACAAACTCCACAAAAGAATGCAGCCAGCTACCACGACACTGGCGTAGAAGGGCGCTCCCTGCCCATTCAACATCCCCCCGTAAGTCAGCAGGGATAGAAACCCTAGCGCAGTTGTGGTGCAAATAGGGATGGTGTAGCGCTGGCACAATAATGCGGGCGAATGCATCCCCGGGATCTTCATGTCGTCAAACTTGTCCTATGAGCGAACGTCAGGAAGGCCAACCAGCAACTGGAACATACCTGGTGTTGATACACCGTTTCGTACGTGATAGTCCACAGGCAGGCACCAAAATAAATCGGAACCAGGACGTTCCAAGGAATCGTCCCATCCACACTGATGTCGCTCCATCCCATAAAGATACCTACTTTGAACATGAGGCCCTGTCCGATTGTCAGCGTTTGAACAGGTTGAACTTCAACATGAGTGGGAACTGACGAGTGGAATAGGAGCCAGGTTTGTCCAGCGCTGACACACCGTAAGTAGTCGCTCGAGTGGTGGGTGAAACTACGATACCTTGCAGGTGGGATAAATAACGTATAGCGGCCACACGAGCATCGATATATACAGTCTGCGCTCCCAATAAATTATTCATCCGGGTACCCGAGAATAGGAAACTCACGCAGTGTTGCTTAGAACCTTGAACGCTAGATATACACCGGCGACGACTTGGAGCCCAAAGAAGACCCACGCCCGACCGAGAGAAATTGCACCTCGGGGAAGAGGCCGGTTCTTAGTTCTCTCGACCATCGCATCGATCCTACAATCAAGCAAATCGTCCACAGTCATAATCTGGCTGAGTATTTAGCTTCAGAATGGGATAGAGTCAGCGGCTCACGAGTGACTTGATTCCAAAACACAATGGGACGTAGGAGAGAGCGCAACGAATCGCGCTTGCTGCCGAAATTTCGGGAATTGCGCTTCTGTATGCCATCGCAATGGACCACGCTACGTAGAGGAATTGAATTTCAAAGCGTGGATGACTGCTGTGAACTTGCCGGTGGGCAGCCATACGACCCAGAATCCGATATTGTTATGCAGGCGGCATAACTCATAACAGGCTCCGATTTCAATTGCGGTCGGTGGGGTAAATAACATCCCTGCAATGGAGAGAAAATGTTCAAACTTGTATGCCATATCCGGGAAGACGATTTAAATTGAAGAGGAGAGGGCCTAGTCAGTTCAAGGACCTTTGTCGGACAACTAGTCATCACGGCGACGTCCGATTTCTTTGTCACATGTGGAACTTGCTGTGGTTTTGATAGCTAATATGAAATTACGACCGTTAGCTTCTTTGTCCCACAGGGTCAAGCTAGCCGTTCTCCCGCGAGTGGGAGGGGTTCTTCTGTGGACTGTTAAGCATAAGCTCCCGTCCGTGTTCAATGAGGCAATAAAAATCATTCTTTTTCCGGCTGTGAAATCGTCGTCGTCGGAGATATCACCGCGGTCGTTTCGTGCATGCTTACAGCCGAGTTCATTTTTTTTCTGTGACATGTGGCGTCGATGCCTGCTAATATTAAATCACGGGTGAATCTGAATGAGATATGTCTTTCCCACCAGATTAGGAGAAGCCCTCCCGCGAGGCTTTGGAACATCACCTGCATCGACGCATAAAATTAGGAAGGGCAGACAAGGACAAAAGGAAGGTGGCCATCATCTCCGTCCCCACCTCCTCATGGCCTTCACAAAGATCCTGTGCATTCTCGCAGCGACGCTGGGTCTGCATGCAGCGTCGACATCCCCGAACCCCCCTCTGCGAGAGTCTGAAAAGACAATCGCTCCGACGAAATTGGAATTCATATTGGGCTCCTACCAATTGCGTTTCATGCTGACGGTCGGTATTCCTTCCAATGTCAGGAAACTATTTGACTGGAATCCAGGCATTTTACTGGTTACTCGCAATGGCAGAGACCGCCGCCACAGTGGCGCCGCTTGCTTCTTCTTCGATTTGGGCTCAACGCATCCTCTCGATAGTCGCAGTCGGCGGGGACCAAAGTAAAGTCCACCTCTCCCCCACGCCGACACTCGCATTGGGAGCCATTTTAATTGCGTGTGGCGCTGTCCTACGACTTCAGTGCTACTGGGCACTTGGATCCCAATTCACGTTTGAGACCGGGATTCTTAAGGACCACAAGTTGGTGACGATGGGTCCTTACGCATTCGTTCGCCACCCAAGCTACGCCGGCGCCTTCCTGGCATACGCGGGGTTAATGCTGTATTACGGAAGTCCCGGGTCGTGGGTTATGGAGTGCCTGGTGAAGGGGAGCACGGCTGGCATGCTGTTTGGGGGAGGATATGCGTTTCTAATGTTTCTTGTCGTGCTGGGGCTGACTTGGCGGATTCCGAAAGAAGATGAGGGCTTGCGGCGCAAATTTGGGGAGGAATGGGACGCCTATGCTGCTGCGGTTCGGTATGCCATCGTACCTCGAGTTTGGTGAACTTCGGGTACGGGATTGGATCGGATGCGCATAATGATTTCTTGATTATCGGATGGGACGAATCAAGAATAGACAACTATGACCCTTGAACTCACCTAGCCCCCGAATCCCAGGGTTTCGTAAGGAGAACCCGATTTGATTCCAGGCGGTTAAAAACTGAGCGGTCTAAATGCGGGTAACGTGATAGAGAAACGCGATCGGTCACGTCACGTGGACAGGTTGGTATTACCAAAGGGCGTTTGCGACTTGGACCACATCTGACATCTCGCGAGTGTCATGTACACGGACAACCACAGCTCCCTGCTGAACGGCACACGCCACAGCCGCAGCGGTGGCCCATCCCCGCTCCTTGGGTTCAGTCTTCCTCCCGGCTGACTGTTCAAGTATAACGCCGAGGAACGACTTCCTTGAGGCGCCGATGAGCTGCGGATATCCCGATAGGATGTTGCGACGTCGTTTGTCTGGCCCACCGAGCCTATCAACGAAATCCGAGTGATATAATCCATGAGACTTACCGCTCCCGATTTGCAAGTCCGCCGTGATGGAAGCAGCGTCCCGAAGAACCTCCAAGTTTCCTTCCAAGGTCTTGCTGAATCCAACACCAGGATCCACGATGACGAACCACCGCCGTATGCCACCTTTGCCTTTGACTATCAAGTCGACTTTCTCCCCCAGCTCGATTCTGACAGCTTCAACAACCGCTCGACCAGGACCTGCATACCCATAAGCATCATAGTCCTTATTACTTCCGGCATCTCCCCTGGAGTGCATCAGAACGACAGGCACAGCAAACTCTCTGGCGATCGATTTCATTTCCGACATGCACGCGCCTGCGATTTGCGCCAGGAAGGGATAGGAGCCCTGACCGGTAAACGCGTAGACGTCGTTGATGCAATTCGCACCAGCGGAGATGGCAGCACGGGCAACTTCGGGACGAAAAGTGTCTACACTGATGAGCAGTTGCGGGTTCGCAGCGCGGATCGCAGCGATGCAAGGCCCAACCCGGCCGATTTCCTCCTCGGCGTCGATGAATGCAGCCCCCGGACGGGTGGAATAGCCTCCGACGTCAAGTATGCTGGCTCCGGCAGCGATGGCATCCTCGGCGTATTTAAGCGCCGTTGGGAAGGTGTTGTGCGTTGCTCCGTCCGAAAATGAGTCTGGAGTCGTATTCAGCGTAGCCATCACGTGAGTATGGCGAGACGTGCGGTGTCGTTTCTGAATTGAGGCAGAAGAAGGGAATACCCAGTGCGTTAGGGTATGCGGGACGACGTCAACAGACGTGTGCGGGAACGTATTGTTGGCGGGAAGGGGACACTGCGGGAACGGGATAACTTTGTGCATTGGCGGTGTTGTCGCGGGGACTGCAGCAAGTAAGGCGGACACACTCTTTTGTAGCAGTGGATGCATGAAGTCCGGGATCATACTAGCGATGCGCGGCGTCAGGAAGGTGGCTTGGAAGTGAGACTTTCAGTACTTACTCATTCAGTGGCCTGAGCACGAACTCCCGTTCGGCCAATCTGGGGTGAGGGACCATCAGTTCTCCTTCCAGATCGTCTAATTCTTTTCGTGGAGCCGATCGCGTGTCGATGACCACGCTATCGTACAATACAATGTCAAGATCAACCGCGCGTGGGCCGTTGCGGATGGATGGTACACGGCCGACTGTGGTTTCGATCATTTTTAAGAGCTTCAATAGTTCGAATGGCGCCAAGTTGGTTTCGATCTGTTATAGCAAAATGGATTCAGAATGTAGATGTCGGTGAACAACACAACTGACCATACAAGCGCAGTTGATGAAGGTGGGCTGGTCCGTAACATACATTGGTGCGCTTTCATACATGAAGCTGGTGTCGACTACAGAGACGATCGCATTAGCGTCTTTTGATTCCAGGAAGGCCTGGGGCGCTTCAAGCATGCGAAGGGCAAGCTCGATGTTGTAGAACCGGTCACCGATATTGGAACCAAGGGCTAGTGCCACCGTATGAACAACGAGGGCCTAGGAAGACCATTAGCGGGGATGCATTGGAGAAACGCAAATCTGACAGGATCGCCTAAACCCATCTTCATCTCAGCAGCCAAGATATAAGGATAATCCGCATATGTCCGGTGAATTTCGATTTCTGAAGAACTCGCAAAAATGATAGCGGAGGGTTTCGCCGCCTTGATGGTTACGAGCGGCGGCGTTTGAACATGGTCTGGCTCGGCAATCCAAAGGTGGCGAAGTGTCTCCTCGGCGATATATGATGTCAGAGCCTCCAACGTCTGGTAAGAGGATGTCCCGATTTTCTGGATGTAACATTTAGACAGGAAATATAACGCTGGAGCAAATCTACCTCGTGCAATTTCCTCGTCAAATGGCGAAAATCCACCCAGTTACCACGCTGGATCCCAGAGTCCCAGCGCTCGATAGATATGTTCACTTGGACAGTCTGCCGCTCCTCGCGCTCACAGGCATTGACCCCAATGATAGTGGAGCATTCGAGATCCTCGATAACCTGTTTTACATGGCCTATGGACCACGACGATCCGGATGATGTCGTGGCTGTTGAGGCCACGCCCACAGCCTTGCAATTCAAAGGGGCCCTCGATTGGATAACCTTGAGGTGAACTTGGTCGAAAAATGGAATTAATGCATCCAAACCCGAACGTAACAACAAAAGATCGAAGATCCGGGCAGAGAGGTCTTCCAAGCTCTCCAATGGATGAATTTTATCGTTCAAGGATTCTCGCAGGATGGAGCACAATAACGAATAGTTGATGGTGTGCGAAAGATCGTCGGTAGATGCCGTGGAAGATATGTTGTGAGGGATTGAGAGGGAAATTAGAACTGGCTGAAGAGCTGCCTGTCCTGGAGGCTTTGGCCATATTGCGCCTGTATAGAGGGGAACGGTAAGGAGGAGGTTATTGATGCTGATTGTGTCCTGGAGAGATGAAGGCTGCTGCATTCTATTGCAGACGACTTTGACGCTGGATTTAAACAAGGATCAACAGTAATACCATTATGGCTGGACGATTTAATCCTCACAATTTCATTTATCTAGTACATTGGTGTTTCCTGCATCCACACATTCACACTCCCACCGCTTGCTCGTCGTTCGGATCTCTGTCGGCAAAGCCCTCGATGACAGCCTTCACCAAATCGATGTCGGGGCGCGGCACCTCAATGACGTTTCTCTTCTTTTCCAGCAGCCCTACAAATTCCGCCGGTAGCACGTCTTG
Organism: Mycena maculata; assembly: GCA_029448575.1. Lineage (NCBI taxonomy): Eukaryota > Fungi > Basidiomycota > Agaricomycetes > Agaricales > Mycenaceae > Mycena > Mycena maculata. The sequence continues at coordinate 304,754 of JARJLG010000092.1, read as the reverse complement.
CTCAAAGTTGAAGTTGGGATGATCACGCAAAGCGAGAGTCACTGCCTCCGAGAACTTGGCAGGGTGAGCCGTAGACAGCATGATTTGGCAGGTACCTGTCTTTGCCGATCTGATGAACAATTAGGGCACTGGCACCGGTGGCCGAGTAGGAAACATACTCTCGAGAAGTGACTATTTGACCGGCAGCCAATCCGACTGCTGTATGCGGATCGACAACATAGGACGGACTACCTTCGAAGTGTGATTGTATCGTCCTCAGAGTCTGATGGAAAGATCAGATCCCGTAAATTGGATGGCAGGACTGTACCCACCTGCTCATCTGAAATTCTTTCGGCAAGGAAATCCCTTCGAGCCGACTCCAAAACAGCGACCGGAATTTCCACGCGGCCGTCGCTCTTCATCTTACTCATCCACCCGGCCAACGTTTTGCAGGCAGCGTTCTGTCGATCGTTGGTACCAGAATTCTCGTAAGCAAGATACCACAGTAAGCGCTCGAAATTGCTCGATACGAGGATGTCCATGGCGGGAGACAATGTCTCTTTGACGCCACTGGAAGAGGTACCCTGCTTACCGTCGGAAGCACTGAGATCGCTGGCAGAATCCACCTTCTCGTACTTGCCCACATTCCAGAATCGAGCTAGAATATCGTTCGCATTCGTCGCGACAACCAATTTGGCCATGGGCAGACCCATCCGTTTGGCATAGTACCCGGCCAGGATGTCCCCAAAGTTCCCGGTGGGTACGACGTATTGAATCTTGACATCATCAGAATTGACGCCGGGGGGCAGTTGAGCTCGGAAATGGAAGTAGGAGAGAAAGTAGTAAACGGTCTGCGCCAGTATACGAGCCCAGTTTATCGAGTTAACAGCACCAAGGCGATGAGTCGCGTTAAAGGCCGCGTCGCCGAAAAGAGATTTAACGATATCCTAGCGTCCAATCCATTTAAGCGAGGACCCAGGGGCAGGAGCGACACCGCCAACTCACCTGACAATCGTCGAATGTGCCCGTAACAGCAATATTATGCACGTTGGGATCGGTGACCGTGGTCATTTGAGCCTCCTGAATGGGCGAAACACGTCCTTTGGGGTGGAGGATAAATATGGAGATATTGGCCTTGTTTCGTAGACCATATATCGCAGCACTGGACGGGAGTCGGTGGGGATAAGCGGTGTTATGTAGAGGATACACACCTTCCTGTATCACCGCTAGTCGCGCCAACTACCGTCAGCTTTTCGGGTTTTTCGCCGATGACCTTGCGCGCGTTTCGGCGAAGCAAGAAAAACTCGAATAGGTTTCCCAACAATTGTAAAGCGACGTCCTTGAACGCAAAGGTGGGGCCATGGAAAAGCTCAAGAACGTATTTCTTGTCGTCCAATTTCTTCAGAGGAGTGATGTCAGGATGCCGAAATGTCTGGTATGATTTTTGCACCAGTGCGCGGAGATCTGGTTCGGATATCTCTTCACGAGAGATATAGAGGGAAAGGATGGCGACGGAGAGGTCGACAAATGAGTATGACTCCCATTTCGTTTGCCAGTCTGGCGGGAGAAATGGAATGGTCTCCGGGATGTATAGGCCGCCATTGGGTGCCAAACCAGTAAGAACCGTCTGTCAAAAGGTCGGTTGACTTGGAGATGGAAACGGGAAGTAATGACCTCTTCAAAGGACAGTTTTTCGCTCCCGCCCCGCGTCGAGAAGTACTTCATCTTTGGAGACAAACGGAAGAACTGATCGATGTTGACTCAGATGTTGTGTGATCTGACAGTGACGCGCGAAAAGCGCGAAACGCCGAAACCCGATATTAGGGGAGCTCCAAGAAAACGCGCCGGACGCTTTTTCATTTTTTTTTCGCCAGTCACATCACAAAGTGGGCACATCGTTCCCGGTGCCGTTGGCGTCGATGTTGACTCGATAGGCCCAACGCTAATGCGGAGCAGTCACCTAACTACCTATTAGATCACTTATTTTAATCTTATCAGTTTTCATAGTAGGATTGGTCAGTGGCGCTCTCGACGTTAAAAACCGTCCCGACGTCGGGCGACATCGCGCCCGACAGTGAAGGCGATGATTGTTTAGCATCGTCTGATATGACACGGAAACGGCCGAAAATCACATGACGAAAAGCGGCCAGCGAAAACAGGCAAGTGGCATAGCCCTTATAAGGTCCGATCCTAAAAACCTGATTTTGGCCGTTTCCGTACGTCTGTTTTTGCACCAATTCCGTCCGCACTTGGGTGGAGGTCAGCCCTTTTTAGGCCCATGTCGTCCGCATAACGTATCGAACATTGGCACGCGAGAAGGTATGTTTTCGGCGATTTTACACAGTTTGTAATGATTTTTTCTCTTCCCGTTCATTTCATGTTCGCTAGTCCCCAGATATGCGTGAAAATTTTGGATGTAGGGTGAATCTGTCCGCATCAGGGATGAGACATCGGCCTCCATACGCAGTTTCCGTCCTCACCTTTGATGAGACCTCGGTGCTTTTTCCGGCCTTTTCGTCCGCATACGGATGATACATTTGGCCGTTTTTCGGGCCAATTCCGTCCGCATTGGGATCGGACCTTACAAGGGCTATGCCACTTGCCTGCGAAAACTTGGAAAAGCGTCCTGCGTTGGTCCTGCGCGTTTTGAGCTCCACTTATAATCCCGTCTCCTGTTCCAGGACATTTTCGACGACCTTGCCAATAAATTCACCCTCGGCCACTTTTCCTTACTTTACGGCTTGCAATTGCATGATTTCGTTTTGGCAAGGCGCGCGGTGACATGCCTGCAGTGGAGCGGATGTCCGATGTGTTTGAAGCGGCGATAGCGTTCGAGTGGGGTAAGTTACGCCCCTTACAATTGCGCTGAGATATTAACATGTTTGCTCTCATTAAGGCCCGAAGTACTCGTAGGTCCCTGGGTTGAATTTCTGTGCAGCACCAGAACAACATCAGCCCCGTCCCACGTTAATAGGGACGCGCGGGCTGTGTACACGCAGCGGCTGCGGTCGTTTCATTCAAGCGGAACGAAACGCCACGGCATTGCATTCCCCTGGCCCCGATAGCTCGCGCGTTTCCTTACGACCGAACCTGGATGGAGGCGCGCTTGACGTATTGTGTCTCCCCCGTGAAGCTGATTGGCAGCATCTGGATCCAGCAGGCGCTAAGCTCGGGCCGTCTTACCCGCTACTCCCTCCCTTGTTCCCTCAGGAGGATGCTGCAGCCCTCACCGATCCCATGTGCCAAATACACTTTGGAGAGAATGTTTCGTCGAACGACCGATATCGATGGCTTGGTCAGAAGCTCCTGTCACTCGTCACCACTTTCCTCGCTACGAAGGTGTCTGAAACCGCCTGCGACCTGGATGTGAGATCGACTGGCTTACCACCGCAGCGGAAACTGATTAGCTCACCGGAGATCCGCAAGCGATGCATGAACCCTGATTTATTGGGACGTTTGGCCTTGATGTTGGAGCTGGACCAGTATCTACGCGTGCTGCGAGCGGACGGGCATCCATAGCCATCAGCCGGCCTACTCGGGTTTATTGGGGTCGTCTACTTGCACTTTGGTGCGCATTTCGGAGTCTTCGTCATGTCATAGACGTCTGATAATATCGCAGGCTGACACAGGTTGCGGGGGTGGGTCGAACCTCTGATGCAACCTTGGGTCACAGCCTTCCATGATTGCTCGAAGGCTGCCCCTACCGCAGCCCCGAGAACGTGACAGGCACTTGTCGAAGCACGGCGTTTGAAAGCGATACAATCGGAGGCCAAGGCACGTCGCGCCGCCCGTTCCCAACCAGGTGTCGCCGAGGGAAACATGTCGACTCCAAAATGTACTCGGCGAGGACGACGATCGCACGCGCCACGATACGCCACGATCATAAGGTATTTCACAGGTATCTTTTTATGTGTCTTTCTATATGATTGTGTCTTGTATAATAATATTGAATTTCAATCGTTGTCTTCCCCCAGGCCTTGAGAGTCCTCTGAGTCGTGCAGCCCCTCCGAGTCTTCATCTTTGTCGTCTTCATGTTCCTCTATGTCTGGTCGGTGGCGCCTCTAAACCTCAACCTCCGTCCCCATGGGGATATTCTCGTCAGCCATTGGCTCGTCCCCAACCGAGTCTTCTAACCCGCTCCATCGCGGCCGGTGACATCGCTGGGCAAGGCGCCGAAGGCGGGAAGATCGGCCACCTGATGGAAGTGTTTCCCCAACCAAGCATCCATCCCACGCAGGACCAGATAATCTAGATTGCCTTGCAGCTTATCTGTAGCATCCTCGACGGCAGGCCGGAAATCGGGGCCGACCGATCCAACCAATGCACGCAAAATGGCCATGTGAGAGAGGCGGGGCGTTTCCATGACGGCGTGCAGTTGCACCAAAACATTTCTCTGCACCTGGAAGTTGGACACCATGATGGAACGGCGAAATTTGCCTGCCCTTACAGGCACCAGACCAACAGGGAATATCTCTGTGGGCACGACCTGGCCTTCAAAAGGTCTATCAAGAATAGGGGCTGTTTGTACTTATAAGTTATTATGGACAAGTAAGTCAGCAAGTACTACAGTAGGAACGCCAGCGCATATTAAACCAAGCAATGGGAGCATAATCTACCAATGCGGAATCGAAATAGTTTGCCATGAATCCTATGATGTCGTGTTCGCAAAATGTTGTAGGTCGATAGCCTCTACATAATTATCCAGAGAGGTGGCCAAAACAGAATAGATCGTGTAACCATGCAAGTACGCAGATACAGAGGAGGGAGGTTCCTGTTTTGTTTTCTTCTCGAGAATATTCAATTCGTGTTACAAGTGCAACTTACCGGATTATCTTGGTTTTGGATCCAATTGACAATTTCCAGGCAGTCGGCCTGCAGCGTCAGCCATATGCCCATAAAAAGGGTCAGGGCCGTTTCAAGCGTCAACATTTGATTGGGAACTAAATCGGAGATCGCAGTTTGAGCCTTCGACAACACGTCGGACGTCCTATGTGAGATCTGGGTTGTATACTGTGCATGTGCAACCGCATTCCGTGTGCCTGGTGATACATTTACGAGGAGAAATGTTGAATATAGGTTCAACGTACCATCAAGGTCTTGAAACAGAGTCGACATTTGAGAAAGATCATTGCCATTGAGAGTCTTCCATACATAGTCTGAGAGCGACGAAAATGTTGTTTCGTTCAACACTCACTAGGTGATAACGAGGCAGCTTTGCCTTTGATGATTGTCGTCCAGCAGCGGCAATCAGTCTGAAAGCTGTAAAGGCGACATATGTAACGTCCGGACAGGACAGTTTGGAGCTCTGTTGCCAACTGAGATGATAAAACCTCGTGGATCAAACCCAGTACATACCCCAGAAAATACGCTGGAACAATCATTCAATGTCGAGTACCAATGAATGAAGCCGTTTTGCTCACTTTTGAACATTTGTCTGTAGCAACAACATTTTCTGGGCAAGATCCTGCAGCTCTCGCTGACCGGATTGGGACCGCTGACTCGCTATTCTGGCTATTTCTGTGTGTGTAGAATTCGACAGGGAGATGAGATTGACTGTCTTTTCCACTAATTGAAACGTGAGAGCGGCTTGTTCGGCAGAAATCTGACGTAGACCTGGATATAAGGGAGAACTCTAAATCCCAATAAAGCAACTCTTACAGATATATATGATTGTAAAACATGTAGTTTCTCGCGATGCGACCGCGAGGACTGGCCAGCGGAAGAGCGGATGGAGAGGGGTAAAATCACAGCACAAAACACTGGACAGGACGAGATGTTTAGTCAATCTCAGGGGAAAAGACACGCATCCAAGTCACTCGTACTTTTGATTCGTGCAGATATGGTCGAAGCATTGGCCCTGAGTTGAAGGGCAAGCTCTGCGTAGGAATTGCGTAAGATCTTCCACCTTGTTTTTGATTCAGCAATTGAATTTGAGAACGAAAAACGACGACCGACTGAGGTTTAACAGGGGGCATCATAGCTTGTAGATCGACACTGTGTAGTTGCGCAGAGATCGAGTTGAACGCCTGCATAAGTTGGACCGTAGACTGAGCCAAACTTTTGCACGAGTCCTGGAGGTCGGCTTCGAGCTCGCTGAAGATGCGGACGACATCCACATAAGAGAGTGGCTTATGCTTCAACGAACGAGACGAGGACATGGAATATAGTGGAGTCGACGAAACGTAACAGCTTCTGGAATGCTTCCCTTTATATGGTTCGCTTCTTGATGCACAGTAGGTGTGTTATAAATGTGCAGCGGGAAGATTGTTCGTTGGCCACAAAACGAATCGAGGTAACATTGCGGGGACGGTGATTTCTTCCAAGTTTCGCAACGGGGGATCGCAGGAACGCGTCGGGGAGTTACTAGTGCATCAGGTTCCCAGCTGCCCCTCAACTCCCTTGTCAGTGACTCTTGCGTGTATTGCTGTTCCGGGATTCCCGTTGGGTATATATATGGGGGTACGGCGTTGGAAAGCCGAGTTCAATCGTTGAGCTGTTTTATCGCAGAAAGCGGTACATGCAACAAGTTGGGGCCGAGGAAGAACAATGGGACTGGAACTACTGGAGATCAATACCACGTACCGAGAGCCCACAACATTAATCAAAGATCAACGGACTGCTGTCAAGCAATCGAGTCACCAAGAGATGACCTGAGATGACTCAACTGGGCCTGGATGCTATGCACCCGCAGGCCGGGCAACCATCCCGACCGCTGTCACAATGTTTTAACCTCATATCGAGATACAAATCAGCTCTGTCGCGGCGCCCGAGACAACGCGTCGGCCTTCAAGCTTACCTGATCCATGGGGGAAGAAACCCGAAGGACTTGCCCGCTTCTTAGTGCTGCAGTAAATTCTCGACTGTTCATGTGTTAATGTAGGGTTGCAGCCGCGGATCATAAGCGGGGACAGAGTTGAGCGCTTGAGCATCCGTCGGCGATCCTCCGTTACCTGGTCTAGTACGCCATTTCCTTCCGACCGGACCTGTATCACCTTTTATATACCCTGTCTTAAAACAGAAACAGCCCTCCAGATGAACCATCTGTTGTGCCGGCGACAAACGCGTCGAACTCTGTCCGGATACGATCCATGTCTTCATCCAATTTCTCTGTCGTCCGGGGAACGTACACAGTTTTCATCCCTCTGTGAGGATTAACGGTGATATCCGCATCGTGAATGACGCAACGAACATTTTAGCTGCAGCCCGCAGGTCGTATGTATGGGCCGCAACCACGATACAGGCGGGCTCAGATCAAGAAGCTCTACAGCTTTGAGATATATGTTGGATCGGGCTGCGGATATCAGATTTGGCTTTGATTAGTGGATCCTTGGGGGATCATGGGAGAAAAACAACCTTGGTCAGATTGAGCAACTATGAGGAGAAGATGCTGTGGAAGGGAAGACCGGTTGATTCTACGATGTCGAGTTGGAGACGTGTTGTACCATTCGCTAAAACCACGCTAAAGATTGTCGTTTGAAGTTTGTTTGAAGCTTAGACAGCCACTTGAACTTGGGACATACACAAAGTAAGGTTTCAACAACTCAATGCCGGCTATCGAATCAGGCCAGGCTAATAGTAAAAGCTTGTCAGAGCGGAACTGAGCCCAGGGAAACTAACAGTTTCTCGCCGGTCTGGTGGTGCCAGCTATCCACCAGCTTTCAAGTTTGTCTGACGTCTTCGCCCCAAATTGCGGAACTAATGCCCGCCTCGTCGAGCAGCCTATCCAGAACTCTTCCGTGGGTGATATCGAGATTCTCCGCAGGTTCACCGAGTTGGAATCTACGATGGATTTCTTGGAAAAAACCGTCACGGCATGCAACGGCGAGTGAGACCAGATCCGCGCTTGTCTGAGGTTGTTGCTCCATGCTCGCCACGATGGACGGTTTCCAGCCGGTGCGTGTTCCCGTGAGGTCGAAAATCACCGCAGCTTTCGTCATTGTCGAGGAGAAACTGAAGAAGTTGGGCTGTGACTGTGAGCAGTTGAAACCTGGTTTGAGATGAAGATCAACTCGGGGTCGGAGTTGGGTCGGAGGCAAGTCGGAGGTCGAAGTTTTTTCAAACGCGTCGCAAAACATGCGATTCGGATAAGATAAGAGGCCAAACGGTTTTGTTCCAAGATACTACTACTAGTTAGAGAGGAAATCTTAGTATTACAACACATACTAAATCCCAGAAAATCGTATCAGGAAAACCATGAGCACGGTTAATAATATTACCACCAAAACGACCAGCACCGACAAGCAGGTCGTGGAGCCCGTCTTTCCCCTCAATTCTTTGGTCCTCTCCCTCGTCTTCTGCATGTATCCGTAATTTCCCTCAAGCTTCTGATCCGTCTCCTCTACCACTTGTTTGTCCTTTTCCATCAGATCCGCGAAATGGAGGGAATTTAATTTCAGCTGCCTAGCCATGAGGGCCATTTGTTCGGACATTTCCCGCTGGCGGGCAGTGAAGTGCGATTCCAAGGCCGTGGTCGTCGACTTCGTTGCAGACGGAGGGAAAGACGGAGGAAGAAGCGTCGTCAACGGGGGCGAGACGCTGGACGAGAATGATGACCGCGCCACGTCAGACACAGAGAAGAGCAAGTTGTCCGTTGGAAGAGACGCAGAAGTCGGATCTTCGGGCACAGCGATGGCATCCGGCACAGCTGCTCTCTGCATCTGGGGCAGGGGAGGTGCTGGTTCAGGTTCATCGGGAGGGGGAGGAATGTGTGGAAGGATGGGCTCAGGCCGCGTTCGTTTCGGGGTATTTCTCTGATGTGCTTGGTCAGGGTTTACAGTGGAAAATTGCCGAAATATCCAACCTTCTCCAAATCTCGCATAAACGTGTCGATCCGGTCGAGCTTCGTCTTCAGGTCGTCATACCGCTGGATGCTCTTCCTACCGCCAAGGGCTCAGGTCGCATTCATGAATTGTGAACGGAGACTGACGGGGTCGGATCCACATCCTCTAGCTCTACATCGGCGAGCAGTTTCCTAGCAAATTTCACTTTCTAACTGAGGGTTAGCCGAACCATCGAACAAGTACGCAGTTGACTACCTGCAGGGTCCCTTGCGCTTTTATCCAAGTATCTTCTGAAGAGACCTCCCACTGGGATTCAGAGGTCGACTTCTCAAGTCTCCGGACGAGTCGTCGCAGATTTATTTCGTCGTGTACGTTTCCAGGCATGGTTGAGTGTGGTCGTGTGTGGCAAGAACCTTGCAGGTTGATTGACAGTTAGGGGCTTTTCTTCAACCACATACATGGCTGGCCAAAACACTCATGAAGCCATCCAAACCATTCTTCTGTCAAATTTTTTTCCGTTCAGTTTCAGCCGCCCATTGAAGGCCGCTTCTCCATAACGGCGTCCTCTGACGGAGCTCGACTTCTCCTGGGTGTATACAATGGTGCAGCTCAAAGACTTATATTCGACTCAAGAAACTGAACAACCGTACAGGGCACGGCAGCAAAGCCATGCTCGACGCCTTCAAGGACGACCACGCCCTTTTCCGTGCGGCGTCCAAAGATTGGCGACACAATACGCAGGTTCTTCGATCGGGATGCGCTGCCCTGGACATCAACCTGTCCGGAATGGTAATACGTTATGCCAACGCCGGGGACTGTCGCGCGCTCGTCTGTGGTGTCGAGGACGGGGAACCAGTGCAAGAAACGAAAGATTCAGACACGATGTCCCCGTCCCCCCCCCCCGGAGCAGGAGAGATTGAAACTCGAGCATCCCAAGGAAGACTTGCTCATTGTCTCGGGACGTCTGTTTGGGAAACTCATCTCAACACGAGATGATTCAAATTTCCGGGGTTTTCGAACCAGCCGACGTTTTCTTCCAGGTTTCGGTGACCGGTACTACAAACTTCCTCGGGGCATCAACAACTGGCAGCACAAGAAGCACATAGACGTCCTCTCCTCGCTCGACCAGGACCGCGGCAAAGTGCCTCTGAATGCGCAGTACGAGTCGTACTTCTATGGCTACCGGACGCCCCCGTATATCATTTCCACCCCAGACGTCGGCGTGATGAACCTGACGCCCGGCGGATTCGTTGTATGCGGTTCCGACGGGCTGTTCGACCTCGTATCGAGCAACGAAGTGGCCGGGATAGTTTGGCAAGGGATCATAGACGGCGTTGAAAACCTTGCCCTAACCACGGTTATGGAAACCAGGAAGCCCGGGGACGATGTCACTATTCTTGTCCTCCAGTATAGTTAATGGAAAGTTTACATACCAGAGGGGCTACCAATCCTCTTCCGCCAAAATCCTGCGCTGCGCGGGGTCCCGAATTCAACTGCTCCATTGTGTTGGCTTCAGTTCGCCGGACTTAAATTGGCCGTATTCCCGTCAAGAATAATTCCGAATCGTGGAGTGTCTTCCTGCGAGCTTCCAATTTACCTCAAGAGCCTGTTGGTGCTCGGAAATATCCGCCCTAGAAATAGCCAATACAAGGGAGATACTCTCCGTCTGATCCGTGTAAGTCCCGCAAACATGGAACGTGTTGCATTCCAACCCGGACCAAGTGACCGTAAGCCCATGTATGTGATATCAGGCGTAAAAATGGAATTAGTGACGAAGGGAGGAAGGGATGTGTTAATGGCAACCTTAGAGCTCAGAAGCCTCGTAGGATCAAGGCCGCCCCGAATATTTAGGTTACCAGGTAATGCCCAAAACAAAATCCAACACATCGGTGCGAATGAACGATAGATTTAAGTCCAGAGGGGAAGGGTGAGCCGGAAGTGGACTTACAAAAGGCCGAACCGGATTGTAGAGGTCCGCCGGAGCCGGTGGACGTATCCTCGCCGACGGGGGAAAGGGTGGTGTCCTTCTTTCAAACGACATTGAACCACCGCCACTGTCTTCATCGGGACGATCTCCTCGGATTCGGTGGGTACGGTGGTGAAAGAGTCCATTTGCGGTGAGGATGGCGCACTGCAGGTGTGTGGTTGCAAATAATTGGCGATGTGCGTCTGTATCGAACAGCCGCTTTGGGGTAAATGTTTCAACTTACGCAGTAACATGACGAAGAACAATAGAGACCGGAAAGCGTTCGCGGCCCATCCTGTCTGGAATAGTTATTGTACGCACTGACTTGTGGTCCAAGCAGTTGTACTTAATTTCTGAGGATCAAAACGTATCAACCCGGGAACTGTTGATTGAATGAAAGCAAGAGAAGTTGAAAACGTAACACCCACCTACTTAGACAATTAGGCAGTATGTCCTAACCCAGCGAGGATCGTAGAGAGTCGTGTGGTAGCATGGATGCATGCCTGCCACGCCAGCTGCCGCCATTAATTTACAAACAAGAGTTGGTTCTTGAGTCAAACGAAGCAACGGCAACGATGAAACGCCGTGTCGATCATTGAAGTGGCTGTACGCTTCTCGGCTTAGTCCAAATCGAGCGCGGACCGTGTGTGATTGCCAATCAATCGCATCACTGCATCACGGAGGTTATCCGTTCTCGCTCTAGTGATGCTCCAAGTTACTGTTTTGCCTAGTCTCTCTAGACAGACGCTTTATCAGTACTTTCTCGTACCTCGCATGATAAATGTTTTGCCCAATGGGGTCGTATTTGCACGATGGGTTCGTATCTCGATTTTCTCTCCCGTCTCTGTAGCGTTTTAGTTCTGGTTTTTCACGGGATCGTTTGGTATACTAGTCGTTTACAGCTGTGTAAAAAATCCAAGGGATACCTGGAGAGGAAGCATATTAGATTCGGTTGCCGGTCCATCAAAGTCAGAGCTTTTTTACGAAATTTCTGTGCTCTGAGCTCCCTCCTCAAGCTGGGCCTCTGGGAAATTATGAAGGGAATACTGAATCAAATAAAACACTTTCTACCTCTCCAGACTTTTTTTCTGGGCCAGGGTCGCTGTGTTCTGGAGGGAAGGAATCAAAAGCATGACAAATTGATTCACAGTGACTCTTCACTACTTTCCTCCAGAGCGTTTTGACCCCGACCCGGAAAAAATGTCTGAAGACCCAGAAGACGTTGAATATGATACATATGACCCCTCAAATTTTCCCGGAGGTCCAGGTTAAGGTGGGATCCCAGAACGTAGACACTTTCATAAATACCTCTGAGTTTGATGAACCGGCAACCAAATCACATATGCTCTCCCCGTATCCCTTACATTTTTTACATAGCTGTAGCCAACCAATACATCAAGGGATCCCGCAAAAAAACCGGAGCTAAAAAGCTCGAGGGACGGGAGAGAAAATCGAAATACCAACCCATTGTGCAGATACGACTTCATTGGGCAAAATAGTATTCAACGCAAAAAGCCTTCTGTTGGAGCGCTAGGGCGCTTTCGAAGTGCAAACACTCAAGCCCGGGGATTCTGGCATTTGGTGCTAGTGTGGGTCTGCACATTTGGCCCGATGGAGAGGCTCCCGTGGAATTAGCCGCGGGTAGCCCATTGGTGACCCGCGGCGCGCCCAAAATTTTGGCGTTCCAGAATTCGGGACCCATCGTCGTCAGGCAATAAATAATTCCAGGCGGGACTCAGGCACATGTGTTTCTAGAAAAGACTAGATGAGCAAATTCTGCCTGGATCTTATGCAGGCTCGACGCGCACCTGCAAGATGGGTTTCACCACAGATTCGAAACGGACACAGCGTCCCGCCCGCATTTTCTCTTCGGAGAGCGGGCTAGGGCGCTCGCCAAACGTCGGCAATACAAGGCCATCATGATGCATATCGCCGGGGGGGTGGCACTATGTCTCACTACATATGTAGTTGGCACTGTGGCAGGACGTCAAGAATGATTTAATTCCGCCCTCAATTACACCGGTTTAGCCTAGGGCCAGTAAGTGTATCAACGGAATCAAAACCGCGTCGCGCATTTGCGGACCAAAAAGAAAGATCGCGGCGCGTGCCGCGTGCGTACCTGCAAGCCGGGAGATATTTGGGATGTACCTCCTGAGATGCGGGCGCCTATGGGCTGAAAAAACCCACGGTCGTAACGTTTGTGGAGGCGCGCGAGGGCAGGTGCTGGCAGCCTGCAGGGTCGGGTGATCGGATATCATATCCAATTTTGGCTGTGCCAGTGCTGTGCCACTGGACCACTTTCGTGAGCACCATGATGGGGTTATGATGGATGGACCCGCCGGCCGTTGCTATCATGTCAAGGCTTTCCTTGCGCACACTGCGTGCTTGAACTCTCCTTTCCTTTCTGCTCCCTTTGTCTGTGTTCTGGGTGTCCGTGTCGCACCGGAATGTTGGCCTCACTTAGGAACTATGTCCCAAACCGTAAAAAAATCTCGAGCAAGTCTCCCTTTTCGCTGAGAAAACCGGATCCGGCTTCACCACACCCATACGCGACCCAAGTATTCGATATCGGAGATTCCTCATTCGAGGAACGGGAGCCAGAACCCCGGCCTTCTACTGAACCCTCGCCGCGTCTTCCCCCGGAAGCCGATAATTCTCCCCGGGTCGATGTAAATATCGACTTGACACCCGCGGACTGGTTTCCCTCACATTTTCTCAAAACCGACTCTATTGCGGGGCCCAGTGGCCTTTCGGCCACGACCGGAGCACGCGCGAATGCCGCCAAGTCGGCAGACACGCTTCCGTCGACAGACCCCGGAAGCGAGGAGGAGGAGGAAGATGACAACCTCTCAGTTTCGTCAGAGGATTTTGTCTCCAATCTTGAGGCCTTGGATGTACGCAGCTGCTCCACTGCATCTCAATTACCTCTCACGATTCCCTCAGGCCTCGGATTTTGTGAATCTCCCCACAGTGGACGGTTTGATGGCACAATCAGCAGTGTGTTTCAGTACTTCAAAGCTCATGATCCCCGCTGACATTGCACGCAGCAATTTCCGTCACTGATGGTCGCTCGAAAGGGCGCACCATCACCTATCAAAATCCCGAATGCTTCACTGCACGGACCGAAAGTGCAGATCGTGCGCTCTGCAGCGAGCCAATCTCGGCCCGAGTCGATGTTCTCTCTTGACGGCGCGTCTGCCGTTTCTGGGACGACCCTCGCCCGTGCATTGATCGGCGATTCATTCGTCTTGTCCAACGACCGGTCGTCGCGATACAGAAGTGGGGCATCAGTACTGACGCGGTCTGATTCCGCCACGCTCCCGCACGGGGACTGGAGTGCCAGGAAGAGCGGGGCCTTCACACCCATCGACTCCCTGGGATTTCCCATCCCGCCCTTGCCGCAGATGCCCCAGGAGTTGCGGCGCGTTATCGCTGAACAGCGTGATCGACTCAAGGTAGACGAGTCCGCTACAAAGAAAAGCCCTCGGCAGGGTAATTCCGACGCGGAGACGCCCGTTACACCGCGGACCAATAACAGCGGATCAGAGATCGTGAGCGACGAGGACCGCCGTTCTCGGCGAATTTCCCGTATCTCTGAGGCGCCCACGCCCATCTCTTCGGCCCCGTTCACGCCCGACGCGTCCAATGTCTCTGAAACCGCTCCGACGTCTGACCCGTCCCCGAACGCATCATCAACAAATTTCCACCACGGCGTCTCTCCGTCGGCATTCCCCACCTCTCCTGGGCAGTTTTCGACGGGTACCTCCGAGGCGCGGTCCTCGCGTGACATCGACAATGTGCTCGACTACTACAACTTCGAACCCAGCCCAGGATATCAGGAGGGGAGTAGCTTTGATCCCCCTAGCCCGGACATTCCTGCCGATACGAATCGCTACCAACCCGTCTTTTCGCCCATCACCGAGGAGTCTGGCTCCCAGCTTTCGTCTAATTCGTTCAGATCCCGACTGACACCGAATGGCAAGTCATTGACCCCTTCGCCCTCTACAGCGAGCGGTAGGTATCTCATCTGATAATGGCCACTGGAACTCATTCGTGTTCACTTTCCAGGCCGCCTCGAGTGGCGACCAAACGAGATTCGCAGTCTCCCTCCACACCCCCTCCTTCCGATCGGCGACCGTCCTCGCTCAATTCCCGTACGTTTTATTTGTGCAATCATTTGTCGTACAGTGCTCACTCGCTACTGTAGCTTGCACCTGCCCCCATCGTCATCCCTCCGCCTCCTCTGCTGGCCACAAGCCATTCCACCTCGGCATTGCCCACTCTCCCTTCAATAGATACGGAAGACGCTCTAGAACCCCCTTCCAGCAGCATATTCAACCGCCAGCGGTCCGGGAGTGCGCCCAGTCCTATCGTGGTCGTCCGCGACCCGCGCCATGCAACGTCGTATGACATCACTGTCGCGGGTGCGTCGTCCAACTCGACGCCTACGACCGCCGATGGCGACAACGTCCTGGTGCGGCAGCAGCAGACGTTCCCGGAGACGCCGAGTGCCTTCAGCCCGACGTTCTCGCCCGGCGGAGAGAGCCCCTCGGACCGCAATTCGATGATTCCACCGCCGCTGCCCGGCAGTGGGCGACCCACTTACACTAGTCTCGCGCAGCAGGTGCTACTAACGCGTGCGGCAACCACCGTGCGTGGCGCACGGCACTCGCGGCAGGCAAGCGTGACGCGTGCGCGGAATCGGAGCACGGCGATCTTCCCGTCCGCCGAGACGGCTAACATGATGAGAGAGGCGCTGCGGGAAGAGGACCCTTCCTCACCTGACGACGGGCCTGCGGTGGACGTCGAAACCTCGGGCGCAGACGAGAAGAATGAGGAGACGCCCGCCACGGAAGCAGCTTCCCGTCCAGAGGATAGCGAGGAGACGTCTCAAACGGGACATGCTCTTCCTTCGCCCCCGCCAGATGGAGCCATGTCAGAAGAGTCGGCGTCTATGTACAGTCCATCTGTCGGATCTTTTCCGTCTCCCACAAACCGTAGCAAGTCGCTTCATCGGCTTTCCCAGTCCGATGACTCGCATTGGCAGGCTTCACATGATGGTGTCCCGCAAGATTACCACCACAAGCCGTTGCCTGCAATGCCAATGTCGCCAATGTCTCCAGAAGATGCGGAAGTCGTCGCGCCTCCCGAACCCGTTGTTGAAGAAGCCACACCTTCAGCCGAATCATCATCATCATCTTCGCTTTCGCGACCCTCAGTTCCATCGCCCTCAAGCTCACCGACATTTTCTCTGCCGCCCAAATCTCTTTCGCGCCGTTCTTCCCACAAATCCACTCCTTCCCCTCCCCCCCCTGAAACTACGGAGGACGCGGACGCTGCTCCCGCCCCTTCACCACCTATGGTTCAGGAGACTTTAGTCCCAGCGCCTCTTCCAACTTCGCAACCCCTGCGGCCTCCCCTTGTACTCACTCCTCCGCCAATACCACTGGATCCATCCCTTGGATCGCCGCACATCGTCCCGGTACTTACACCGGCACCGCGAGGCAACGAAAGCCCCTCACAGTCGGCGTTCGGCGGCTTCGGTTCTCCCCCGCCATATTACACTGTCATGTACGATCGCGATACTGGCCGGGACCCCGACCGCATGACACCGAGCACAGGTGGCTCGGGTGGTTACCCCGATCATTTCACCCCTTCCACTCCTTCGACGCAGTCGCGCGACCAGCGCTCACTTTCGATACAGTCCATCGTCAGCCCGGGCCCCGGTCGTCGCTCCCGGGCACGACCTCCCCTTCCCATTGGCCCGCGCAGACCGAGTGCTTCGGCTACGGTGCCTTCTCAGGGACGGAACCGCAACGGTTCGGTGTCGTCTGTTGCGAGTAATATGCAGCGACAGCTCACTTCGACTTCGCCTCGGTTCCAAACGCCTCCGCTAAAGTGGCGTGGATACACCATGGATGCCGCAAAATGGACCTTCTCTTCGTCTCAGCTGCAAGGCATTGTCTCCAGGGCTATCCGG
Organism: Mycena maculata; assembly: GCA_029448575.1. Lineage (NCBI taxonomy): Eukaryota > Fungi > Basidiomycota > Agaricomycetes > Agaricales > Mycenaceae > Mycena > Mycena maculata. The sequence goes on along the minus strand of JARJLG010000092.1, from coordinate 288,049 downwards.
CAGTCTGCGGAGGCGTCCTCTATACGACTTCTTCGGATGGAGACAGTTGATACAGATATACCGGAGGAGCTCCATCGCCTTGAAATGCAAAGGACGGATGTGAAAACGCGGTACAAGATGCTGACCCGCCGACGGGCTACTCTGTTTTCGACACTGACCGCACATCTGGATGGAGCGGAGCCCGAGGACCCGACTTACGCGCTCCGCGTTGCAGAGAACCTCAAGGAGATTTCTACTGAGCTGGATCGGTTGGCAGAAGAATTACACTCCGCTGATGAACAGATTTCGCAGTTGAACTCTTTACGTGAGGTTCACTCGGCCAGTGCGCTTGCGATGGCCCTTCGCAAGCTGAATGCCAGCTTTTTGAAGCAGATAGCGGTAGCTGAGGCCCTTCGCGCTCAAGTGGAAACTCTTCAGGCCGAAAGAGATGAGGCGTGGACTCAGGCCGTCGATGTCGCCAATGAATACGACGACCTGAACGAGCGGATAGAAACTAGTTCACCGGGGCCTAGTAGCTATAACAAGCGATCTAGTCGGGTGCTCGCAGTGAAGAAGTCGAGCATTCGTGTTTCCAAAGCCGGCCTTCGGTCTTCGAGTCGGCGATCCTCGGTCAGCAGCGTCGGCCAGCGAACGAGCTCTTCGGGTTTGCCGTCTGCTTCAATAGATATCCCTCCTGTTCCACCGATACCCCGGCGCCGCCCCGACGATATTTTAACTGATATTCCCAGTCGTGTATCTGCTGTGAGTTCCGCGATTGTTTCTTCCGAAGCTGGTTCGCTAATACCTCTCCTTCAGCTTTCTACGACCCCTACATCGGAAAGCAGAACTCTGGACCGGGTTCAGGACGAGCTGTACACCATGCTTGGTATCAGCTTGCCCGACAAAAATTCTCGGAAGTCTCACTCCGTAATCATGAGCGCTGCCAGCGACACCGAAAACCCTATTCTATCTTCACTCGCTTCATCGCGTCGATCCGATATCAGTCGCCCTTCTTCCATGCCTGGAAGCTCTGCTCTATCAGATGCCTTTAATGCCATGACCGCCGATGTGAGTAACCTTCGGTGGTTTCTCGTGCTCTATTTAACGAATATTTTAGCGGAATGCCATGCTGGCAACCCTCGGAATGCTTGACGACTAACTTATACCAAAATCGTAATCGATACGTTATGAACCTTTCCTACTTATCGCATTGTTTCGTTCGCTCCCTGTTGTCATCATTCTATATTCCCACTCATTCAGACATTTTATTTATCTGCATACCGTCAGATCGAGTCACCTCAGCCACTGTTGTTGCAGTGTAGCGTACATCGTAATGAAACATACATACACACCGAGAGCAGATGCAAAGCGACAGAGAGGAAGTGAAATAAATGTTAAGTATTAGTGTCAAGTCGTAAGTAGGTCGTGAAGAGGAAATCCGCAGCAAAGAAAAAATAAAGAGAAACGATATCAATGCCGAGCGCGTTTCCTGCGTATCTGCATGTCGCCTGCAGGGGTCGCTTCACGAGCAGGGACAGGGACATCATCTTCAGCAATTGCTGAACCATGAACACTGCCCTCTTGTTCCTCGTCATCATCGTCCGGTCGCGGACGCTTGTTCAATTTTTTGTTGCTGGGTGTCACCGGAGGGACATTGTCTGGACTCTCGGGCCATACCGGAGAAGGAGCATTCACCTCCTGGGAGGGTTTTGCATGCGGTTTTGTGGGGGTTTTGGACGCAGCTTTGCTTTGATACGTGGCCTTCGCGCTCGGTCGGGGAGTTGCGGGATCCGGGGAGGGCGGCCCGGGCTGATCCTCGACCACTTTCTCGGCTGCCTTTTTTGGTAATCGGCGGGGTCGAGGGCGGGGCCGGGCGGGCGCAGGCGGCGTATCGCGCTCCTCGACCAATTTTTCCACCTCGCTGAGGTCGGTCTCGTCCTCGCTCGAGGTGGCGTCGCCCTTGTTCGCTTTCGCCTTGCGTCCCTTTGTTCCCGGAACTAAGAGGATCCTCAGTTTTCGAACAAGCGTCCCGTAGTGGGAATCGTACCTTTATCCTTGGACATAATAGCTGCAAGCCGCTTCTCGTACGCCCGCTGCGGCTCCCACGCCTTCAATGTGGGCGAGACCTCGACTTTGGCCTGCGCCAACACCTGGTCCATGTGCGCTTTTCTATTTGAAGCCCATCAGCTCCAGTTGCCAGGAACAGATGTGGAAGAACACCCACATCTTCATCGCATCTCGACTTTGAATTCCAACAAGCAGGGGAATCAACGCCCTGAAGAATGTGACCGCGATCCGCAACGACTTCTTGTTGCCGTTGCTCTCGTAGCCCGCGATACGTTTCGCGATCCAGGACAGCAATGCCGTCTGGATCTGCACAATGTACTGCACGTCCAGCTTCTTGAGGATCGCGAGATGAGCCCCCCGAAGCATGAATGACGGCGCGAGCTGCTTGGCCAGGTGCACGACATTGGTCTCGTCCGCCACAATGCCATCCAGGACCATCGTAAATGCCTAATACTACTATTAGCATGCGATCATAAAAGTAGGAGAAACAGCCAACCTCTTGCAGCGCTTGTGTTATCACTACGACCACCACATCGCCATTGTCGTTCACCATGCCCTCTTCACGCATAAGCTCCATGATGGCTTTCGCAAAGTGGTCGAATGTGCTCCCGAGGCGGCCGTAGTGAGAAAGCAGGATCGCGGTATGCCGGACGTGGAGCACACGAGCGCGAATGGCGCGCAGGAACGTTACTGTGAGCTCGATAAACGAGTATTCGTTGAGCAGCTGGGAGGTGGAGGTCGGATCGACTGATCAAACAGAAAGTCAGTACAACACACGGAGCAGACGAAGAGACCAACAAACCCTCCTTAACCGTCCGCTTCTTCGTCTTGTGCGCCCGAGCCTTGCCCTTGCCCTTCTTCTTCCCCTCGTCGCCAGCATTGCTGCCCTCGTCCCCACTGTCATTCTCCTTCTCCTCATCCTCATCCTCGTCCTCGTTATGCTCCGGCTCCTCCGACTCGACGAGCGTCTCCGCATACCGCTCGATCTCCGCCTGCACGTACCCCGCGCAACGGAACTGCACCTCGTCGTCCAGCGTGACCGCCGCCGAGCCAAACCCAATGTGCACATGCATCAGACACATGAACGCCTGCTTCGCTTAAGTACGCGCCGGGCAATAGACGACACACGTACCGTACGCGTGACGGCCTCGGCGGTGTTGGACTGCGTCCCCACAGCATACTCGACGAGCTTCTCCAGCAGCGTATCGCGCTGTGTCTTGGTCTTCGCGATCAGGCGCGCCTCCTCCGGCGACGGCTCCTCCACCTCCACCGCTTGCAGCTGCTTCGCGCGCCACAGGATGTGCCTGGTCAAAAGCTCGAGGGCCTGCGTGATCATCTGCAAGTAATATCGAATTTGAGGGCGCCAGAAACGAGAATCGCAGAGCAGCTCACATATGCCTCCTCCTTGTAGCCGAGCCTCCCACGCTCCACAAGCGCGCTGACGATATCCCACGCGCTGCTCTGCTTCCCGCCCTCGTCCTCGTCCATCCAAACCGTCATGTCGTGGCACCCCGCCAGCAGCGAAAGCCGCGTGCATAACGCGGCGAGCGCAATCACCTCGTCCTCGTCAAAGCCCGCCGTCTCGATCTCCTCGCGCCCCGCGACGGCATCCCGCAGCGCCGACGACAGCTCGTCCTCCAGCTCGTGGATCTTGGTGCCGTTCGCGTTGGAGAGCGACGTCGCGGCCATGAGGTGCTTGAACGCCTGCACCGCCACGCCCAGCACCGTCGGCGACGAGTGGGAGAGGAACTGCTTCATGATGTCGTCCCAAAGGCTCGCGTAGCCCTGTACGGCGCGTCAGCAACGCGATGGAGAAGTAAAAGAATAGGTCGCGTACTGTAAGCATCCGCATCTCGAGATAGAGATCGAGATTCATCAACAGCGGTATCGCCAGTATATTGGCGATCCGGTTTTGGTCAGTCTGGTATTTCACGAGCAGCCGAGGCAAGCCTTTAATCAGCGCGCGCGTAATGTCGTTGGTCACGGTCTCTTCTTCGCCCTACAATAGGATTTAGAATACATAGGTGTTGCACAGAGCGAATTAGGCTCACCTTCTTGGCTTCAAGTTTGGCTTGCTTGAGGCTAGCAACGAGTACATCGATCAGCACCGTCTCTTCCTCCTCCTCGAGCCGCCACGCTTCGTCGACCAAGCCCTCCTCGCTCGCCTTGGCCGCCTTGCCGTTCGGTTTGCCTCGGCGCGTGGGGGCGGGGACGTCTTCCTGAGACGCAGCAGACGAGTGGTCAAGGACGAGCACATCGAGGAGCGTCTCCCAGTCGCTGACCGCCTCCACGTCGTCCCACAACGCCTCGACCACCATCCCCGCCCGGCTGATGCGCTCCTTCGCAACTGTATCCACGATCCCGTCCTCCTCCTTGCGCTTGTTGGCCGGTGGTCCATCAGCTGCACTATCGTCATCCGCATCGGCATTGTCCATGGTGTCCAGACGCGTCCCCCATCGTACGAGCACACCGCCTAGGGCCTTCACGCCCGCGCGACTTCGCTCCTCGTCCGTCACCGCCCCCGTGCGTCCCACCAGCCGCTCGTCGACGAGTTCCTCCCAGCACGCACGCACAAACCCGCCGATCGCGCGCCGTATCCGCGGGTCGACGTCGAACACACACAGCGCGACCTGCTCGCGCTCCTCCTCCTCCAGCGCGGTCGCGCCGATGTGCTCGAGCACGCCGATCACCGCGACGCGCACCATATGGTCCACGTCGCACGCGGCCATCTCGAGCAGCCGCCCCTTGAAGCGCTCGGTGAAGTGGTGCACCTGTGGCGCGTACGTGGGCTGTGCATACACGCCCGCGAGCGCGCGGAGCGCCGCGAGGCGCACGGGCGATGAGGCGTCGGAGAGGACCCACCCGATGTAGCGGAGGTAAGTCGCGTCTAAAAAGTGGGCGGGGTGCTTGGTGAACCATGAGCCCAGCGCGAGTGTGCAGTCTGCGCGAATGGTGGGATCGAGATCGCGGTAGCGGTGCACGAAGACGCCGTCGATGAAATCCTTGATGAACTCCGTGAGCTTGTCGCGGCGGCCGCGGATCTCGGTGGCCTTGGCATCCAGCCCCGTCGCGGTCGCTTTGCCGGCGCGCCGCTTCTTCTCGGCTTCGCGCTGGCGGGCGATGACCTCGGCCTCCTTCTCTACGGCCGCGGCAACGTCGCAGAGAGCGCCTTCAAGCTCGAGGGCGACCACGGTTGCTGTGTGGCGGAAACTACGGATCTGGGAACTGGACATGGCAATGACCCATGCTTGTAGGGTGGGAATGAGGTCCGACTTGTAGAGAGAACCGAGGGACGCGGCGGATGTGATGAGACGCTCGAGGAACTCATGGAGGGATTTGCGAAATTTTTTGAAGAGGGGCAGCTTGGAGGTGAGGGGGTATGTCGTGGGGGCTTGTTCCTGTGGCAACATGAGGCAAAAGAGGAGGCGAGGAGATGGGGCACGCACCTTCTTCAGGCCTTCTGTAAATTCGTCCAACGCGTCGAGAACACCGTCGTAGTCGACCACCTGATCGGAAGTGAGAGATTCGTTGCACCCACAGGCGCGCAGGACGAGATTGATGAGTTCCGCCTGGGCGAGGTTCGGGGACTCGTCCAAAGACTCGAGAAAATCCTCGGCGGTGGATTGCAGGGCAGCAGCGGGATTGAGGATCGCATCTAGGCAATTCTGAGTACATGTCGCGTGAGCGACGTTGTAAAAAGCTTACTGAAGAGAGGGTTATCGGCATTTATCTTGGACTCTCTCGCGGCCTGCTCAGGATCAAACGCGTCTTCGGCGTCCTTGGGCTTTCGCGTCTTTCGCGGTTTCTTGGTGGTGGGGGACTGCTTTGTCTTGCGCTTTGGCTTTGGATCGTCGTCTTCGTCTTCAGTGTCAGAGTCTGCGCGCTTGCGCTTTCCTTTTGGAGGCGCGTCTTCTGGAGTAAAATAAGTGGAAATTGAAGAGAACGACACAGACGAAATACCCGGTGATTGTGGGGGAGCTGGCTTTCTCTCGCGGAGGCCGGTGCGACGAGGTACGGGCGTGTTGTTGGCGCTCATGGTCGCGTCGCGAAAGGAGGTATTGCCACAACGTGACAATACAAGAGATCCTTTGCACAGCTTTCTGTACCTTTGTTCTCTGTCTCTTCTTTATAAATCCAACTCCTCTCGCTGAGGGAAGTGGTTAGACGTGGCGACTTCACATGTCTAAACTCCGTTCGTGACGGGCGACAAAATATTGACTTTCAGCATTTATTCCCATCCGGGTCTGTTCCAGCTTGTTCCAATGCTGCCTTGGAGTGAGCTTCGTGCTGTTTAAAGTTCGGATCGCGTAGCCCCCGACACGTTTTCTTATCCGATTCTCATGCGGGGCCCACACGGAACGAACGGTAGTTTTAAGCCATCCAATCGTGACCGCCAGTCCTCACACCTTTTTGGAAGCTAGGTATCATATCCAACCCAAGGTATCGCTCGCCTTCAGTGGCTGAGCTTGCGAATAACGTTGTCTTTGAGGCTTCAATACCGATGAACTGGTTTTTCCAGAGGCCACTTCGGCCCTGAAAGCTTTTGAAGTAGTTCTCATGAAGGTCCTCGTAGAAAGGAAATACGCTGCCAAAACGGGTACGGTGCTCATCAACACGTTCGTTTGCTCCAAGCAGTGGAGCGCATTGTTTAACACTTTGTGCTAGGTATCCAGAGAATCTTTTGTACATGGGGGCGCTGTTGGCCCACGTTGACCCAGCCTTCGATCAGGTACATATACTGCATTTCGGTTGTCTGACTGCTCGAAGACCCCTTGGCAGTTTATAAAACTCAAGAATTACCACAAAGCCTTGGGCTCCGAGCATCGCAGAAACGCCAACAACTGCGATCGCCCAAAGGACGCGCGGTACATCTCTCTTTCTCTACCGTTCGTTCCGAGATCCTACATTCCGTGTCCAGTCCGTCGCCTGTCCACCGGGTTGCATAACCTCCGCGCGAACTCGCCCTTAGCTTGTCTGGCTACACATATCTGTGGCTTTCAACCAAAACAACGCACTTGGTTTCATGGGTTTCCTCTTTACCTTTACTTTGCGCATCCCCACTTCCCATAGTAAAGTATGTGGTGAATTCTGATATTCGCGGATGGTTTTGTTGCTTTGGATACCAGGCCCTCCTGGCATTCTGATACCAAAGCATCCCATTCCCTCGTTCCGTTCGTTCGTTCACTAGCCCTAACTACCCTCATGGCTCGAATACATTCCCACCCATCTCCTTGCGAAGGAAGTACTCATTGACCGTATCCGCCGCTGTTGTTTGCTCCTTTTCCGTGTCCTGATTTATTGTCTCGTGAAGACTTTCATCGCTCTTCAATGATTGGGTTTTGTCTGCCGAAAGACCCAGCTGCATTCCAGTGCCGTGGGACCTCTGTTTCCGTAATACCATCCTCCTCCGGCGGGAAAGAGTAAAAAAGAGAGAGAAAACGGTCATAATGAAGGGTAATTTATAGAAAACAATTAAAAATCTATGAAGATATGGTACACTTCTTCAAACTAAGTCCCGAAAGGGATTGTAATCTTAACAGCATTAGGGGGGGTGGGTGAAACGTATACATACGTGATGTGTTTCACACCTCGAGCCTTCAGCCAATTGACTCCACTCTCCTTGAAATCGTGGCCATCGCGGCCAGCGATTGAGGCCCGAAAGGTTATGGCATGCTCGGCAGTGACCATAAAAAAGGAGTCGAAGGTTAAAAAAGTTCTTGTCTGCGGCTGATAATGGGTTCCGGGACAATATTTTTGAAATGGTTTTCCAAGGAGATGCAGGCCTGGAGAGTAGGGTCGTCGACAATCTCGACGGGCTTAGTACAATTGCCATCGACACAGAGATAACGATCGGATCCGCTCGGGCCAGTTTTAAATATTTGGTGTTTGTTCCCCATATTAGACCGAGTCATCTCGAATAGCACTTTCCACCTGCCAGAAGACGGCTGCGGTAATGCTGGTTAAAAATGTCGGCGGCAAGGGCTCGAGGGCCGGGAAGATTCACGTTAAGACATATGTCAAAAGTGCCTTGCGGGCACGTTCGGTACTTTTGTCGAGGGCCGCCAGTAACAATTCGTACGCTCGGTTGCTGGGAGGAACGATACGGAATTGCGATCTGTCCCTGTCGTTTAATGGGAATGCCGAGAAGAGGGTGTGGGGGACGATTGCGACCAATTTTGTGTCCGGTTCGGCCGAAAGACAATCGATAATGACCGCACGATCCAACTTGATTGCTGCTTTGGATACAGCCCTATCCCAATGGGCTTCGTTGTGGATAAAAGTCGAAGAAGCGCTGTTCGGTGATCTTCGCGGTCATGGTAAGGTTCATCTGTTGTTGGAGCTGCCGCCTGGTCTGGTCAATGATGACACCACTTCAGACCTCGTTCGAACGTACCCCATAATCAGCTCCTCGCAGCTCCATGCATTCATAACCAGATAGAACACTGTCCCTGTGCTCTTTTTCCGCCACTCCATTCTCTCTCCTCTTGACGATGACGCCTAGATTATGAAGAGGCTGCTCTGCACTACCATGGCGGGAACCTGACGCAAGTTCTCGTTCGAATCCACGAGACACCAAGTGTCACGAGGAACGATATCGTCAAAATGGGACGGTCGAAGAGGTTCGAGGCGTATGATTTTTCCTGCGAGCCAGAGCAGCGCCGAGCCCTTCTCTTCCATGAATAAAGTAGGGAGATTTGCAGTTTTCCCTTTCGTAGGAGAGTTATTAGTGAGGATGCACAGACGGAGGGCAAGGCACCTATTCCGGGGAGGCCCGTGAGAATCAGTCCGGTCCAGCTCGGAGAACGATTCGCAATGGTCGGTTCGCGGGCGAATGGGTTGGGGTACTCATGCAGGAGGGAGATATCGGCTGTAGGAACGACGCGGATGGCGAGAGGCGACGGTGTGCCAAAGAGGTATACTTCATCGTTGCCTTCCTCCATCTTTATTGGAAAAGGGAAATCTGGTGTAATATCTGTCCCTGATGGCTGTTCCTCTGAGTCTTCAAATTCTGACAAGCGGTCGACCCACGACAATAGGGGAAGTCAAAGCGGTCAGAGGGGACACACCGGCCATTAACTAACTTCGGTGCGCCTGATGTGCAATCTGAAATGAGTCCGGGAATTTTCCCATTGGTCCGGAAAATGCCGAGCCAATAGGAAAATTCCCGGACAGGTTTCGAATTGCACTTCGGTTGCACCGAAGTTAGCTAATCGACGGTGTGGGACCGATTCTAACACCGATTCTGATGCTGATTCTCGACCGATTCTGGCAGCAGAATCGCTCAAGAATCGGGGCCACTTTGACCGCCCCAATTCTGACCACCGATTCTCCCGTCGATTCTCATATATCTTGGGCCGCAACTAACAACTTAGGGCCATCTTGCTTCTGATAGAAGCTTTCTATCTATCAAGTTTATGTCAGTCTTGAGAGTCCATAGTGCAATGGTCCAACTGCCATGGGCCGGTTGACAGCTGACAGGGAAGATCGAGCTTCTAATATGTAAGAAAATTTATTAACATTATTAAACATTATTAAGAGAAGACAGGGCGTCGGACGGGCCGGTGGGCCCCGCCTGACAGGCGCGCATCAAGGCGCATCAAGCGGTACACGCCACCGGGACAAGACCGCCCGATGCCGCCCGCATCAAAGCCGGCATATATGCCGAACTCGGCATTGACCAAATCATAAGCATCTCTCGCGCCCGCCAGCGCCCTCCACCGCAAGCCCCGCCCTCGACGCTTCCACCTCGCCCAGCCCACGACCCTCTCGCCCGCCCACCACCTTTACGCGCAAGAACGCGTGCCCAACCTTGCTTCTGTCTTCGAGCACCCTCCCCTTCCCACGCCCCATTCCAACGGCAACGCTAACGCAGGCGCGGGCTTCCCCGCGCGACTGGCGCTGCAGGCGGTGCTGCAGACGCGGCGGCGGAGGGGCGCACTGCTCAGAGCACATCACCACTCACCTCGCTGACACTTACGTTTTTAGTTTCTCGCGTTGGCATCTTTTTTTTGGCTCAACCCGTGAGTGTCCTCGTATTCAGCTGCATTTTCGCCTGCTTCTCTCCGTGCTCGCCCTTACCTGGGTGGGTGGAGAGAAGTTACCTGCAAAACGCAGCTTGAGCGAAATATTGTGCCACCGGCATTATTGACGTGTTTCTCGTGTAGTTTTCGCGTTTTGGTGTTCCAATGCATCTCCTCTGGACCTCGTACATGCGCAAGGTGCGTGTTTTAAATCATGGAAGCTTCTCAACGACTCACGAGCCCACAGATGCACAGCGGGGCCGTTTTTGCGGCCTGGATTCCCGAGGTCAACTTTCTTCGCGCCGAAGACTTCCAATTCGAGCCGCTCGTGTCGTGCGCCATTGCTACGGAGTCGGGTGACCAAGAAGACCAGGAGCCGGGCAACATGGACATTGACGACCCCCACCCCCCTCCTCCGCCACGGAAACGTCGCACATTGCGGATCTCCATAATAATTACAAGTACGTGTCTTTGTTTCCATTTTCCATGTGCTAACTTGATTTGCAGGAGTCTACAAAGTGCCCGCACTCCTGCTGTCTCCACCTCGCTCACGGTCGCAGCCCGTCTCGGCCGCTACCGCCTTCGCGGCCCCGCCTGCGCCGTCTCCACCTCGCGCTCCAGCTCGTGCCGCCGCCCTTTGCACCCCCGCCCAGCGGTGTTGTGCCCGCGCCACCACTGTTTGCACCTCGCACCCACCGACCCCGCCTTCGTGCCCGCCGCTCTGCGTCGTTGAGCTCGTCGTGTGGGACAAAAATCTGCGCCGCCCTCGCCCTCCGACGGCGAGACACCCGACACCTCACAGGCCGCAGCGCCAAGGTCGAGTTTGACATCGACCGCCGCAAGGCCGCGTCGTACGAGCCGTGGTTGTGCAGCCGCCGCGAACAAGGGTGGGAAGACGGACAGCCTGATGTCGCTCCGCGAGGGCACGGCGGCACGCTGGTACAGTGGTACCTCCCGCTGTCCAAGTCACTGCGATCGATGCTGGAGTCGGATAGCGACGAGGAAGGAGATGCGGAGGACGATCCAGGTAGGGCCCGCTTGGTGATGTGCTTTCCTGGGCGGCTGACACTTTCCTAGTTATGCGTGTGGAGGTCCTGCGCCTGCAGAACCCGCTTCCGGCTCAGCTTTCCCCTGCATCCCCGAGAGATGAGGCGAGCCAGAAGACGTCCGGGAGATGATGAGATGCAGCATGTGTTGTTGTCGCAGCGCGTGGACGCCGATGCCGCTCGTCCTGTCGCCCACCTCCTGGATCGGGTTCGGCCTCTTCGCCATCACCATCACCATCGCCCCCGCATTCACCACCGTCGCCGGCATCGAGCTCGCCACTGACGCGATCCGCACGGGTGATGCGGCGGACATCTCCACCACTGTGCGCGCGGACTTTCCCCGGTGAAGACGGTGCTCATCAGATAGTACTACACTTGAGTTGTTAGCAGCAATAAAATATGCATTCACTGTGAATCTCGCTGCGAGGCTTGAAGCTTGAAGCTTGAAGCTTTGAGCATGCGCTTTGCGACTTGAATCAGTTCGCGACCGAAAATGCTGTCAGTAATCTTCACATTGAGGCTCACAGTATCTTTCCTCAAGGTTGATATCGGGTTCATACCTTGTTATAGTGAATATCTATCATTGGAAACCACAAGAAAGCTAGAAGACGGCCAGCAAGACGCGCAATGAATTTCGATCGTGAACTGATATTAGATCGGCAATCCATTCATGACTTTGATCTTGATCTCTCCTTGCCTCATACCACTTCCATCTCCAAAATGCCCGACCACCGCCAATGCGTACTCGCTCAAAAGCCTGGGAAGCTCTGTACTTATTCGCTCAATCCCAGTCGCGCACAATTTCGAGTCCCGTTCCTGTCCTCAGACATCTGCGGATTCCTCATACACCCTCCGTGTGCACGCCACTCATGCTACCCCGCCCGTCTTCCGCCTCCACCGACTCCCTGACCCATCCACGCGTGCCGTAGTACACGCCGACAGGGACGCCGTCAGGCTCCGTGACCTCTGCCAGCTTGTTCGTTGCTGGGATACCGCCTTTTCTGTGTCTGCCGCTCCCGAACCAGAAACACAACACAGAATAGCTGCCACCGCCAACATTTTCTTCATGTCTCTCTTTGGTGCGGTGTAGCGTGCTTTATGCATACTTCACACAGCTCACAGCTCCCAAGCCATCTTCTTTCCGGGTGTATCACAATCCTCTTCGTTTCTGCGTATATCACATGTCGCATTTTCATTGGGAAGCATTTCAGGATGGGTATGTTGCCGCCTCATCGCCGTTATCATTGTAGGTTCACCGCATGGGGTGAGACGTGACGAGTTTTGTGCGAATGACACTATTCTCTCCCATTCAATGCCATGTCTGCACCTCTAGCAATACCCCAGCCAGTATACGCCGAGTCAGGCAGGACGTACCCACCGAGCAACGATGGATCCGATACCCCTTCCTGCAAACAAACCTGAGGCTGCTGCCCGCGAGTATGCTCGAAGCCCCAGTCCAACTCCAAGCGAAATGGACATCCTCAACGGAGTCAGGAGTCAGAAAAGCTAGGGGGAGCTCATCAGTACGTTTGCTTGGATATTAAACCCGGGAATCAGGAATCGGTCTAGTCATAGTTATAATCATTGTGGTTATAGCACTGGTCAAGGTATACCATGACCAGATCATCAAAGCTCTCAAACATGTAACCAATTGGCTGCATGGGTGAGACTCTTTCCAGCATGTCATTTGATTTCCTTCACCGAATATTTTGTGCAGACTACGCGGCAGATGGCTATTGTTGTGATCATCGCTCTCTCTTTCCCTCCATTATTTGACCAAGAAATCGTGGTGATGCTCTGTGGATTGGTTTGGGGATTAGGTTAGTTTCCCGCTTTGACATTCTGCTTAATTCAAACGATCCTGGGAGAGATGTGCACATATTTGTAAATCTCAGACTTGAAAATTGTTATTGTCTGCTCACTGGCAATACAGCTTTTTCAAATTCTGTTGTGGCACACGGGGAGAAAGGTTGGAGCTTTCAAATATGCAGTACATAATTCTGGCGCGTGTTGTGCGTGCGCGAGGGTGGGCTCACCATCATTATACGGTACAGGATATTTAATTTTTCCATCCCAAGGCTAACTCCGGAGAATAGTTACAGCACAATCCCGCCGCATTGTAGGCCAATTTTTTTCTGTTTCACATGAATCTGACCATTGGGAAAATATAGTCACAACGGCTGTCTTCTCGACATGTGCTTTGCCTTTCTGGAAATTCTCAATCGCCGTAATCGTATCGCTACCAAACCAGCTAGTCAGTCTTCATTGGTGTCTCATTGTACGATGGTGGGTTCCGCGACTCGATGTTAAAAGCTGATGTGTTGACACTTGGTTGCAGGCGACTCCAAGAGTAACAAGGTTCAAAAGATTGTTCTCGCCGTCACAACTGTCGTCACTGCGCTTGCCTTTATATGGCGCCTTCAAGTCCGTGACGTGAGAAAGATGGAAACAGCTTTGAGTTCTGAGGCTTGAGTCGGGCTTGAGTCTCTTCCGTGTCCCTGAGAGCGTGTCACGATTAAGCAGGCTATCTAATCGGACAACGCCTTATCTCGTTATCCAAGCGCCAGGATAAGCGCTGGTCTATTTAAACACCAAGGCTATGCTTGAGCCATCAGTGATCGGACAGCCAGGGATCGGGTTCCCACAGGAACATGCCGATGAAGCACGACGGATTGGTGATCGGACAGCTGACAGGTGTCATGCTGCGGACATGTGGAGTATGCATGGGCATTACTCAGAACACATGGCTTCAGGACGTTTCTTACTCAGAACACATGGTTATGGTGTGGAACACACATGGACGTTCTATTGTATATATTATTAGCACTAGTTACATAGCCACAGTCAAACAGTATAAGTACAGTAGCTAGTCGCTTGTATTCCTTAGTCTTTTATTCCATCATACTTCGAGCCTCACTCTTACCTGCTACATCTGAGAACGCAACGTGCGACCTCTCAGACTAGTATTTGAGCCTTGAGCGTGACATAATAAAAGACTACCCTTCATACCTTCGTACCGCCCCTACCCTCCGACCTCCTTTCCTTTTCCCCCACCCTTTTCCACTACTTGGATTCGTACCTCTACTTGGATTCTTGTATTTGAAGTTCCATTTTCCCCATTCCCCACCCGCCGATTCCCTACCTCGTCCACAGCGAGTCTAAACAAGTGCAGCACCAGTCGTTTTCGGTTTACCGAACAGACAGACGCTAGGCCACGGGAAACGTTGAGTCCGTCCCAAGCCACATAGCAGTCGTAGGAGTGCCAGCCGGACCTTCGGGGAAGACTGCCTCGCTATCGCCGGGGGTGTTGTAGAAGACCCGGGGTAGTTCTGTCGCAAGAGACCGTTGCGATTCCACCAACCGCTGAGTGCGGATTCATACCAACACAGTGACCTTCCGCGCCCCATCCACCTCCTCCTCCTCGGGAACATCATCCCCGTCGACTTCCTTATACCGTTCCGCCGAACTTCCTACCTTCACCCCGTTCGACCGACTTTACGCCGCCCTCGCCAACCCACCTTACCAACCACCTCGCCCGTCGCTCATATTACCAATGCCCGACGAAGACCAGAACCAGGGCACTACCTCTTACATGCCCGCTATGGACCTCGACCCCGCCCCGAGAGAGACTAGGTCCTCTCGGATCACCCTCGCCCGCCTCCCCCCCACTTTCGACGGCTCTGACAAGAGCAAGTGGGAAACTTTCCTCGACGTCCTCCTTAACTACCTATGGGCGTACGATTCGGAGTTTGACTCCGAGAAGAAGAAAATCGCGTTCACCCTCTCGTTATTGGGTCGGACCGATGGTGCCTCGTGCCCAGCCACAAACTGGGTACGTAATTGGCGAAAGCGCACACTGCGCGAGGGGCTTGATAGCCTCTACCACTTCGATGATTTGATCTCGGAGTTGGAAGGGACGTTCCAGGACAAGAACGTCAAGCAGACGGCGCACATGCGCCTTACGACAACTCGGCAGGGAAAGACTCCCCTGGCCGATTTCATCCAGGCGTTCGAGTTGAACGCCGAGGAAGCGGGGTACGCCCCGAACGACAAGGACACCCCCCACAACACCTTCCTAGTGGAAACACTAGAAGGCCTCGTCGAGGAGGCGGTGCGCACCCAGCTGTATGCGGGTGGAATTGAGGTCCCGGAGGATTACGCGGGACTCAAGAAGAGGCTGACGGCGATCAGCCAGGTCATGGAGCGGGGGAAACTCCGAGCAGCTCAACAGAGCCGGATGTTCTGGACCCCGGCGCGTGTACAAGCGCCGGCTGCCAAGTCATCACCGGGGTTCGGGCCGGCGCCCAACCTCGCGAAGAAGATCGGGCCGGGCGAGACCGCCCCGATGGATGTGGACCGCGCGCGGCAGACACCCCGCGTTTTCAAGTGTTATAACTGTGGCAAGGAGGGCCACATGAAGCGGGAGTGCCCGGAGCCTCCCAAGTCTAAATTCAATATCCGGTCGATCAAGACCGAGGACTACTCGCAGGACGACCTGCAGGCTCTTGCAGCCGTCCTTCGCGAGAAGGGTTTTTAAAGGGGCCCCCGCTTGCGGCCAAAGCGGCGCCCCTTGTCACAAATAAATATGCACATCTCAAGGACATTAATATTAGCAACGTAGTTACAGACCCGGCACATGATATCTATACCCCAGAAAATACTAGTTTACGAAAGAGCATAAACGATTTCCTAGTAGCTAGTGTAGAAAACAAACAAAAAATACGTATCTTGGAGAATCAGAATCGGAAACATAATATTCGCAATCGGAAGATGGACGAAGTAAACAAGAGATGAAGTGTATTCAAAAAGGCCCCTGGAACCCAAACCAGTGCGAAAAATAGTGAGACGAAAAAGGACGGCGATGCCGTGAGGGCTCAATCCCAGGATCGGGAGGAAGCGCCCAAACAGAAGAAAACACGCGTGACGCTGAGTCAGAAGAAGACACAGGCGGCGCAGAAGCTGGCACAGTCTGAGGATCGGCTTGCCAAGGAGATGAAGGAAATCCAGAAGCAGAGGCGACATCACGAGATGCTAGTTCCCGTTACGCTGACTGCGTTGGACACCGGGAAGACGCGCGCTGTCAAGGCTCTTCTCGATAACGGTTGCACTACCACGTGCATCGATCGAGATTATGCCAAGGCAGAAGGCTTCGAGCTCCACGAGCTTGATGTGCACATCGTCGCCCGCAACGCAGACGGAACGGAGAACTCTCGGGGAAAGATCACTCACTACGTTGAGTTGATGCTTTCGGTCGGCCCCCACGTTGAGCGCCAACGGTTCTTGGTCACAGGACTAGGCAAGGCTCGCGTGTTCATTGGGTACGACTGGCTGTTCAAGCACAACCCCGAGGTGGATTGGCGATCACAAAAGATCGTGTTCAGCCGCTGCCCGCCCGAGTGCAACATGCACGGCACGGAGTACCGGACTGGATTATCCGCGGAGGAAGAGAAGTTGGAAGACGGCGAGTCGATCCTATTGGTCGACTTTGCGGAACAGATTGATCTACGTGCGCACGGATCACAGGCGCAGCAGATGGCAGAGGAAGCGAATCGTGGGAAGGAGCGCATGACCGAAGGGAAGGTCCCGGAGGAGTACCACGAGTTCGTGAAGGTGTTCGCGAAGGAATCGTTCGACGCCATGCCCGAGAAAAGGCCGTGGGATCACGCAATCGAGCTTAAGCCAGGATCAAAGGCTGTAGATTGCAAGATCTATCCGCTCTCAGTCACGGAGCAGGGGAAGTTGAACGAGTTCCTGGAGGAGAACTTGAAGAGTGGGAGGATCCGCCCGTCGAAATCGCCAATGGCTTCAGCGTTCTTCTTCGTGAAGAAAAAAGATGGTAGTCTGAGACCAGTCCAGGATTATCGGAAGCTCAACGAAATGACGATTAAGAACCGTTATCCACTTCCGTTGATCTCGGAGCTCGTAAATAAGCTCCGTGGCGCCAAATACTTCACGAAGTTGGATATCAGATGGGGATACAACAATGTGCGGATCAGGGAGGGAGATGAGTGGAAAGCGGCGTTCAGGACGAACCGAGGGCTGTTCGAGCCGCTCGTGATGTTTTTCGGCCTGACGAATTCCCCGGCAACGTTCCAGACAATGATGAACGACATCCTTCGAGAGCTCATAAACGAGGGAAAGGTCATAGTCTACCTGGACGATATCCTTATCTTCACCGACAACTTGGAGGAGCACAGAGCATTGACGAAGCGGGTACTTCAAATCCTGCAAGACAACAAGCTCTTTCTCAAACCAGAGAAGTGTGACTTTGAGAAAACGGAGATCGAGTATCTAGGAGTCATCATTTCCTACAACTCGATGAGGATGGACCCGGTGAAGATCAAGGGCGTGACGGAGTGGCCGGAACCAAAGAACCTTAAGCAGACACAAGCATTCTTAGGTTTCACGAACTTCTACCGCCGCTTCATCCGAGGATATTCGGAGATCGCGAAGCCGCTGACGAGGCTGACCGGGAAGGAAGGCTGGAGTTGGGGAGAGGAGCAGAGGAAGGCGTTCCAAAGGCTCAAGGATCGCATCGCGGAAGACGCCGTACTGGCGCTTCCCACGGATCACGGGAAGTTTCGAGTCGAGGCAGATGCATCGGATGGAGCTATAGGAGCGGAGCTCGCACAGGAGCAGGAGGGCGAATGGCGCCCTGTTGCTTTCATGTCTCATGGACTCAATGAGACTGAGCGGAACTACGAGATCTACGACAAAGAGATGCTCGCGATCATGACCGCGCTGGACGAGTGGCGGGAGTTGTTGATGGGCGCAAGCCAAACATTCGAGATCTTTACTGATCATCAAAATCTCGAATATTTCAAGAAGCCTCAGAAGGTTAATCGCAGACAGGCCCGGTGGATTCAGGAACTGGCGGAGTTCGATTTCACACTGCACCACCGGCCTGGAGCGTTGAACAAGAAGGCAGATCTCTTATCTCGGAGATCGGATCACGACCAAGGGAAAGACGACAACGAGAACGTCGTTCTGTTGAAGCCAGAATATTTCCGAGCACAGGACATAGTGCTGGAAGGGCCAGAGGCAGGGATCTTGGAAGAGATAATAAAGGAGAAGAAGATCGATAAGAGCGTTAAGCTGGCGCTCGAGAAAAAGCTACCAGCCTGGGAAAAGAAGGACAATATTATATATTACAACGGACTTATATATGTACCCCGGAATCAGGAGTTGCGCGATAAGATTATCGGACTCCATCACGACCTGCCCATGCTCGGCCATCCCGGAGAGAACCGCACGCAGGAAATGGTGGAACGTAATTATTGGTGGCCGAGACTGGGAAACCAGGTCGCCGAATATATAAAGGCCTGCGAGGCTTGCCAAAGGACTCGAGTGCGCCGGTACAAGCAGGGAAAGCTTAACCCGCACAAGATCGCTGAGGGGCCTTGGCAGATTATATCTATGGATCTTATCGGTCCGCTGCCGGTCAGCAATGGCTTTAACGCCATCCAAGTCTGGGTCGACACTTACACGAAGATGCTCCATTGCGAGGCAACGAACATGGAGCTGACGAGTGAAGGTGTCGCCCGACTTACCCGGGATCGCGTGATTAGATATCACGGCATTCCCCGTAAAATTATATCGGACCGAGATACCCGATATTTATCCGGGTTCATGCGAGAGCTTAACCGGCTTCTCGGCATAGAAATGAACCCGAGCACGGCATACCATCCGGCGACAGATGGACAAACAGAACGGATGAATCAGGAGATTGAAAAATATCTCAGGATCTTCGTCAATCACCGACAGTCGGATTGGGCAGAGTGGCTTGCATTGGCCGAGTTCACTCATAACGATAAGACCAGCTCGTCGACGAGCATGTCACCTTTCTATACGAACACGGGATACCACCCCTGGAAGGGGATAGAGAACTCAGTCGAGTCGCGCAATGAGGCCGCGAACGACTTCGCACAGAAAATGAAGAGGATCCGCGATGAAGCGTCGGTCGCTCTTGAGAAAACCCAGAAAAAGATGAAGAAGTATTATGACGCGCATAGGCGCGAGGCGCCTGTATTTAAAGTCGGCGACATGGTTTGGGTGGAAGGAGAGAACATAGAGACAGATCGACCGACAAAGAAGATAGACGATGTCAGGCTGGGGCCTTACGAGATCATGGAGAAGGCCGGGGCTTCGGCGTGGAAGCTGAGATTGCCGGAGACGGATCAGACATATCCGGTCTTTAACGAAGCACTTCTCACGCCTTACGTGGAGCCGCCCGAGGGACGGAAAGAGAAGCGGCCGGGACCGCAGATCGTGCAGGGACAGAAGGAGTACGAGGTGGAGGAGATCCTCAACCACAGGAAACGTGGGCGAGGATACCAGTATTTAATCAAGTGGAAGGGATACCCTATCGGGGAACGGAACTGGGAGCCAACCCGGAACCTTAAGAATGCACCGGACATTCTCAACAAGTACAATGCAGAGCATGACTTGCGCCAATGGGCGGAGGACCTGATTGCCGGAAGGTCGAAGGAGAGCAATGACGCGCTGGCGGCAGAGCTCAGGAAATTAGGCTTGATGCCACCAAAGGAAGCGCTAGGCGCTAAGCCCCCAGGAGATGCCCAGGAACAGCCGCAGACCGAGGGGATTCCGGTCTTGCCGCTGGGGCATTGGGATTATCTTATCAAGCGGTATAAGCCGAAGCAGGAGTCGGCTGATTATCCAACTCGATATCTATACGACCCAATCACAAGACGAAGGATGATCGTAGAGAAATTCCCTAACGAAGGATGCTCGCGCGGTACCTCAGTCGAGGTGTGACGGATTCTCACGGTCGTCGGGACGCCGACCCTAAGAGGGGGGTAATGTCACGATTAAGCAGGCTATCTAATCGGACAACGCCTTATCTCGTTATCCAAGCGCCAGGATAAGCGCTGGTCTATTTAAACACCAAGGCTATGCTTGAGCCATCAGTGATCGGACAGCCAGGGATCGGGTTCCCACAGGAACATGCCGATGAAGCACGACGGATTGGTGATCGGACAGCTGACAGGTGTCATGCTGCGGACATGTGGAGTATGCATGGGCATTACTCAGAACACATGGCTTCAGGACGTTTCTTACTCAGAACACATGGTTATGGTGTGGAACACACATGGACGTTCTATTGTATATATTATTAGCACTAGTTACATAGCCACAGTCAAACAGTATAAGTACAGTAGCTAGTCGCTTGTATTCCTTAGTCTTTTATTCCATCATACTTCGAGCCTCACTCTTACCTGCTACATCTGAGAACGCAACGTGCGACCTCTCAGACTAGTATTTGAGCCTTGAGCGTGACAGAGCGCAATTCTCCTCATTCTGTGGTTTATGGCCGTGAGTTAAGCAAGAAATATTAACGTTCCCTCAACAACGAACCACTTTGTTCTCAAGCTGACGGGTAAGTGCCATTCAATTCCTCTGATGCATGTTCACTCCGTGTTAAGTCCTGAAGGCGTCACAGATAAAAAGACCAACCTTTGGAATCAGGTCTCTTTGCTGTTGCGCTGTCGTTTCAGCGGGTGGAGCCCAGGTGCAGAGAACAAAGGTTGTCAAGGGTCCAGAGCCAAAGTGCGACGAAACCCTTACTCTTTCAGTCGCAAGTTCTCTCCGTTCTCGACGAACTCACTGATGCAATTATACAGCACCATCCAAGACTCCTCAACCCTCAAAATTGCGATATTTTGCCAGGAAAAACTCCCTGTATCGCACGACGAGCTTGTCGGAGAAATGGTCTTGAAGGGATGCAGGGAGGGGGATCATCGGTCCGTTATTTGGTTTCAAATTTTCGTCCCTTCACCACGGGCGTAGATGAATCGCATGATATATACAAACTCGGGAAGAAAGACAGCAGCCAAGGCTCGCTGACACTGCGTCTTTTCCTGTTCCCCCAGCGGGTCACGGACTGGAATTTCTTGGTCTCGATTCCCCAGGTCGGTTGATAATACCTATTGTGCCGATTCTCTAAGGTTGCAACAATTGGCAGACTTTAATTGCTCAATGGATCACGACACTCAGGTCCGCACTTTGTGGCTAGCTGCAGCTGAAATGTTGAATTTTTCAAAGAGGCCGATTCCATCACAGAAGAGTAAGACTAATCTGGTCCAGCAAATTTACGAGTGCTTTTTGTTCATCCAAGAGTATGGAGGAAAAGGATATCTAGGCCGGGATGTCTTTTTTCTTATTTATCACGAAGTTGAATGTTTTATTATCAGGGAGAACACTTCAGGATGCCTCTAGCTCATCATCAAACGCGAAAATCTCAGCATTCACTGCCGCATTTCAGGACCTGACAAAACAATTTGAAGCCAGATCTGTACTCGGGACGTGGAAAATGGCTCGAGAGCTTCGCAACGACATGGGGAGTGTTGTTGAAGAAATCAACAGTAATGGTGAACATGTTTCCTCCGCTTGACGCAAGCCTGTGATGCTGAAATGTAAGATGTTTAGACAATTGTGCCGGACGAGAAGAACTTTTTCGAGCGGAGCAGCGTACAGGTCATGGTAGGGGACCGGAAGTAACACACCAAATATACCTGTCCCCCTGATGATGTCGCCCCCTGCTGAACGCGGCCTGAAAATCACCCGACATGCCCATGCTGAGAATCAGTGGCCCCAAGCAATGACTTGGTTCTCGAGTTAGTTCCCCCTGAAATCAAGCCAGTTGGCGCCGATACGGGATTGGATGCTAAAGGCCGGTTTAGATTTTGAAACGGCCACGGGAGATGGAGTGCCAGATGCAGCCGGGCTTAATTTCGCCCAGACACTCCAAGATGTCGGCATTTTGAGCTTCTGAGTCGGTTGACGTGGTGCGAGAATCACGGGGGATGCGTAGCCATGTTTTTGACTCGGTGGAAATCTGAGAAACAAGAGATCTTTGAAGGCGAAAGGTTGGCGAAAGGAAAGGCGCAAGCGAAGAGTTGAAAGTAAAGCACATACGGTGAGCTTCCGCATGAGACCCGGAATATGGCTCTGCAGCTCGGTCTTGAGGTTTCCCCGGCGGAAACGAGGTTCTGGTCAGCGTATCTGCGCTGGAGCTCGTTGCTGAACAATGTTCCACTGCCATGGAAGTGACACATATCAAAATTGAATCGGGACGCACGAATTTACTCTGCGCATAAATCCTGCTGGCCCCGGCCTTTTTCCGCGCAGGGCTGTCCTTGACCTTGCGGCCGGAGTGAGCGTCCCAGACACGGAGTGAACATGAACACACACACATAACATGTTGAAGTTAATGCTGTGCGTCACCTCCGACGCGAAGGAGGTATTGATGATGCGCACGGGTATGCTGGGCGCACCAGTGGCAAGGAGTGTGGGGATAAGGCACGTGGTGAAGTAGGAGTGCCCTAGGACGGAGGACAACCAGGAGCGGCGGCAGTGAAGACTCAAGCAGCACCGCCGCCATCGCGTCTGGGCCATCTGCCGTATTTGATGTGATCATGACATGTGATCACGACATTGTGATGCGCCATCAACGGGCTCCAGGGACGCATCAACGTCGAGGGCGGTGCTTTGGCAGCGGCAAGGAAGCTGTGATGCTGGGACGGAAGGTAGGCCCGTGCTAGAAATTAAATTGCTGGTGCTATGCTATGCTAGAAATACCAGGTCTCGAGGGTCAATAGCTAGCACCTGTTAATAACAGCTATATAGCAGACATGTTAAAAACTGCTATTTAATGCTAGAAATTGATAAATAGCATGCTAGCAATGCTAAAATTTGTCCTCGACATCCCAGTCCTTGTTTCCACCGCAGCTACTGTCTGGTGAGCTACAGAAACCAGTTAGGCACCTCCTCCCTTCCCCTTCTGCCAGGAAATGAGATTCTTGAGCACAGGGCTATCCGATTTGACATATTCTGCTGCCCAGCAGACTGAAGACTGGTGATCGCCGAAGTCGAAGTCAAGGGCAAAAATATTTTTTCTCCCATGATCTGACGAAGTACCTTATTTCAAGCTGTTTTAATTCCAGTGTTTGAGGGCAGCTGAACAGCAACCCCTGGGATTTTTGGAATATATAGCAATAAATAGCAGGCCTCCTGGGGGGGTCGCCAGCTAGAAATGTTACTAGCATGTTATTAGCATGCTATTTATTGACATGTTATTAACATCCGAGTTTCTAGCACAGCCCTAACGGAAGGCTTCTATTAGTGGTATTACATAAGTGCTTGTAGGCGGGATCGCTAGGCAAGTTTAGGTAGATGCCGAATTTGATATGATCATGGCATTGATGATGCGCCATCAACAGGCTCCGGGGACGCATTAACGTCGAGGCCGGTGGTTTGGACATGCTTGGCAGCTGCCAGAAAGCGGCGGGGACGGGAAGGCTTCTATTAGTCGAGGTATTACGTAGGTGGCGCAAGTTCAGCGGCGAGGAAGAAGTTCTGCTTCTCCTGACAGCCCATCAGTTGGACCATTGCACTCTTCCCTCTCAGTCTTGAGTCTGGTACAACTCCGATCAAATCGAAAAGCTTAACTCGACGTTATCGCTATTCGGCTCCCGAATGTTTTGAGCTGCCGCAGGGTAGCGGGTCTGCTGTGTAGCAATGCTTCTGTGCGGCGGCAAAAATTAGTCTCCCTAATCAGACCTGTAAACTAGAGTTTTTTGTTTTTTTGAGTGACGGTGGAAAAAAACGCGAAAATGTTACATATCAACATTGGAGAGTTCTTTCTGTGCTCAACCCCCCAAAGATAGGTCGAGCAAAATCTCAGGAAATGTTGCTGAGTACTATTCTTGCAATAATCTTCTGCCAAAACGACCCATGCTCCGGCTCTCCGTTTTTCGGCTGAACGCTTTATGTGTAAAGGTTTGAGTTTGAACATGTTAACATACAATTTTGACGCTCGCAATGGACTACATATGGAAGGAATGTCTCTCTTTCTCATTAGTAAATGCGCAAAAGAAAAGGGAAATCTCAATCAGACTTTGGTTTCCCTGTCAACGGATAGACTCGTAACCAGTCTGCCCTAAAGACGGCAATACTAAGTGGCAAGCACTTTGCCGTAGGCAGACTGGTACTTCTCAGCTCAATCACTTGGGCTGGGCCTGAGTTTGAAAAGGCCCCGTGAAGCTCCTGCAAGGGCTTGTCCAGAAAAATAGCTTTTTGAGGCCGAAAATCTGCCATTTCCTTGTCCAAATGGTGGCTTTTTTGGGCCCAAATTATGGCCAACCTTGTCCATGAAGTGGCTTTTTGAGCTGAGATTTTGGTCAAAGTGCCTGCCATTTTGATCGATGGCACAGTCGGCATCTCAGAGAGTGCCGAGCCGCGAGAACATTCTTCTGAGGTCTATCTAGCTCACGGGAACTCTGGAATTTGGCTACACACATTGATCACCTCCTGGTCAATCTGGGTCCTGGTATGAGTCGACGCGGGAGTGCGGCACCGGTCCCAGAAAGCCGAACCTGCATTGTGCTGGTCAACCCTGACGAAGGGCATGGTGTCTCAGGAGGTTACCTTAAAGATAGCAGCGAAACTGCAACTGTAACCTATTGTGTCGCGTCGGGTGCACAGGAGGCAAAAATCTGATTATTTGGGTGAAAATTGGACTTCCACGTGACCAGCCCTGTCCGAAAGTGGCTTTTTGAGCCCTGAAAGACTGGCGAGGAGTGGCTTTTTAATGCCAAATTTCCGGATTTTTGCGGACAAGCCCTTGCAGGAGCTTCACGGGGCCTGTTTGAAATTTTTCCTTCTCTCCTGTTCTGGGCTCAAATCTCAGTATGTATCCTCAATTCAAAGGCAAGGTTTAGACAAATCATCCATAGCTACATTTCTGTCTCTTCAGAATTGCTATTTGTTGCCTTGAGCAACGAGAAATATGTGCCAGGTTTAATAGGAAAGTTAATCACCGGACCGAAGTAACCGATGCCAATCATCGGCACCCGCCAAGGATTTCAAACTCAGGCCCAGGCCAACTGTTTGCTCCGAGATGTACCAGTCTGCCTACGGCAAAGTGCTCGCCACTTATAATTGCCGTGGCAGACTGGTAACGAGTCTAGTCAACGGAGGTCTCAGGATCATGTATTGCAATATTTTCTTGCAGAAAAAGGGCACTGGCACAGACGACGGTGGGAAGTATCAAATATTCATGCCCGACCAGCACCGTCGGTGTTGCCAATTTTTGCTTTTCTTCCCCAATGTTTCAGCCTCAAATATGTGCCTAAAACGAGGCTGTACAAGTAACGACGGAAATGTGAAGGACTGCCAGGAAATATGTTTTCTCCCTCTCAGCATCTGCCACTTAACCTCTCCGAATTGATCGGAGTTGTACCAATCCACCACAGACTCGGTTTATGTCTCTCTGGCATAATTTCTCACTCCATCGGTGCTGACCTCACTGCTGTCGTCGGCTGTTTTTTTCCTTTTGCCTTTGCTTTTTTGGTCGTTTTGGCTTTCTGGCTTGGGATGTGTACGCGGCCTGGGTTTTGGTGCAGATTTTTCGTGTCAACTTTGGCTCTGGCCGCTGACGGAGCAGTAGGATGACAATTTTATGTCTACTGCTATTAGGGGAAGTCAAAGCGGTCAATGTGGTTCAATTCTGCGGTCGATTCTGAATCGATTCTGCATTTTGAATCGTCCCAGAATCGAATCAACTTTGACCGGCCCGATTCTTGCCCGATTCTGCAGTCGATTCTCGGCTTCGATTCTCGAGGGATCAGAATCGCTACATTCAGAATCGATGATTCTGATGCAGTTCCTCCTCTGGAGGAGGAACAGCGATTCTGACCGATTCTCGAGAATCATCAATTCTGGCCGATTCTCGACGCTAGAATCGGTGGTCGAATCGACACCAGAATCGGCCGTGAATCGGTGTCCTCTGACCGCTTTGACTCCCCCTATTACTGATCGCATGCGCAGAGTCAGTTGAAGAGTTAGTTTAGGGCGGGCACCGATTCTCGAAGCGATTCTTGACCGATTCTCATGCAGTTCCTCCTCCAGAGGAGGAACACCGATTCTGACCGATTCTGGAGAAACACTAGTCTCGTTCCCGCCGTTATAGGGCAAGTGTTCAGACAGAGCTGGAGGGACACTGGAGGGACACACGGAGATAATACCCAACCGGAGCTACGGATTGTTCCGAGGCAGATTTTTGATGAAGTTTGATGGGGGAACACTGCCCTATAACGTCTGGTGCATCTCATATAGAAGACAGGCGAATGTGTCACACTCTCGATGAGCTATCCTGTTTTCCTTCATCCGCTTCCAATTCAGCCCTGAATAAATTTCAAATGTCCTCTCTGATGTATACCTTGCCTTGTGGTACCAATATATGTGGAATTTGGGCAATAGATGAGCCCACAATTGCTCTAACCTTTCAACGCCTCGCATCTGCCGGTTTGACTGAATATAGCCGCAATAATTCGCGATAAAATATGGAATGTACGCTGCACTTCTTATTCAATTCATCTAGATTTCTTCCAAGCATATCGGATGGAATTGAATGACAGAAATAAATGTTTTAGGGAAGTGCCCAGAATGTTGAGTTGTTCAAATCAATTTCCTAGACGTGTTTCTTACGCGATTTTCCTCGGGAAAAATTATGGCCGGGATGGAATGACCATCCGGAAGGCCATTTCAGTACTTATGTGTACTCATTCAGCGCCTTAACAGCCAAACTCATCGTAGGCGCGATTTGTGACCAAAGTGACTGATGGGCGCGATCGCCCGTTATCTATACGAGGTGCACCAGATGTTCGGGTGTGGCATCCCGCGCTTCTTTTTCATCATTTTTTTTGCCTCAGATTTTAAACTCCGCCACACCCGAATATCTGGAGCCGAGATTAGAGAAACACCGATTCTTGATCGATTCTCGCATCGAGAATCGACATCAGAATCGGTGTCAGAATCGGCTCAGAATCGGTCCGCTCTGACCGCTTTGACTTCCCCTAATATCCCGATAATCACGTCGTGCGATTCTTGGCGGATCATGTTAGGATGAGACGGGGATGGCATCCGAAATTGTGTTCGGGGCAGGTACCAAAAATGCGATGGTACGACGATCTTCGTTGTCGCTGGGCCCTGCCGCTGTACTTCGGCCCTTTGTGGTCGCAGAGGCTCGGGAGTCGGCGTAACTTCATCTAAGTCATGGGTGGCCGATGTTGTGAACTGCACTTGTTGCATATTGAAGAACATGGAGCGCCGGATAGGGGTATTTTGGAGCAAGGAATGTGGCAACTCCGGCCCGGCAAGCCTGGTGTACATACCGCATCCGAATTTGGTCTCCCTTTCTGTCGATCGATAAGCTTCGATAAGTTCCTCTTACCGCTGCATCACCCGAAATATTCGTTCCTACTAGTGCATGACGAAGGTCTCTTTCTCGCAGGCCAACGGTCACCGGTGTGATCCAACCTCTCCTCGAACGAAGTTTGAACGAAGTGAAAAGGAACGTTCTTATGCAGTCGATGTTGGTAAAGGCAGAAGCCTACTATTAGCACATAGAGTCTGCACCGATCAATGATAGCTCTGAACCATTTCAACCGCTGGCTCACGGACTCGTGTGGAGAATATCCTCCGGAAGTATGGACGAACCTCTGGAAACTGCACGAACCTTCTTACCGACCCCAACTTACCGGCCATAAACATTCGCTGGATCCAGTTGCTTATAAGGAACGCTCGCGGTCTTATTATTCGCCTAAATTGGCTGGAAGACCGCGGATCCGATGCGATAGGTATGTGCGTTAGGACGGATAAGCCCATCGCAGAGTGGAAAGACACTGCTGACGGATCGAGTGTAGTTCAGCCGGGAATCAACGTCGGAACGAGAGGAAATGGATTCGATGTGCGGAGAATCTGTTGCAGGAAATCATTATAGCGTAACATCGCTACTGCTCCGAAAATCGAATCAGGGAAACCAGGAACATGGAGTATATTGTTATGGTCAGGACGACGAGCACGACCATGCAGGCTGTGGAGCTCATCCGTCTGAAATCCCAAGCCTTTGACTCGTAAGGGAGCCCGCTACCATATATGCAGGGTCCGCACATGACCGAAATCTGCGTAGATGGGAATTCCAGCCCGTTCTTTATGGCGAAAAGTTTGGCCTCCGTTTTCAGCTGGTCCGCCATGAGGCGTATTTAAATAGCTAGTTCCCGTTGGCGGACGGTGGAGTACTCGAGTTCGACGGCGGTGGTTGTGAATTTCGCAGTAGGGAGAGGAATAAGCGTCGTGGGCGAAACGCTGGACGCAGATATGTCCGCAGGAAGCGCCACGGCGGGATCTCGCCAGGAGCAGCGAAAGCGTCCGGTGCAAATGTTCTGAGTCCCTAACAAACTTGATCAGGCCATGGAGCGGAAAATCGCCGAAGTCTACGACCTTCTCCGAATCCCCCTTCAACGTAGCCATCCCAAGAGACGGGCAAGGACGCGCGCCTCCGAACTCGTTATATGAGTTGTGGTTTTCGTGGCAGTACGTGGACGTCACAGCTGACGTCAAATCTTTGCCGACTCCTTGGCTGACTCAAGGTACACTTCTAGTATAGATGCCAATGCTGTTAATTGAAATCCATGGAGAACCGCACTTGAGTGACCTCTAGCCAGCAAGCACTGGCAGCGTTACGGATGACGATGAAGGGAGGGTTGGCGGTTGGCGATCAACTTGACCTTCGTGGTCCGGTCCGACGCGTTCCGATATCCCTGCAACGGATCAACAATATCAGCCCAAAACGGGGATTGGTCTGGGCTTGCACTCTTTGGGGCAACTTTTGGGCCCGACAAGGCGCGACTCCTAGCCAGTGAAGGATTCGCACGTCAGATAATATCATCCTGCGCAGTGGTTAATAGTCTGACTTCCCCGGGGAAGATAATCTGCGATTAGTCAATGTTATGACCGTCCAAACCTCTGCACTTCGACGTCTAATTATTTCATAGTACACCAGAGTCCTATCCGTGTTACATACATACATACACTATGATACCCATATAAATCCGAGAATTGAAATCTGACCCAAAATACACTAGACCTTTTTTTTTTTTTTTAAAGGCGCCCTGTCACTCCTTCTCGTCACGCCACCCCAACTGGTCGACCGGCGCATCGAGCGCATAGTCCGGGTCCCGCTCCCTGCGGTTCATGCTCCGCGCCAACGTCACCGGCCAGAATAGCCGCATCCATATCGTCACGTCGTGTCCCATGAGGTACTTAATCTGGAACGACATAACGATCCAGACCGTCACCACCGTGAGCGGCAGTGCAGTCGCGACGTATTTCCACCACGAGCCGTGCGTGTCGGGTGAGAACTCGGAAATGTTCATCCCGAAGATGCCCTGCAGTGCATGATCAGTGGGATGATAAATGGTAAACGGGAACGTGCTAGGCCTACAGCGACGAACGAGGCGGGTAAGAAAATCATGGATAGATATGCAATTTGCTTCATCTAAGGAATTGATTTTAGATAGATCGCCCCCAGTTGGCGAGACAAAACTTACGGCTGAGGAAAAAGATGCCATGAATTGACAACGAGTACGCCACAGAGAAAATACATACCAGCACTATCTCGGACAGCGGCCTCCGTGAGCTGCTGCATACGCTTACTGTCCCCGATGTTCACAGAGCTGAACACCTATAGAACAGAATATCAAATGTTAGTGGCTAGATTTCGGAAGAGCTTCTGCACACGCCACGGACGAGGTTCATGACGTTCTTCAGCCGCTTCTCCTGCATCTTGCGCCCCATCTCAAGCCGGTCGATCTCGTTCAGCAGCGTATTGCATTCACGCTCGAGCAGCCGCCGGCTGTATAGCCGCTCCTCATCGGAAAGGGCATCCATGGCCGGATTGGGAGTGTCCTGCACAAACACGACGGTCTTGCGGAAGTCCTCGAGAAGCGCGGAGTAGTGCAGGTGGTGCGCGCGGATGATGTGCAGTTCACGCGTGAGGAGCAGGTTCGACGTGTTGATCACTCGCGTTTCCTGCGAATTCAGACATGAGCACGGCGGGAGAAATGTGTCTCCTTGGGCTTACGAGAAATGCAATGTGCGCGTATAACAATTCGAGAGCTTCGTCCCACGCGTACATGCTAACCAATTAAATTCACCATAAATGGGAAGAGGCGGTAACCCACGCGTGCCAGATGAAAGTCAGGAGAACAAAGGTGGGATCGGGGCTCTTTTGGAAGATGCTCTGCCAATACACACTCTGGCCTGTGGCTAGTCAACGCGATCGTACTGCGTTGAGCAAGGGAAGGTTTACCAGCAAAACGAATCCGCTCATGGAGGTATGGAGCGGAGGTGGTGTCGGGTTCAGTGTTGTGATAAGATATGATGGTGTTTCCGTCGGTGCTTCGGATCAGGTGGACGGCCAGCAAGTCGAGGATTAGATAGTGGTCGCCGTGAGAAAGGAAGAGGGGCGCTTGGGTGTTGATCACTTGGTGGTCTTCATCCCCATATTAGCGGGGTAGCAATGTCGTAAGAGACGGTACAGACTGTACAAGTTGGCGGGCGACATCATGGTGTCGGACGCCGAGTCGCTCCGCGGAAACGTGTGCATGGACGACGCTTCGGGGTGGTCCATCGGGCGGAGGAAAGTGAGAGTAATCGTTATGTCTGTGGCATCCATTTTTTTTTTTTTTTTAAATCGATGACACGGAAGTTGGGGCCTACGATCTCCTTGTTTTGGCCGGATCTCTTCCTGGTATCGCGAGGGTATCCAGCCCAGCGACGAGGAGAAGAAAAAGGGTTCCACGTTGTATCTGAGACGTAATTAATTAAGAATGGGCAGATGCCAAAAGCAAGGGCTCATGTACTTGGCGCCCAACATCTGCAAAACGGGCCCGCTCATGTTCTCTGCAGACAGGGCCGGTTCATTAAAAGGGTTGTGCGACACCGAACTACCCACCTATGAACAGCGCACGAACGCGGATGTTGTCTGGTCGCTTCGCTTATACGTGAGAGTTTGACTTGAAAAATAATTATGGACTTGGTACCTGGGAGTCCTCATTGATCAAAGTATTCCAGAGCTCGTCTTTGCTGTCATCCTTGGATACAAATTTACCCGAGTCGGTGAAAAAGCCATTCGAATCTACATCGACGTAGTGGATCGTCGAGGGTATAGCCGTGTTGTATTGTGTGATAGCCCGGTGAATACCACTTCTCCGAACTTGAGACGGGGTCCAGTTCGGAAATCTGGACTGAGGATACCCTGAGAGCAGAATAAGGAGAGCAGGAAAAAATAAAAGGGCTGGCTACCTTTCCAGCAACCATCACAAGTCTTGTGATCGCAGGGAGGAGGCACGGGTGGTAATGGAGATGCCAACTGGACTGGGTCGACCTCTAGCAGTCCACGTCGGAAAAAAATCTGGAGGAATATTCAAACCGCACCATCATGTATATTGATCCAAGGCCTGTAGAAGAATAAATTTATTGCGACGCGATCCAAAGACACTGTACCAGGGGGCGCTGGGTCCGTTGTGCCGGTGGCTTGGAGGCGGTCTCTCCGGCGCTTGCCTCAGATTCCCAGCGTCTAAAACGCGCCTGCGAAGCGATGTCATTTCCGAGCCTCAGTCAATCTAGAAGAAGAGTCTCGAGATCGAGGAATCTCTTGCTGTTAGAGACTGGTGGTATTCCGGACCAATGGGTATCGAAGTAGGAAGAGAACTGAAGTGATAGACATTTACTTTGCCGCCCAAGCTGCCAGGGCACCGCGAGGTGATGGCGGTGGCTACGTTACATATGTTATGCAACGTCCGTTGGTGACGGTCGTTTGCTTTCAGCATCCATAGTCTATCCGCAAGACAGTCGTTCAGAACACAGTGGCAGCCAGCTCCGGGGTGAACCTGCGGCTTGCGTCCCCCTGGCCTCCGAAAAAAAAATCGCACCAAGCCTGCGATCAGATTTGGGCCTTTAGGCCTTATACTGGAACGGTCACCACTTGGCCACATCCCGGAGAATAAATAGATGAAGAAACCTGCCTTTACATCGTTCCGATCCCATGGCTATCACACGTTTTTCCATCGTCACCCTCATTTTGTTTATCCTCTCTATATCCTTTGTGATATATCCTGTCGAGCTGAGAATACGTCGGTGGCGCATTCCGATCAACCTTAATACGGCCCCGATTCTTGCTATAGCCATACTCTGGGCTGCTCAATGTCTGGGACCGACTCAGGTCAGTGCCTCCTCTTCACTGTGCACCAGCATTTAGTTAATATCGCCTAGATTCGCGATGGGATCGTTGGCACTGGTATGCACATCCAACTTTCGTACTTTCCGGTTCTGAATAAAGCGCCTAGACGGTGTGAAACCGTACAACATTCTCATTCTGTTCTCATCCCTGGCTTATATGGCGATCACACTCGACATAAGCGGTGTCCTCCAGGCCGCCGCTTTTTGGGTATCGAACAAGGGCGGGACGAATGGCCGCAGGCTTTACTTCTACTTCTACGTCATGCTCACGCTGCTAAGCGTATGCATGGGAAACGACCCGGTAATTCTATCGGGCACGGTCTTCCTCGTCTACTATACTCGTGGGGTCGATCTCGAGCCGCTGCCTTGGTTAATCTCGGAATTTGCTACCGCAAACACCGCCTCCATGGTCCTCGTCGTCGGGAATCCGACGAATGTAATAGCCTGCGAGGGCTTCGACATCAACTTCGCAGCCTTTACCCTCTACACAATTCTGGTCTTCTTGGCTTGCAGCGTGGTTTGCTACTTTGCACTGGCATTCCAATTCCGAGCATCGAAACATATCCCAAGAGAAATGAAACCGATTGCAAAGCTAGATGTCAGACAGGCGCTTCGCGACCCCGTGTCCGCCTGTGTTGGTTCTGCTTTACTCCTCGGTTGTATCGTCGTCATCATGGTCGTCAGCTTCTTTAACATCGACGTCTGGAAGATCACCCTCCCGTTTGCCGTGACGAAACTCATCTTCGACTTCGTTTGGGATTATATACATCCCAAACCTCCGCTTGCCGAGGAGCCAAAATCCAATGAGGGTCCTCTTTCAGAGGACGACATA
Source organism: Mycena maculata (assembly GCA_029448575.1). Classification (NCBI taxonomy): domain Eukaryota; kingdom Fungi; phylum Basidiomycota; class Agaricomycetes; order Agaricales; family Mycenaceae; genus Mycena; species Mycena maculata. Next base: position 255,002 of record JARJLG010000092.1, on the reverse strand, counting down.
ACGTTCGAGATGCAGCGAGCGATGACCGTCCAAAGTACAATCGGCAGACAATCCACCATCGACCCATCCTCAATGACGGAGTCCCAGACACTGGTACCTGCCACTCCCACATTAAAAACTCGATTGGCGTCCGTTTACGCCTCATTATCCCTCCGTTTCCCCACTTTCTTCACCGCCCTCCCTCGATTGCCCTTTGCCCTCATCCCCTTCGCCTTCTCGCAGTTTATTCTCATCGAGGCTTTGTCGCGTCAGGGATGGATCGACGTCTTCGCGCATTGGCTCGCCCGCGCGACCAATCTCCAGATATATCCGGCCGTCTGGATCGTCGGCGTCCTCGGCGTGATCCTCTGCAACCTGGCCGGGACCAACATCGGCGCGACGATCCTGCTCACGAAAATCGTGCGTGCCACACCGGGGTTACCCGCCGATACGACGCGCGCTGCGGGCGTTGCCCTGGCGGTCGCGAGCAACATCGGGGCCGTCAGTTTCACGTTCTCTGCGAGCCTTGCTGGCCTTTTGTGGAAGACGATTCTAAAGCAGAAGCAGAAGGAGATTGCAGAAGATGAGGCGAAGAAGTTGGCCCTGGCGAAACGGTCTGGGCACGAAATTCCGCCGGGGTCGCTTGAGTTTGCCAAAAGCCTTGAGATTACTCAGGGCGTGTTTGCGAGATGGAATTTATTACCGTTGGCGATGATGACTGTTGTCGGGTTGGCTGTGGTATCCGCAGAGATGGCTGTTTTGTATTAATTACTCGTCCACTGCTCATTGAGAACTTAATCTGGCACCCATGATTTCAATTTTCAACTGCAAATCCATGAACAGTTGGTCGTCGCTTGCGTTTGTTTGAAGCGCCGACGTAACCCCTGGCACGGTCAAGAGAGTGGAATCTCCCGATTGGAGAATCACCCTTTTTCATCGACGTCGGGATCGGAATATATATAAAACAAGGGACCTCTAGCCAATTCTGCCATTCTTCGCCACAGCATGCCAGTCCCAACACCCACCCCCTCGTATCGGGACTATCCTCGTTGTAAACGACGACATCTGCGACACCGCGTACACGGCCGCACCGGCGATTGAAATGCAGTACCACACACAACTGTGGTCGCGCGCGTGCTTCAGTCGGCTCTTGCGGCGCCTTGGCAGATCGCGGAGGCGGAGGAACAAGAAAATATGATTCGGTATGCATTGTTGTGATTCAGCTTGTTGACATTCCCTGGATGCAGAAACTGGCTGGTCCACCCGTATGGGATGCCGCCCAGCCAATTCCGCGCGCTGGTGACGAACCCGGAGCATGAAGGCAAGGGGAGTTGAGGAGGAGGAGGAGGAGGAGGAGGAGGATATATTACCGCACGTGGTCCTACAAAGAACATGGCGGGTACCGTACCTACATACACCAGCCTCTAAGAGGAGGTGTTTGCCGGGATGGTCCTGGGATTGGGATCACCAATTTTGAGGATGTTGTATCTGTGGTTCAGAAGGAGGGGGTGCGTGGTCCCGAATGATGCATTCTGATAAATTGTATCTTGCCCCGTCTATAATCTTGATTGAATTGAGACTGCGAATGTGGTCTTGAAATTGGGATGGAGGAATATTTTTGCGCGCCGAATATTCGGCGTGAATTCGGGAGCGGAGCTGTTGTGGGTGGTAGTTCAATAGCATCCAGCCTCCCCGAATACACCGCCCCGCCCATGAAAAACCCACCCTTTAACACAGCTGTATAGTACAGTTAGAGTGGTATGGTACAATAAAAACTTCAGTCGTGTCTGGTCCGCTCGAGAACTTTCAATCCTACCACTGCTCACTCATTGTTGAAATGAAGGGGAGGCCACACATACTCGTCCACTTGAATATACTCGTGCACCATGCCCGGCTCTTCCTCGTCGCTAAAGTCGCTGAAGGGATCGTCATGCAAGCTCAGCCGTTATCTGCTTCCATGTCATGCCCGGCATTACTTCTCGGATGTCACCGTCGTCGAGGTAGGGGGAGCCCTCCTTCTCCGTATGGTCTAGTCCGCCTCCGCGCTTGACCACGACCAAGACCTCCTTCTCGCGCTCGCCGGGCGCCATTAGCGCGGAGTCGGCGACCTTTCCGAAGGTGAGCAGATCGCTGCCGGCGGGTAGAGTCTGTGCGAAAGTGACACGGGTGGCGGGATGGAGGACGGCGCCCGGGCTGCGCGGGGTGATGGCACGGTAGATGACAACCGAGGCACCCGACGCGGGGCCATCGCGCGTGTTGAGCGCACGCTGCCAGCCCGCGGGCTGCGGCACGCGTAGATAGACGGCTGAAAACCAGTCGTGTTCATATGCGAGGAAGGCAGAGTCATGGGAGAGATAGTAGAGTTCTTTCCAGCCGATGCCGTAGCGGACGAGCGTGTCGAGGGTCTCGTAGCGAACCTCGCGGGCGCGCGGACCGAGGACGGTGAGGCGGTCGAGGGCAAGCCCCGGGAGGAGTTTGAGCGTCTGGAAGGTGCGATAGTACACGGAGCCCTCGGGCCAGCTGAGCATCAAAAGCTCGCCTGAGACGCGCGCATGCCGGATGAGGCTGCGTGTCGCGGTGGGAATGTTGGTCAGCTTGTCGAGCATTGCCTCAGGGGTCTCGAAACTGAAGAAGACTTGCTGCAGCCATGTTTCACCCACTTCAATGTGCAGGTGCGAAGTAGTGCAAGGGCGTTGGGGGCAGAGGCCCTGCGCTGGCCGCCGAATGAATTGTAGCTTCTTTCTCCCCAAACGAGACGCGTTGAGAAAAAGAGGTAAGAGTAGATCTCGAGTTTCTTGCTCACGTCGACCTAGCTCAGAAGGTAAGTGTCGTCCTTCGTCCTGAAGGTGCTGCCAGTGTGTGGGGGGATCCGTTCGGGTACGGTTCATGCGGGAACCGTTCCGACGGAGCAAAGCGCGTGCCGCTGGAACAACCCAGCCGGCACGGCGCTGGCAGACCCTTCGGTGGTCACGAAGTGGGACTCACACACGAATGGGGATGCGAAAAGAAGAGGATGTAGGGTGGGTGGGTACAGAAGAGGGAGAAGGTGATAGAGCTAGCTAGCGTCGACGGAGGGTCCGGGTCCGCGACGACGAGTAGGCGAACAAGAGCAACACGCGTTTGTCTCTGTTTGCCTGCTCCTTCCGTCGCGTCGATCCGGCCCCGGTCTCCTACAAGAAACCTTGCGTCCGCTCCTCGTGCCTCGCACGCGGACCCGTGTCTTTCTTGCTCACGTCGACCTAGCTCAGAAGGTAAGTGTCGTCCTTCGTCCTGAAGGTGCTGCCAGTGTGTGGGGGGATCCGTTCGGGTACGGTTCATGCGGGAACCGTTCCGACGGAGCAAAGCGCGTGCCGCTGGAACAACCCAAACAACAAGCTGTAGGCGCGTTCCCAGTGCGCACGCGCGTGGAACACCCCACCCCAGAAGCCTGCAGCGAAGAGGATAAAACGGAGGGAAATTTGGATTGGTACGGACAGAACAAATACTACACATGTAGGAACTCAGCGTGTAGGGGAGCAAGAATATCAAGTCTGCGCCAGTATACTAGGAAGGCATCCGATTTCCAACGGCCCATTGCCTGCACGACGTCTGGGTTGACACCTGCGAGTAGCAGTTCTGTGGTGCCGCCAATGCGGAAACTGTGCCCCGTGCAGGATGGCCAGCCGTACCTGGACCAGATGGCGTTGCAGCGAAGCATGAGTTTCTTGCGTGTGAGACAAATGAGGTCGCCGCCTTTGTTACGGTGGGAGAATAGCGGTAGTTCTGGGGGAATAGAATTGATTTTTAAATGTTCTTCAATAGCGTTTATGGGGTCTGACGTGGATCGTTGTCGGCAGAGCATGGCGTCATCGCCCTTGTTTCCTTTGGTCTTTGTGTACGGTAGTCGTAGGACACGGGAGCCAGCTGGTGTGGATGGAGGGCCAAGATTGGATGCGAGTGGGATGCGGCCAGCTATGAATGAGCCTTGGGTTTCTGATAGGATCTCGCCGAGGCGTATCTGTCCCCAGTAGGCGCAACATGCTGTGGCGAAGACGGCGGCGTCTTTCGGATCTCCGTGGTCTAGGTCCTTGTCGAGGGCGCGTAGCATCGCCTCGGTGACTGGGGGTCTCTGGTCGTGTTTTGATGGTCCAAGATTCTCTACGCCTCGTAGTGTATAGCGCAGCCTGATGCCGCCTCGCCATTCTGCGTTGTTGATGATGTGCCAGGCTTTCACTGCTGCTACCGCTCCTCGAGCTGTGACGCCGGCAATCTCGCCTGCGCGTGACGCAGCAAAGGCGCATAGGAGGAACTCGTCTGCAGGTAGTCGTTGGTCCGGATTTATCTGTTCGGTGTCGCAGAAACGCAGGAAGGCCTTTAATCCTTGATTGTATTTCTTCAGGGTAGATTCTGCCCATGCGTTCTGGATGGCGTGGTGGACTTTGGCTTCCGCGGTAGATGAGATGCGGCTGTGATGCTTGGCGTGTCGTTTTGGGTCAAAGCGACCATAGCGCCGGCGAGTGAGTGCGCAGAACGCCTCGTTTGCGGTGTCTCGTATTATTGTGTTTAGTGTGTCGCGCATGGTGGTTTTGACCGAAGAGTTTTATGTGTTGGTCAGAAGTTAGATGATGTGATCAAGAAAGTGTTGTCATTGTTCTCAACGCCGTGGGCGTGTATATTACAATGCTACTGGGCTGGTAAACTTTGGTAGCTAACGGAGTGGTTTATAAATTCTCGTAAGTGCACGGGTATCTTGGGCGGGTTCGGGTAAAGTCTGGATCTGGGGCCGAAGTTGCCACGAGATGGTGCGTCAGCCGGGTTCTCTTTTGAAGGTATCCACTCGATGGTGAACCAGATGGAGTAGGTGTGGTAGAGGCGGAGGATGTTTTGGAGGACGATGTTTTCCTGCACGTTGTAAGACTTCCCGGCGGCTAATGCACCGATGACGCCTTGATTGTCAGATCGGAGTATAAAGTGGACATTGCGCACGTTCGCGGCGATGATGCTGCGAAGGGCTAGTTCGATTGCCACCATCTCGCCCCATCCGATGCATCGTCCTTCGGCAAACCAGCCGTCCTTGTATTTCCAAGCAAGCCACCGGTCCCGGTAGACAAAACCGATACCCCATCCGGTAGACGCGTCCACAAATATCTGGTCCCGCTCGGGGGGTGGTGGTTCAATGATCTTGAGCGATACAACTGGCTTGCTGAGCTCAGATCGCCACCATTGGATATCGAGCGCCACCTGGTTTGAGATGGAGAACTTGACGAAGCTGTTCTTTGCCTTGTGGAAGGAGGCTGAGAGGCGGTAGAGTGTGACGAGGCGGGAACGTCCATCAGGGAGGATTAGCGCACAGTGGTTAAGTGTGCCGATGAGGTTCTCGACTTCGTTGTGGGAGACGCGTCCCCCGGCAATCCATGGCTCGAGTTTGGTGACATATTTTTCCTTTTTAGCCGTTGGGAGGGACACAACACGGCCTTCGATGTCCCAGTCGAATCCGATATGGTTGAATAAGTGACTGAACGGTGTGTGCTTGTTGGGTTCCCAGATCCACCCTAGTTCATCGCCTACTTCGAAGAACAGCGATTCATCGTACTTGTAAACGTATCGCCCACGCTTGTTGCCGGATGGGTATCGGAAGAAGACAAAGTCATCTACCCATTTGATAACCTCGTCCACAGACATGAACTTGAGTAGGTGGACAAGAAGGTCGGCTAGACGTCCAAAGACGCCGGGGGAGCTGGTCGCTCCGAATGAGAATGCATGATCTATGTATATTTTGTCTTCCCATGAGATCATCAGTTGCGTCCTGTCATCGGGCCGGCTGGGGACGATTCGGAAGGCGCTTTTCACATCGAAAACAGAGGCCTGGTGTTCGTGGTTAGGTTAACCGCCCCCTCGTCCAAGAATACAGTGCTTACTTGGGTTCCTGCAGGCGCGCGGGCTACAATCAGGTAGCACTGCTCGAATGAACCCCAGTTGCATGGAAACTGGTTTTTGTCGATCTGGGAGTTGACGGATGAGATGAGGGGGTCATTGCGGGGATATGAGTGATGATTGTACATCCGCCATTTGCCTGTCGGTGGGTTTTTCTGGATGCATCCGACCGGAGAGCAGCGGAATGGGCCTATTTGGCGTTCAAGAAACTTTGCGTCGTAACCGCGCGACATCCGGCCAACTGCCTGTTCGCTAGATATGTATGCTGATATGATGTCTGGGTGTTCTAGTGCTGACGTGAGATTATTGGGAATGTATGAAGTAGTAACATGTTCGAATACGTTCAGGCCGTGTGCGAAACCGTTTCGGATGCCTTTCGGTACATCACTGTATTCCGACGTTAGCCCCATCTTCGTGATCCAATGTTCCCATCGGTCCGCTTTGAGGGGCGTCACGATCGGAAAAAATTCAGTGCGACGGGCACCGCTGCGCAGAGTGTGCTGCAGCCGTGGGTCCAGTTGCACCAGCCCCGCAGAGAGTGCAAATGTGTTTGTATTTGCATCTGTCAGCGGTGCAGCCCGAGTCATTGTACCTGAAACACGGGCGGCAGTCGGGGATGGGCGGTAGGAATGTGTTCCGGGGTCCAGTCCGCTGGCACCACGTTCCCTTTGTTGCCGTGCATTTTCCGCTGGTATGGTTGGGGTCAGCGCAGTACCCGCACCGTGGTTTCGTTGTTCTGGTTTTCGGTAGGGATGATTCGTCTGTGCGAGGGACATATGACGTGGAGGGAAGTCTGCGCGTGGGAGGGGAGGAGGGACGAAAGGGATGGCGGGGGTTGGTTGTTGGTAGGATGGTCGCCAGCCTTTCGGCTATTGCTTCGTCCGCGTCGCGTCGTACAGCATCGTCCCACACATTTGGTTGCCAGTCCGAGACGTCAAAGGGGCCTTCGTTGGCGAACGATGCCATTATCGAATTGTGGTAGTAACGTATGCGTCTGAACTTCGTTGAGAAGTCCGCTCTATTTGTTAGGCGGTCGAAATGTTCACGGAAGTGGGTCGCGACCAGTTTGGCGTCGTTGCGGGGACGGTAGTATAATTCAATAGCATTGCATAGGATTCTGCCGGCAAGGATGAAATCGGTCGGGACGAGGTTCGACTCGGCGGTTGTGTCCCGGGCCGCTTCCCTCGTCTCCAAATCGCCGTCCGCCGTAAGGACAAGGCGGCGTGGTTCTCGACTAATCTGGTCTTTAGCAGCCGCCGCTTCGCATTTGGCCGGGGTTATCTCCGAGAGCCATATTGTGCGCGAGATCCCGTCGGCTAGGGCCTTCCTCACGGGCAGTGGTACCTCGTGAATCTTCATCTCCACCACTCGTTTTTGCGACGGGTCTGCGTTCCGACGGCTCGACGAGGGGATGGGGTACGACACGTTCAAGGGCATGCGGATTATAGATGCACTGTCGTCTGCGGACGTTTGTCAGTGGGTTTATGTAAGGAATTTTCCAGGACGCGGTAGGAGTTTAGGGTTGGCCTGCGGGCCTTACGCAGCGGCGTCTGTACGTGGGACACGCGGGTCCTTGGCGCAGCGGCGCAGAAGGTAACCGATTTTTGGCACACGGGCCTTCTGCATGCAGCAGCGTCTGACGAGGATGGGTGCGCGAACCCTAGGTGTAGCGACACCATTCTGGACAGTCATGCTCTGGATGTGGACACCCGGAGGACATCGGGTGTGTTGTGGTGTGGGGGGGGAAGGAATTTCACGTACCTGGGTTGTGTGCTTGTCCCGTAAGTTTAGCCATCGCTGCGGCGGTGGAGGAGGCAATTAGTTCCTGTAGTTGGCGCCGTGTGGTCACCACGGCCTCGTCCCCGGGGCTGAGCGGTGGGAAGTCCCGATCGTAGTCGGGTTGCGGAATGTTGGAGACGACGGGGGTAGAGAACGAGACACGGCGTCCCGTACGTGTCGGCGTCTGCCTCTCTAGTGCCTTGTCAGCTTCGACTAGTGTCACGGGGGGCGGTGCGGTCGTGTCATCTGCTTCTTTTGTCGTTGCTGCGGGACGGGTCTTAGACATTTTTCGTGCACGCTTTGCTGGGGGTTTTTGGGCAGCCGCCCTGGGGGTTGTTGGCTGTCGCGTCCGTGTGCGGTGGGCTGGCGCGGTCGTAGGCATGGGCACCTGTTCCGTTTGTTTGGCGGCCCTAGATTGCGCTTGGACGATGGGGGATGATGGAGCGACTTGGTTTGTCAGACTCAAGTCTGGGCCGTGGTCGTCCTCCATGTTGATGTCGTAGGGGTCAGACATGCCATCCGGTGGATCTGTTTCTCCGAGGCCTAAGGTGCCAAAGATGGTCCCCCTCGCCCAGTTCTGACTTTCTCGTCTTCTGGCGGATTGACGCACATCGTCGATGACTTGATCATCCTCCGATTCTGGACCGGGCGATGTGGGGTCGCTTCTGTGTCCGGCCTCCTGGTCGTCTGGCTCTTCTGGAGGCTCGCTTTGTGCTATGCTACGGTCGCCTGCGTATGTTCTAGTCTGTAGTCGCGTATTGGGCTTTATGGTTTTCTTCGACGTCGCGGATCCTCTGGTTTTTGGAGGCATGCTGGATTGTTTGACTAGCTAACATACAGAAGAGGGAGAAGGTGATAGAGCTAGCTAGCGTCGACGGAGGGTCCGGGTCCGCGACGACGAGTAGGCGAACAAGAGCAACACGCGTTTGTCTCTGTTTGCCTGCTCCTTCCGTCGCGTCGATCCGGCCCCGGTCTCCTACAAGAAACCTTGCGTCCGCTCCTCGTGCCTCGCACGCGGACCCGTGTCGCGCATCTCGGCCGGGAGCTGCATAAATAGGACTCCCAGCTGCAGGTTGGCCGTCGTTTTATTTTTATTTTTTCTTCTTGTTCTTCGCCATGGCCGCGACTTGACTAGAAAAGGTTCAACGCTACCGCAAAACACGACCAAATTCCAATCCTTTTCCAAGAACACGAGATTTTGAGCGTTGGCAATTGGGAGGAGGATTGGACTATATCGACATCATAGTCTTGGTGGGAAGTGCTTCGAGCTGGCATGCATGCTTTACATCAAGAAATTCTACCTCCCAGCGGTGTCGAATTTGCCACCAGTCTCAAATTAACCCCGTCTACTTTGCTCGCGCCTCCCAGTGGCCACATTTCCTCTGCGCGGACACTATGCAATCTGGTAGTGGCACGTTCGAACCTCCTTCGCATCTTCGACGTCCGTGAAGAACAGGCACCATTCGCATCGCCGCCAGCGGAAGGCAGAGATGAGCGGGCCAGAAAGGGTATTGAGGCTGTAGAAGGCGAGGCTGAGATGGACACGGACGGGGACGGTTTCGTCAACATTTCCAAGGTGATTCGAGTACTTGATAATTGGACCGTCGTTTATATTTATTCATTCGTCTAACTTGACCATGTTTTTCCTAGTCTGCGAGCCATAAAAGCGCCGTGTACCCCCCCACTGTTACTCGACTTTATTTTGTCCGAGAGCATTCGCTCCATGGAGTCGTTACAGGGATTGAAGGAATACAAGTCATGGGGTCTATCGACGACAAACTTGACCGCCTCCTCGTTTCCTTCAAGGATGCCAAGGTCTTGCCAAAAATGAGGTATCCTGTGAGATGCTGATTCAACCCCGTCAGATTGCGCTTATGGAGTGGTCGGACACCGTTCATGATCTCGTTACCGTGTCCATTCACACTTACGAGCGAGCTCCTCAACTTGTAGGCGTACTTGGTTTTTAGCAGATTTATTTCATCAATATGACCGTAGATATCCATGGATTCTTCGTCATTCCAAGCAATGCTACGCGTCGATCCTGCTTCCCGTTGTGCCGCCCTTTCTCTCCCCAAAGATGCAATCGCCATTTTGCCCTTTTATCAGACTCAGGCCGACCTTGATGTGATGGAACAAGAGCAGGCCCTCACAAGGCAAACGGCTTTCCCGAGGGAGTGAATGCGTGCACTAACAATCATCACAGAGATGTCCCATACTCGCCAAGTTTTATCCTGGATCTCCCAGGTAGTGTCGACGAGAACATGAGGAATGTCATCGATTTTGCGTTCCTGCCGGGCTTCAACAACTCTACGATGGCCGTACTTTTCCAAACTCAACAGACGTGGACAGGGTACGCATGCTAGTCCTCCCCCTCTTACTTTTCTAACTCGTGCGCCAAGTCGCCTCAAGGAGTACAAAGATACCGTCAAACTCTCTATCTTCACTCTCGATGTCGTCAGCCAGCATTATCCGGTCATTACCTCCGTTACAGGGCTCCCCTACGACTGCATCTCGTTGATCCCATGCTCCACCTCGCTGGGCGGTGTCGTGATCCTCACGAGTAACTCCATAATCTACGTCGACCGGTCTTCCCGCCGCGTGGCGCTCCCGCTCAACGGATGGTCCGCCCGCATCACCGAAATGTCCATGCCGCCGTTGGCGCCCGAAGATCAGACGCGCAACATAGCGCTGGAGGGCTCGCACGCCGTCTTCGCCGACGACAAGACGATATTCGTGATCCTCAAGGACGGCACGGTCCACCCCGTCGAGATCGTCTCTGATGGGAAGCTGGTTTCGAAATTGGTCATGGCGCCTCCGCTGGCGCGGACAACAATTCCGCAGGTCACCCGGAAGCTGAACAATGAGCTCATTTTCGTAGGCAGTTCGGTGGGCCCGTCGGTCTTGTTCAAAGCTGCCCGAGTAGAAGAGGAGATCGAGCAGGACCAAGACCCCGATCAGCATGCGGTTGCACAGGTCGACGAGCCCATGGATGTGTACGACGACGATGAAGGTGCGTTCAACGGCCGTCACGCGAATCCGAATCTTGACATTTATGTCCACAGATATTTACGGTCCCTCCAAGATACCGGATCCAGCCACCAACGGACTGGCGAACGGGAATCGAGTCGCTAAGAAAACGCGCACCGTCACTCACCTATCCCTCTGCGATACGCTCGAAGCCTACGGGTCGATCGCGGACATGTCGTTTTCTCTTGCTTGGAACGGAGTGCGTCTCGGCCTGTTCGTCTCTTCATTCCTGATGTCCGTCCACAGGATCGTCCGGTCCCGGAACTCGTTGCGGCCACGGGGACGGGGCCACTAGGCGGATTTACAGTATTTCAGGTACCTGCCGATCCTTACCGTTCTGTGCGTCGCCCTGAGTCCACTGCAGCGCGATCTCCCCATCTTCACGAAGCGCAAGCTCCACGCAATCGGCGGCGCGCGCGGCATGTGGTCCTTGCCCATCCGGCAACCACTGAAAAGCGCTGGGAGCATCAATCTATTCCAGTCCGAGAACGACAGCCTGCTCATCAGCACGGATGTCAATCCCTCCCCGGGCCTGTCACGGGTAGGTGATTTCGATGCAGGCTTAGTCTTTGTATTGACGCAATTCATCTAGCTGGCTCACCGTGGGCCGAAAAATGACATTACCATTTCGGTCCGCATCCCTGGGACGACGATCGGAGCTGGCCCGTTCTTCCAGGGGACGGCTATCCTTCATGTCATGACCAACGCCATTCGCGTCCTGGAGCCCGGCAAGTTCCATTCTTCTCTTTTTCTTATTCTTCTGACCCCGTCCGTTGTTAGATGGCACAGAGCGACAAATCATCAAAGACATGGAAGGCAGCATGCCGCGGCCGAAGATCCGCGCATGTAGCATCTCTGATCCCTTCGTAATCGTAATTCGAGAGGACGACTCGATTGGGATGTTCATAGAAACGGACAGAGGGAGAATACGACGGAAGGATATGTCCCCGATGGGCGATAAAGTGCGGAGCCGTTCTATATGCCACCGGCACAATATTGAGGTTTCCCAGACGTCCAGATATCTAACTGGCTGTTTCTTTTCTGACCCTACTGGCCTCTTCGATAGCTGCGTCGAAACCAATGCCGTCCCCAATAGCGCTGCAAGCGTGGACAAGAACCAAATGTCCACCCTTTCTGGGGTCAGCTCCGGAAATCCTAGCAAGTGGCTGGTCCTAGTACGGCCTGCAGGAGTCGTCGAGGTACAAGTGCTCCAAATCGGCGATGCATTTCCTTTCCTGAAACAGTGTATAGTTGTGGACTCTGCCAAAGTTGGGCCTCGTTTTCTCCACGAAGTCGCTGAGCACTCTGCAAAATGTGATAACTGATTCCCACCAACCCCCCACGCCCTCGCCGCCGGAGGACCCCCCGCGCCGCCCTCAGGATTTGGATATCGAGCAAGTTTTGGTAGCGCCACTGGGAGAAACTTCTCCTAAGCCCCATCTCTTCGTGAGCCTCACTCAGGACTGGCGTTCTTCCTTGACGCTGCTTTACAGGTATTCCTGCGGTCAGGCCAGCTTGCGATATACGAGACGGTGCCTGGTAGCGCTGCGGAAGAACAACCTACAACGATCCGCGCGTCGAGTCTTAACCTGAAATTCGTCAAAGTGCTGTCAAAATCGTTCGAGATCCAGCGCTTGGACGAGACCGAGAAGAGTATCATTGCGGAGCAGAAGCGAATATCGCGGCAGTTCATACCATTCGTCACGTCCCGCCCTTCAGGTCAGAGCCTGTCCGGCGTGTTCTTCACCGGTGACCGGCCGAGTTGGATTCTCGCTACAAATAAGAGTTGCGTAAAAATCATCCCGTCGGGACATTCTGTCGCACATGCTTTCACTGCGTGTTCCTTGTGGGATTCCAAGGGTGATTTTTTACTGTATTCGGAGGAGGTAAGGCCCGGCCCACCGTTTTATACAAATCGTTGACTGGGCGTTAGGGACCGAGTCTTTTGGAATGGCTTCCGGACTTCAATTTGGATGGCCCATTGCCGTCGAAATTCGTGCCACGAGGGCGATCCTATTCCAGCGTTGTTTTCGATCCCTCCACCTCTCTCATCGTTGCGGCTTCTTCTCTCCAAGCCAAGTTCGCCTCTTTTGATGAGGACGGCAACAGGACGTGGGAACCTGATGGTCCGTATACCCCTTTTAGATCTACTTCTGTTTTCTGACCTCGACTCAGCTCCCAACGTCGCGGATCCTCTATGCGACTGTTCATGCTTGGAACTGATATCACCAGATCTGTGGATCACCATGGACGGGTGAGTGAGATGCCAACATAGAAATAGCTCTACTCTAGCATTGATTACGTCAGCTTCGAGTTTGCGACAAACGAGTTTATTACTGCGATGTCGTGCGTGACCCTGGAGACGTCTAGCACAGAGTCTGGTAGTAAAGAATTTATCGCGGTGGGTACAACTATCAACCGCGGAGAGGATTTGGCTGCGAAAGGGTCGGTACGTATCGGATCCTGCTTTCGTGGTGTATGATATCTTATCAATGCCAGACCTACGTATTCGAGATCGTGGAGGTTGTTCCAGATCCAGCCCTGGCCCCGAAACGCTGCTACAAGCTGCGACTCAGGTTCAGAGATGACGCTAAAGGGCCTGTCACTGCAATATGCGGTTTCAATGGCTACCTGGTGTCTTCGATGGGCCAGAAGGTATTTTCCAAACCATCCCTCCACATCCAGCCGCCTTATGACGACCCAGATATTCGTTCGTGCTTTTGACGACGACCGGCTTGTGGGCGTTGCGTTTTTGGATGTTGGAGTCTACGTCACCTCGCTTCGGACCTTGAAGAACTTGTTATTGATTGGAGACGCGGTGAAAAGCATTACATTCGTTGCATTCCAGGTCCGTATTCTTGTCCCGCCACCCACCCACTCGCTTATCATTATGAGCAGGAGGATCCATACAAATTGGTCGTCCTCGCCAAGGACATCACTCGAGTTTGCGTCACGAGCGGCGACTTTTTCTTTGCTGAAGGGGAGATGTCTATCATCACCGGCGACGAGGAAGGCGTAATACGCATGTATGAATATAATCCAAACGGTGAGTGTCCTAGAACAAGATCGTTCGTCTTCTCTGACTCGGGATGAAGATCCGGAATCCAAGGATGGCCGATACCTCCTTCTTCGCACGGAATTTCACGGCCAGTCTGAATACCGAACATCTACCCTCGTCGCGCGACGGACGAAAGAAGAGCTGGTCATACCACAAGCTAAACTCATATGTGGTACAACGGTTATAGCCAAAAAATACTCGTAATGACCCTTTACTTCGTAGGTTCGACCGACGGCTCCCTCAGATCCTTGACGCCAGTCGATGAAGCGACCGCTAAACGGCTACAGCTTCTACAAGGACAGCTCACTCGAAATATACAGCATGTTGCCGGACTGAATCCGAAAGCCCTCCGGTAAGAACACACACTTGCTGCGGGATTTCATTTTAAACGTGGCCTGCGCAGTATCGTTCGAAATGACTTCGTATCAAAACCATTGTCCAAAGGCATACTAGACGGCAACCTGTTGATGCAATTTGAGGGCCTGCCTATAACCCGGCAGAACGAGATGACTCGGCAGATTGGCACAGAACGGACACAGATCTTGAGGGATTGGATGGCGCTTGCTGGTGCATGGTGAAAACGTATCTAGATATAAATTGTGTAATCGTAAGAATTATGCAATGATTTCAAGTACAGTTTGAGCGTGGTATTGTGGAGCCCGAAGTCATGTACATGTAGTCGTCGTAGTTAGCGAACGAACAACGCAATGGTATCAACCATCGGGAGATGAGCGCTGAGTTATTGTGCGGGGAAGAATCGGTTCCAGACATTATTCGGGCTTCCTACAGTCTTCTTGGGACTGCTCTCGCCAACTTTGCCCGCAACTACGCGAACGAAACCTTTCATGGCAAAGTTTTGAATAGGTTTGGATTTGACGTTCTCGCGGCATTTCGGGCATGTGTACTGCGAGCAAGTTGAGATGAATACATGTCGAGCAATGCCAATGCAAACATACGTTGGGTAAAGGTAATCTTTGCATGAGACCATAAACATTCACGACAGCCGCGTTAACGTTATAGTGAGGGTATATATTGCAATGCTGTTTGAGGGTGGTGGCAAACCAATTCTCGAGGTCTTGTTGGCAAAAAGTATGGCCGCAATCAGGCAAGCTTGAAACGGTCTTGCCGTTAGCGACATACAACAGGAGACGCTAGCATGAGACGCACATGAATGGAGACCACATCTTGGAGCTGCACACTTCGCAAGTAACCTGATCCTCCATATCGGCTGCCTCCTGCAACATAGTTAGAATGTAGGCAGCGTGTAGTCAGGACAGGCTTACCACCATCCGCTGCTTCTTAATATCTTCGTTCTCTAGCTTGATACGTTCGTTTTCCTGGATTATTTGGTCAGTGGCAAACTCGAGCGACTTGGAAATGCGCACTCTTTCGAGCTGTCTAATCCTCTCCTGCAACTTGGATGACGCCACAGCGGTTCTCGACGCGACTGGCTCATCGTCTTCATCCGAGGATATCTCGATTATCTCTCCTGAGTTGATCGGGCAATGGTTCTCCTTCCTTGCTGGATTACTCTGCTTCGGCTTGGGATCCTTTTTGGTTCGTCTGACAGCCTGCATATCGGGGCTGGAAAGCAAGACGACGTCGGAATTCTGACGGGTAGGCTTGTATGAACGCGTATTGGCTGGCATCGGTGCACGATAACGTCGAGGACGAGCTGAAAGGAAGAGTTGAATAGGAGCGAGCTAAACATCACGTGGCCGTTTTTCTGTTCCTCGATGCCGGCATTCCGGATGCTGCCGGTTTACTCTCTTTCAAATCCCTCACCTGTTTTTCTCTGTGCTGCTTTTTCTCTTTCAGTGCGTTCCGGGATTAGATTTGACATGCTTATCAGTTGGTTGAATTACTCATTTTCTGGACCTTGGAAGCTAAGTATTTGATACACCGTCTCCCGTTATAACCGCCTCACGCCTCACCGCAACGCTGCGTCGTTAGCTTTATGGTATATCCAAAAAATGCCCGCTGAAGGGGGCAACGCTTCGGCGGTGATATTTCTACCGCGAGGATATCCTGGATCATTGTGAGCCCGTGCCAACTAATTGTCGATAGAATGGACGACATACCTTCACAACGATGGACCCGCAATCAAAGGTCCCGACAACCGAAAGAGGGTCCTGACAGCGCGCCTCACCCTCCCAGTTCAGAGTCCGACAGGGTGCGGTGTCGTCCACGGAACCAGGCATAAACCGGAGAGTTCCTTCACCCAGAATTCTCCTCTTCTTTGCCATTCGATGCCCCGTATATATCTCCATCTCCCGGAGAATGTACACCCGGATGTGCGGTGCCGCTGGATTCCGCATGAAGAACTGGTGCATGTGCTGGAAAGAATTGCCTGGGCCGGATAGCTGCAAGTAAAACGGGATATCATCCAAAGCACAGAACACCCCGAGCGATGGCGCAAATAGCTAGGTGTCGTTACTGGGGTCCGTATAATGTGAGTAGAGTCAGATAACTCACGTCGCATATTAGAGGCGAATCAGTTGGGTCAGAAACCAGTTTCGAGCACTGTCTCCATTCCTCTGGGCATTGCTTCACCGTGTCGGAAAGAGATGGGTTCAGGATGATGGGCTGCGAGGGCCGTGTCCGCGGACGATAGTTCAACTCCACAGACACACTTGGCGAAATTAGATTCGGTGTTCTGCAAGAAGTGAAAAGGAAAACCATGCGTACCGTTCATTCTTTGTGAGGAAGGAGGCGCAACGATGTCGGGCGGAGACGACAGTGACTGTGATCCAGTAGGCACATTTCACGAAGTGACCCGAGGTGTCGAGCATTATATTACATGTCGGTGGTAGGGGGTATGGCCTTGGATTCCCGTTGTAGCGCAGGACGGAGGGGAAACGATGCGCAAAGGAGAAACTGTGCGGACATGGCGTCGACTGATGATGGGAATATAGTGTGTTGATTATCGTGCCGTTGGGAAAGGATGAATATGTGCCAGGAAATGGTAGCATCTCAAGAAGGCCCTCAATCTGTCCAAAGTCAGTTGTGCCTTTCTGAAGCGAATGAATGAACTGAATGACCGTCAAAACCACAGATTTCACGTTCTCCGGATGTTCAAAGAGAACAGATCCAGTCACTTGGCCGTTTCGTCCAACAGTGGGATGCTCAACATTGCCATGTTCCTGGTTCAACAACACCAGAGTGATATTGCCAACACATTTAATGGACACGCCGTCCGGTGGTGTCCGCGATGTGTGCGACTGGAGGAGGGTTTGTTCGGCTGGACCTGGCACGGAAGAGTACGCGGGGGAAGGTTCACGAGAGGAATATTCAGGCGGAGATTGGCGCGTGGCAGGGGAAGACATATTTGTGTTTAGACCATATTTTCTGTTCTGTGGTTAAATACGCGTACGGGTGACTCATGGGTCGCGACGAATGCGGGGTTTCGGTCTGCTGAATCGCCACCAATCGGATTTAAAAAAGCGATCACCTGGTAATTGGCCTAGATGACTGGTCGACGCTCGTTCAACGCGTCGCGTCCTGTTCCACGTCCGTTCGCAGACCAAATAAACCTCTGATCACATTCTGGTTGTTGCTGGACGCGTTGTTGGACGCGTCTTTTGGTTCTGGTCGTCGCTCTGCAAGTTCTGAGCGCCCCTGAACGCATTGCCTTGACGTAAGTGAGGACCGCCCCAGTTTGTATGTTGATGACTCGGAAGCGCATCAGATAAGATCGTTGATTGGCTTGGCGAATCACATTGGCCAATGTGCTCGTCCGACGCCTAAAATTCAATGAAAAACAGGGGCCGCGATACTTCTAGGTAGGCCTCAGGCTGGATTAATAATTATTTACATCTGCTCCGACCACGGAACGCCATCTTAAAATCACCAGTCTCCATATGCATGTTACGAGAGTCTCAAGGGGTGCAGACAGGTTTTATTATATTCACTACATATCGGCCGAGAACATCGCAATCGAAGCACGCGTATTTCCCGAACTATCCACGAGGAGGGCGTCCTGCAAAAAACCGAGAATGAGTTCCGGAAACAAACGAGGAAGTAAGGGCATACGGAGCAACTCGAACCGAGTCCTGCATTTGGATTTCAGTGCCGGATGAACAGATGGAGAATGCAAAAACGACGCACCAGCGTTGCCGACCCAGCCGGGCTCCCAGTACGCGATGCCCTTACCGCGGCCACCAGACAGACCAACTAAGACGTTCTTGATAGCAAGGATCCACTGCTGCTGTCCCGCCGCCGACACTGGGATGGATGGCGCGCTCAGCGCGACGCCGGGACAAACGGCGGGCCAGTCGGTCTCAACAACCATAACATCCTGTGCGCAGTTAGACCCACTTCACAGCAGAGGTGAACTACGCACTTTGCCGTACTTGGTTACCATCGCCTGCAGACTAGACTGCAGCGCCGCGGTCGTCGCGCCCGTGCCGTAGAACGGGTAGAAGGAGAACCCCATGACGTCCACGTCGGCCAGCGCAAATTCGTTGGGAATGAAGATCTGGTTGTAGAAAGAGCTGACGCCCGCGGCGTCCCAGCCGTTCGCGAGGTGGATGACCGTTTTGACCGTTGAGGACGCCGCGCGCACGCCGCTGACCGCGGAGTGCAGCAGCTGCGAGAGGGGCGAGTAGCCGTTGACCGAGATTTGGCCCGTGGGCCACAGGATCCCGTCGTTGATCTCATTGCCGATTTGGAGGAATTTAATTGGCGTGCCCTGGGCCGCGAATGCCTTCACGAGACTCTTGGTATAGCTGAATATGGGCAAGTTGAGTGTC
This sequence comes from Mycena maculata, assembly GCA_029448575.1. Taxonomy (NCBI): domain Eukaryota; kingdom Fungi; phylum Basidiomycota; class Agaricomycetes; order Agaricales; family Mycenaceae; genus Mycena; species Mycena maculata. Next base: position 236,495 of record JARJLG010000092.1, on the reverse strand, counting down.
GATTGTTTCGCGTGAAATGAAGGTCACGAACATGAAGATTTGGGTGTTCAGCCCGGACAAGGTTGTCGGCCTGCGGCATCCTTGAGTTAATTGCATTATACGTAGACGAGAGTGCTTACCAGCCCGCAGGGATCGCCTGTTTACCAGGGTCAGCCCCTGAAAAAACATATAAACGCGATGGACGACTCATGCGAGAGAGAAACGGACAGGTGTCGCTGTAATGCAGATCTATGAGCAGAGACATCCCCGCAGCAACAGCTCTCTTGGCCAGAGCCAGGCCATATGTCAAGCTGTAGTCGGTGTTGTTTGTGCTCGTCCAGACGCGGATGCGCGCAAGATTTGTGCCGTGCACAGCGAGGATGGTCTCGAACTTGGTCGAGGACGTGGCAGAGTCGTGATACACGAGCCCCGATTGTTCAAGTAAAACAAGCTACCCAATATTACGAGGACGCATGGATGGCCGTGAATGCACTCACTGAGGAAAAGTCGGCACCGTGGTACGTGAGTGCGTGGCCGAGGCGTGGCACAAGACCGAGAGACAGCAGGATGGCCGAGAGCGAGAAACGCATGATGGTTTAAGATACACATTCAGGTTCCTGCGACTTCATATATGGTGCCCATCGAGCGGGGAGGCGGCCCGCCGGACAATACCTCAAGGGCCGACACAGTGAGATTCCTCGGGCAAATTTTCCCTCCTGATCTCGATGTAGGGAAGGTTAGCTGACAAGGCTCGAGACATCGAATCACAGCCAGCTCGAAATCTGCGAAGACCAGCTAGGTAGGTAGTTAGTAGGTAGGTCGCATTACACAGCACGGTCCGAATAGCGAGAACTAGTGTCAAACTTATTATCAGGAGACGAATGTCATGTGGAGGAGAAGATCTAGAGTTGGGAACTTGCGAGCAAATATGTGAATTGAATGGTGTGCAGCTGGTAACTGAAGCAAACATTTAAGGCTCTAGAAAGCGAAGACCGTGGAACTCTAAACATAATTTTTTCCGCAAGTAAGAGCTGGAGTGCTCGGAGTGTCCCAGCCATCAAGGAGTCTGAGGCCGGGCCGACAGAAGGGAGACGTGGGCCATCCTATTTTCGCCAGTCCTCCGAAGTTAAAAACGAGAGCACTGAGGAGAAACGCAGACGTGCACTGCCACCGATGCATCTTGCAATCGATGACCTGCTTTCTCAGCAAAATCGCGCCTCACGGAGCTCATTTCACTTCCAGCTACTCTGGTGTCTAAAGGAAGCTCATGTCCTCTGCATTTTCTTTTTCTGAGTGGCCACCTGCCCTCTCTGAGGACCAATTAGAGGCTCTCACACTATATGCGACAACATACGCCCTCGCTCATGGGCTGCTCTATCTTTCTCCCGTTAAGCCGCAGCCACCCATCCCAAATTCTGCAATCCACGCTCCGTTATCTGTCTTCCCATCTCCGTTTCCCCGGAGGCTGTTTTCCCTGGCACGCCGCCTCCAGAGCACCTACAACATCCTCTACGCGCGTATTGCGACGGATGTAGAATTTCTGGACAAGGTCATGGGCTCCGTCGAGGGTGTCGGCAAAGTCGATGATTTCGTCGGTCAACTTTGGACGGGATGGAAGGCCCTTAGAGACGAGGGGACTGCCCAGGTGCGCATCCATTCGAATCCAGCGATTTTTGGTTGGTCATATCTAGGCAGCCTCTCCACCTAGGACTGTTTCGCTCCGACTACCTGCTCCACGCCGGTGCGCCCGGTGAGCCGCTGAGCCTCAAACAAGTCGAATTCAACACCATTTCGTCGTCATTCGGAACCCTTTCCCAACGCACGGCTGCGCTGCATCGGTAATCTCGCCCTTTTAATCGCCGCATCCTGGTTGAGCATATGCAGGTATTTGTACGCCTCCACAGCCTACTACAACGTCTTCCCGGACATGAAGCCGGCCGACTTTCCTCCGAACGACACGACAGCCGGCCTCGTCGAGGGGCTGGCAGCAGCGCACGCGGCTTACAATTTCAAAGAGTAACGCACCGTTCCTCGGGACGGACCGGTGTTGAATCCTGCGCAGGGCCAAAATCTTGTTCGTCGTCCAGGCCGGCGAACGCAACGTCTTCGACCAGCGGCTGCTGGAATACGAACTGCTCGAGAAGTAGGCCTACAGCTGCTGTAGCCAGCGGATGCTAACGGGCCCTAGGCACTCTATCCACGTCATCCGCCAGACGTTCGATGAGCTCGCGCTCAGCGCCTCCGTCGACCCGGCGACGCGCGCGCTCTCCATCGGCGGCACCGCGCAGATCTCCACGGTCTACTTCCGCGCGGGGTACACGCCGACGGACTACCCAACCGCCGCGCACTACGCGACGCGCTTCCTGCTCGAACGCTCGGCGGCGATCAAGTGCCCGTCCATCGCGTTGCAGCTCGCGGGCGGGAAGAAGGTGCAGCAGGTGCTCACACAGCCCGGCGTGCTGGAGCGGTTCCTCGGCGGTGCCGTCCCCGCGGCGCAGATCGCCGAGCTGCGGGGCAGCTGGATGGGCATGTGGGGGCTCGACGCGGACCAGGGCGTGCCCCGCGCGCGCGCCGGGGCAGCGGGCCTCGTGCTGAAGCCGCAGCGCGAGGGCGGCGGGAACAACGTGTACAAGGAGGCGATCCCGCCGTTCCTCGACGCGCTCCCCGCGCCCGAGCGGCAGGCATGGATCGCGATGGAGCTCATCGTCCCGCCCGCGGGCACGGGCAACTACCTTGTGCGCGCGGGGAGCGACGCGGAGAAGGTGGATGTTGTGAGTGAGCTGGGGATATTCGGCTGGGCGCTGTTCGGAGGGCAGCATGGGGGCGTGCAGGAGAAAGAGGTTGGGTGGTTGGTCAGGACGAAGGGCAAGGACAGCAACGAGGGTGGAGTGGCCACTGGCTTTTCGGTATTGGACTCGTTGCTTCTCGTTGACGATTGAGAATATTTCGCGTTCGACCGCACAGCATTTACTTACTCTTCAATCACTCAGAATCTTTCGTGTCTTCGACGAGCTGGGCTAAGCCAGTGATATTCTCAACTCCATACATAAAACTCTCATTACGTCGAGCGCTGTGAGGGCCGGTAATAAATAGCCTTCAATGTCACCGAATGAATCAAGCGGTTTGCATCGGCGAAACATCATCTCCCATTCTGTCTTGTCTCCATTTCGCTCGGAATCGACGGGCAGCCCCGAATGGTCCATCTTACAGGATAGTCGCGGCTGGTTTATAGTCGCCCTCTGGGCTCTTGGGGGGACAGACCATTGAGGGCTTGGATAGGACGACGTGCTCGGAGGAGCTTGCTCCCGCTTGAGCTGTGTGCACTGAACAGAAATACTATTGAATCCAAGATATATATACACCACGTTCAGGACGACGGTAACGGCGTCGAAGTCGCTCTCGGGGCGTTTGAGAGCATGAACATAGGAATGTACGACGCGATCAGCGCCATGAGGCACAGTCTATCAACACGTCAGGTCCGCTGCAGTGTATCAACCGTGCATTGCTCACATAAGACTGGAGAGCCCGCCCGCTCCGCCCTCCTTCGCGCGCAGGGGATGCACGTTGATCATGCTGCTGATGCCGAACAGCAGCGCAGGCCAGGCGAGGAAGCTGGTGCACGCCCCGTCAGCGTCAGGTCAAGAAAGAAGTCTACGCAGCGGAGAGCACGCACCGGTTGCGGGTCACGAGAATGAGGCCAGAGAGGAACATCCCCGACGTGTTGAGGCCGTCTGCAAATCAAGCAAAGGAGGGTTAGGTACAGGGACACCGGGCCCAGCGCGAGACAGACGGACCGAAGCTTTCGCGATACCACGTCGCCGGCATCCCGAATTTCACTTCCAGGGACGCATCCCTGGGGTCGTCGATTTTAGACATGGAGGTGGGACGGAAAGGGATGTGTGCGTCTGTTGTGCAGGGTCTTTCCGGCCCGTGGAATGAAGCGCCCCGTTTTTACAGTCGTTGAACGCCAAATTGATTGCATAAACACTAAAATTATCGTACATGAGATGATAGGACAAATCGCGAAAAAAAAAGCCAGAACATAAATGAATGGCGGGATTGAAAAAGGTTCAAAGAGACAAGCGATGTCGAAAAGCAGCTGTAGAATGAGAAGGGTGGAGAAAATCGACATAACCGCCGGGAGGGCTTATAGTTGAGACGAAGGAGGGGCCAGAAGCCGAAAGGTCTGAAATAACGTTAATACAGGCAGAATACTGAGCAGCTCTACGCACCGCTATTGAGGCTACGGGGGCTCAACGGGGCTCGGGGAAAGGACGCGATGGGCGGAATGCTCGGCCGATGTCCGGTATTGGCCGCCTTGTGCTTGTGGCTCGGCTAGAGATCGTTAGCTATACGAGGATGAGAGACGATTTTACGTACCAGTAAAAATGGTTCGAGTATGTAGCCCCGGGGGATTGACCCCACTCATGACACCAGCCAAGGACAGCACTAATGAAATTTTGGGGTCAGCTACCCATGAAGCACACTACAGGAAGTCATGCCTGTGAGTCGTTCTCTTCTCGTCATCGTCATCATATCCTGTCGAGGGAAAAGAAAACGGTTCCAACAGCCCCGAAGGATTGGCCGTACTTGTGAAATCGACCACTCGACCGAATTCCGCGCTCAGAGACGGTGCCTGACGGAATTTCGTGGTCGGTCATGCGTGAAGCTGACTTGTACGACTCGAGTCATACCTGTATTACACCCTCACCGGCGCTGTCTTCGTCGTCGCTGTCGGAGCCGCCCCCGACGGAGGAAAGACCACGACGGAAGGGGGCACGTGGAATGGATGTGGTCTCGTCATCCTCAAGCTCATCTTTGGCCTCAGAGTCCAGCCCCGAAGCAGTTCGCGGAGGGCCCAGCCAGGGAAAGAATATTGGCATTGGAGTGTCCTGTTCATGGTCTTCATCTTCGGAATCTTGATAGGAGGAGAGGGAGTTGTTTGATGGAGAGACACAAGGGGCCGGCTTTAGAACAAGTGTCCTCGCCTTATCAAAATACTTGAGGGCCTCGTAGTTCATCTGCGACCATTCTGGCTTCTTCGCAAGTTGAATCTTGAAGATACGTCCCAAAACGCACATATCTGTGGCTGTTATGAGACGCGAAAGAGTGCAACGTCGAGGCGAAAACTGACCAGAGGAAGTCGGCGTCCCACCCGCAAACCGGCGGGCCTGCTTCGGTGGCTGGCCGCTAAACACAGCATGAGCAACAGAAATGTATATGGGATGGCCGAGGCTTACCAGGAGAAGTAGCCTCCCATTGCGATTCGTAGCAGAGGGAGGAAGACGGTGGTAATGAATGGCATAATCTTGGTTAATCCCTTGGCTTCTTGCCATAACCCTCCCATGAACATGAAGAATCCGCCACTGACGTAGCCTATGCCCTCTCCAGCAATTCGATGATAGGGTTTTCTGAGCTCAAACAGGACATGCTCTGACATGAGGCACTGCTCAAAGGTCTTCGACTAAGCGAGATGAGAAAGACGGAATCGCCAACACCAAATGCTCACTGCATGGAACCCCGACGGAAAGCTCTGTTCAAGGCCGTCTGTAATGTCGTCAAACGCCAACATCAGGACATATCGAAAGGCATTGCATCCTCTGAATCGAAAGCCATTGCGGACAGAGTCGAGCGGAGACCGTAGCACAGACCAAGTGTTCTTTACTATCTTTAGCATGAAAAGCAATTGAACATGGAATTGCGGATTTCTATTACTAATTCCCTCCAACACAAGGTCTTGAAGGTGAAGGTCTCGCCCGTTCGAGTGATCTAAGGTTGTTTGAGCTTTCCTTTTATTTGCCATCGCAGGTTGAGGGGTATCTTCGGAGTCTAAGAAGGCATCACAGGGTCGCAGTCGAAGTTGAGGCAAGAAGACGCAGACCTGCCAGTGGATCTCTGGATCTGGCCCGCATCAACAACACGTGCTGGTCTGATTGGCGATCATTTCCCCGTTTGAAACACCTTTGCTGCTGGAGTGTGCCACTCCGAGATAGCGGCACATCGGCAAAAGTGAAAATTCAGGTTGGCTGAACATGTTGCCGAAAGTAGAAGGTCGAGCTTCAATAGAAATGAGGTTGAAAATGTACTTGAAAAGATCATATCCAGGAAAGCCTGATAGGTTACCTAAATAAAGGAATTCAGCAGCACATTCTGCTGGGCTGAATGTGGTCATTTCGGGAGCAAATTTTGAATGTTTGAAAGTGAGACTGAAATCTATTTAATGGGCAACAAATACAGCTTGCCTGAAAGCAATGATTTCGGTGTTGCTGAAGCTGCAGCCCAAAGCATTGATTTCAGCTAGACTTTCAGCTATGCCGAAAGAATGACATTCGGCATGGCCGAAATTGCAGCCGAAAACAGTTGTTTCGGGTCAAGCCGAAATGACAGCCGAAAATTGTTGTTTCGGTTGGAGCCGAAAGTGCGGCTGAAAGTACGACTTTCAGGGCAGCTGAAAATCAGCGGCAGTGGGCGGCCGCTCACTGCAGAAGCGGCCAACTGTGGCAGTGCAGCAGCCGTAGTTCATTTGTGTCACCATTCACTGAGTGGGATATTTGGGATTTTTTCATTCTATGAGTAGAGCCATCCTCTTTTGACAGACAAATGTTTCCCAATTTTCTTTTGCCTTGATTGGTTTCATTTCCTTTTTGTATATATATCCCACTCAATGATAGGTGGCGCTGAGAGGCCGCTGCACTGCCACAGTTAGCCGCTTCTGCAGTGAGCGGCCGCCCACTGCCGCTGATTTTCAGCTGCCCTGAAAGTCGTACTTTCAGCCGCACTTTCGGCTCCAACCGAAACAACAATTTTCGGCTGTCATTTCGGCTTGACCCGAAACAACTGTTTTCGGCTGCAATTTCGGCCATGCCGAATGTCATTCTTTCGGCATAGCTGAAAGTCTAGCTGAAACCGATGCTTTGGGCTGCAGCTTCAGCAACACCGAAATCATTGCTTTCAGGCAAGCTGTATTTGTTGCCCATTAAATAGATTTCAGTCTCACTTTCAAACAATCAAAATTTGCTCCTGAAATGACCACATTCAGCCCAGCAGAATGTGCTGCTGAATTCCTTTATTTAGGTAACTTATCAAGCTTTCCTGAATATCATCTTTTCAAGTGCAGTTTCAACCTCATTACTTTTGAACCCCAAACTTCTACTTTCAGCAACATGTTCAGCTGAACTGAATTTTCACTTTCGCTGGTGTGCGGGGAGCGCACCAGCAAGTCATGGTTGCTAGCTAAGACACGAGGTGATGACCAAGCTACCGAGGCCTCTGCCAAGCACAACCAAACCTCACTACCACACTGTGACCAAGCTGCGATGATGAATTCACTTTAAGACAAACATTTCGCAGAGGCCCCGTGAAGCTCCCGCCAAGCCTTGTCCGCTCCAAACCGCCAATTTGGACCTAAAAAATCCTATGTTTCGGCGACTTTGAGGCCTCAAAAATCCTATATCGGACAAGGCTGGTCACGTGCACCGTCAAAAAAATATTATTTTCGCGCAATTTTGCCATTTCTTACAGCCAAAATCTACGCCTCTTACCCTTTCCGAAGCTTCCAGGTGAGTTTCTTCACCTCCTTCGCGACTGGGCCTGGCTTCGTTAGAGTCGCCCATTTGACCGCTGCATGTGCTGTCACCATCCGATAAGCCCCATTCCGTCCCTTCTCGAAGGCGTCGCTACCCAGATTGAAAAGCAGGTGATCCATCTTGCGTGGGCGTATAGCTGAACGGTCTTGTCGCGACAAGAAAACATTGAAGCATCAAAACGGAGCTGTTCGGAATTCATCGGATCTGATTTAGTCGATCTCTGATGGACAACCCCATTGGGCTCACAGGCTGCCGCGAGAATCAGCCTCAAAAATCCTATCTGCGGACAAGGATCAGTGATTTTTGGCCTAAAAAATCCTATTTTCGGACAAGGAAATGGCCAATTTTGGCCGTCAAAAATCCTATTTTTCGGACAAGGCTTCGCGGGAGCTTCACGGGGCCTTTTCGCAGGTTTTATATGTTCTTAGTTCTTCTCAATAGTACTACACTACAAGTTCCAGTATGTGTTTCCTGAACAAATAACCACAAGGGTAATAGTATGTACCAGTGTAAACACGGCATTTTCAAGTAATTCCTGCTCGGGCTCGCGTTTGGAGTTTGATTTTCTTTATCACTTCGTTGAGTTGGGTGCCCACTTTGAATATCTTATCACTTGGGGAACAATCTGTTGGTTGTGTGGGTCGAAAACCAAGCAAACGGCGCTACACAAACCAGAAGGAGTTGACAGCGGGTCCGGGGTATTTCCATAGCCCAAACATTTGGGTGGTGGGAAGTGGTACAGGCTCCATTTACAGTGGTATAGGCTGAGGTATAGACACTATTTACACTAGTCCATTTTTATGTGCGGGGGTCCGATCAGAGTTCAGCCTTATTATGTAATCACGTTTTGAGGACCTTGCCCCAGTTCTTGAACTCGGGATTTATCTTCAGCAGAGAAATACACTGCCAAAGTGCCACTACGTCGCCACCACGTGAAGTGTTCAGCTGGTGGCTATTTTCCACAACCCTGCAGCCAACCTCTCTTCCAGCTGGCAACCAGCTGATCATCCCAGCCATCCACCAGCTGGGAACGAGGAGACCCCAGTTGTAATTTGATCGAGCTGGTCACCCGAAATGGGTGACCGCCCAATTGCCAAAGCGGCCTGGTCACCGAATTCGGTGACCACGCAAGGAAATAGGGGAAGCCTGTAGATTACCCTTTATATCCTACCCTACTATATTCTGTACACTTCAGTGCTTGCTCAGCGTCATTCTACAATGGGGTGATGTCAACGGGAGCCTCGCCGCCCATTGATGCGGTTCTGCTTGCCTCGCCCGAGAGAAGCAACGGCCTGGGAAGCCTGTCTTCAAATGGGGCTATCGGCCCAAATGCGGATGCCGCTCACTTACCACCGCTGCTTCCCCACACCTCGCTACCCACAGACACGTCCAAGTTCCTGCCGGGACGCAATGAAACTGTCACGATTTAGACGCTATCTAATCGCGACAATGCCTTATCTAAGCGCCTAATCAAGCGCTCGTCTATTTAAACACCAAGGCTATGCTTGAGTCATCAGTGATCAGACAGCCAGGGATCGGGTTCCCACAGGAACATGCCCATGAAGCACGACGGATTGGTGATCGGACAGCTGACAGGTGTCATGCTGCGGATATGTGGAGTATGCATGGGCATTACTCAGAACACATGGCTTCAGGACATTTCTTACTCAGAACACATGGTTATGGTGCTTGTAGCACATGGACACTCTATTGTATATATTATTAGCACTAGTTACATAGCCACAGTTGAACAGTATAAGTAGTGTAGCTAGTCGCTTGTATTCCTTAGTCTTTTATTCCATCATTCTTTGAGCCTCACTCTTACCGAGCACCTCCAATCCGCATTGTGCGTCCATTGGGTGTTCTTGAGCCTTGAGCGTGACATAATAAAAGACTACCCTTCATACCTTCGTACCGCCCCTACCCTCCGACCTCCTTTCCCTTTCCCCCCATCCCTCTATCCACTACTTGGTTTCTTACCCTCTACTTGGCTTCTCGTATTTGAAGTTCCATTTTCCCTATTCCCCACCCGCTGATTCTCTACCTCGTCCACAGCGAGTCTAAACAAGTGCAGCACCAGTTGTTTTCGGTTTACCGAACAGACAGACGCTAGGCCACGGGAAACATTGAGTCCGTCCCAAGCCACATAGCAGTCGCAGGAGTGCCAGCCGGACCTTTGGGGAAGACTGCCTCGCTATCGCCGGGGGTGTTGTAGGAGACCCGGGGTAGTTCTGTTGCAATTTCACCAACCGCTGAGTGCAGATTCATACCAACACAGTGACCTTCTGCGCCCCATCCACCTCCTCTTCGGGAACCTCATCCCCGTCGACTTCCTTATACCATTCTGCCGAACTTCCTACCTTCACCCCGTTTGACCGATTTTACTCCGCCCTCGCCCAACTACCTTACCAACCACCTCGCCCGTCGCTCATATTACCAATGGCCGATGAAGACCAGAACCAGGGCACCACCTCTTACATGCCCGCTATGGACCTCGACCCCGCCCCAAAAGAGACTAGGTCCTCTCGGATCACCCTCACCTGTCTCCCCCCCACTTTCGATGGCTCTGATAAGAGCAAGTGGGAAACCTTCCTCGACGCCCTCCTTAATTACCTATGGGCGTACGACTCGGAGTTTGACTCCGAAAAGAAGAAGATCACGTTCACCCTTTCGTTACTGGGGCAAACCGATGGTGCCTCGTGCCCAGCCACAAACTGGGCACGTAATTGGTGAAAGCGCATGCTGCGCGAGGGGCTTGACAGCCTCTACCACTTCGATGATCTGATCTCGGATCTAGAAGCGACGTTCCAGGACAAGAACATCAAGCAGACGGTGCACATGCGCCTTACGACAACTCGGCAGGGAAAGACTCCCCTGGCCGACTTCATCCAGGCGTTCGAGTTGAACGCCGAAGAAGCAGGGTACTCCCCAAACGACAAGGACACCCCCCACAATACCTTTCTTGTGGAAACCCTCGAGAACCTAGTGAACAAGGACGTCCGAAACCAGCTATACGCTGGAGGGGTAGAAGTCCCGGAGAATTACGCGGGACTCAACAAGAGGCTGACGGCGATCAGCGGGGTCATGGAGCGGAAGAAGCTCTGAGAGGCTCAACAGAGCCGGATGTTCTGGGCCCCGGCGCGTGCACAAGTGCTGGCTGCCAAGTCATCACCGGGGTTCGGGCCGGTGCCCAACCTTGTAAAGAAGATCGGGCCGGGGGAGACCGCCCCGATGGACGTGGACAGGGCCAGGCAGACTGCCCGCCCTTTTGTATGCTATAACTGTGGCAAGGAGGGCCACATGAAGCAGGAGTGCCTGGAGCCTCCCAAGCAGAAGTTTAATATCCGGTCGATCAAGACCGAGGACTACTCGCAGGACGACCTGCAGGCTCTCGCAGCCGTCCTTCGTGAGAAGGGTTTTTAAAGGGGCCCCCGCTTGCGGCCAAAGCGGTGCCCCCTGTCACGAACAAGTATGCACATCTCAAGGACATTAATATTAGCAACGTAGTTATAGACCCGGCATATGATATTTATACCCCAGAAAATACTAGTCTACGAAAGAGCATAAACGATTTCCTAGTAGCTAGTGTAGAAAAAAAACAAAAAATATGTATCTTGGAGAATCAGAATCGGAAACGTAATATTCGCAATCGGAAGATGGACGAAGTAAACAAGAGATGAAGTGTATTCAAAAAGGCCCCTGGAACCCAAACCAGTGCGAAAAATAGCGAGACGAAAAAGGACGGCGATGCCGTGAGGGCTCAATCCCAGGATCGGGAGGAAGCGCCCAAACAAAAGAAAACACGCGTGACGCTGAGTCAGAAGAAGACACAGGCGACGCAGAAGTTGGCACAGCCTGAAGATCGGCTTGCCAAGGAGATGAAGGAACTCCAGAAGCAGAGGCAACACCACGAGATGCTCGTTCCCGTTACGTTGACTGTGTTGGACACTGGGAAGACGCGCGCTGTCAAAGCTCTTCTCGATAACGGTTGCACTACCATGTGCATCGATCGAGATTATGCCAAGGCAGAAGGCTTCGAGCTCCACGAGCTTGACGTGCACATCGTTGCCCGCAACACAGACGGAACGGAGAACTCTCGGGGAAAGATCACTCACTACATTGAGTTGATGCTTTCGGTCGGACCCCACGTTGAGCGCCAACGGTTCTTGGTCACAGGACTAGGCAAGGCTCACGTGTTCATTGGGTACGATTGGTTGTTCAAGCACAACCCCAAGGTGGACTGGCGATCACAAAAGATTGTGTTCAGCCGCTGCCCGCCTGAGTGCAACATGCATGGCACGGAGTACCGGACTGGATTGTCCGCAGAGGAAGAGGAGTTGGAAGACGGCGAGTCGATCTTATTGGTCGACTTTGCGGAACAGATTGATCTGCGTGCGCAAGGATCACAGGCGCAGCAGATGGCAGAGGAAGCGAATCGTGGGAAAGAGCACATGGCTGAAGGAAAGGTCCCAGAGGAGTACCATGAGTTCTTGAAGGTGTTTGCGAAGGAATCGTTCGATGCCATGCCTGAGAAAAGGCCGTGGGATCACGCAATCGAGCTTAAGCCAGGATCAAAGGCTGTAGATTGCAAGATCTATCCGCTCTCGGTCACGGAGCAGGGGAAGCTGAACGAGTTCCTGGAGGAGAACCTGAAGAGTGGGAGGATCCGACCCTCGAAGTCGCCGATGGCTTCGGCGTTCTTCTTCGTGAAGAAAAAAGATGGCAGCCTACAACCAGTCCAGGATTACTGGAAGCTCAACGAGATGACAATTAAAAATCGATATCCACTTCCGCTAATCTGGGAGCTTGTAAATAAGCTCCGTGGCGCCAAGTACTTCACGAAGTTGGATATCCGATGGGGGTACAACAACGTGCGGATCAGGGAGGGAGATGAGTGGAAAGCGGCGTTCAAGACAAACCGAGGGCTGTTCGAGCCGCTCGTGATGTTCTTTGGCCTGACAAATTCCCTGGCAACGTTCCAGACAATGATGAACGACATTCTTCGAGAGCTCATAAATGAGGGAAAGGTCATAGTCTACCTGGACGATATCCTTATCTTCACCAACAACTTGGAGGAGCACAGAGCACTGACGAAGCGGGTACTTAAAATCCTGCAAGACAACAAGCTCTTTCTCAAACCAGAGAAGTGCGACTTTGAGAAGACGGAGATCGAGTATCTAGGAGTCATCATTTCCTACAACTCGATGAAGATGGACCCGATGAAGATCAAGGGCGTGATGGAGTGGCCGGAACCAAAGAACCCTAAGCAGACACAGGCATTCTTGGGTTTCACAAACTTCTATCGCCGCTTCATCCGAGGATATGCAGAGATAGCGAAGCCAATGACGAGGTTGACTGGGAAGGAAGGCTGGAGCTGGGGAGAGGAGCAGAAGAGAGCGTTCCAAAGGCTCAAGGATCGCATCGCCAAAGACGCCGTACTGGCGCTTCCCACAGATCATGGGAAGTTCCGAGTCGAGGCAGACACATCAGATGGAGCTATAGGAGCGGAGCTCGCACAGGAGCAGGAGGGTGAATGGCACCCTGTTGCTTTCATGTCTCATGGACTCAATGAGACTGAGCGGAACTACGAGATCTATGACAAAGAGATGCTTGCAATCATGACCGCACTGGACGAGTGGCGGGAGTTGTTGATGGGTGCAAGCCAAACGTTCGAGATCTTTACTGATCATCAAAATCTCGAATACTTCAAGAAGCCTCAGAAGGTTAATTGCAGACAGGCTTGGTGGATTCAGGAACTGGCGGAGTTCGATTTCACGTTGCACCACCGGCCCGGAGCGTTGAACAAGAAGGCAGATCTCTTATCTCAGAGATCGGATCACGACCAAGGGAAAGACGACAATGACAATGTCGTTCTGCTGAAGCCAGAGTATTTCCGAGCACAGGACATAGTGCTGGAAGGGCCAGAGGCAGAGATCCTGGAAGAGATAATAAAGGAGAAGAAGATCGATAAGAGCGTTAAGCTGGCGCTCGAGAAAAAGCTACCAGCCTGGGAAAAGAAGGACAATATTATATATTACAACGGACTTATATATGTACCCCGGAATCAGGAGTTGCGCGATAAGATTATCGGACTCCATCACGACCTGCCCATGCTCGGCCATCCTGGAGAGAACCACACGCAGGAAATGGTGGAGCGTAATTATTGGTAGCCGAGACTGGGAAACCAGGTCGCCGAATATATAAAGGCCTGCGAGGCTTGCCAAAGGACTCGAGTGCACCGGTACAAGCAGGGAAAGCTTAACCCGCACAAGATCGCCGAGGGGCCTTGGCAGATTATATCTATGGATCTTATCGGCCCGCTGCCGGTCAGCAATGGCTTTAACGTCATCCAAGTCTGGGTTGACACTTACACGAAGATGCTCCATTGCGAGGCGACAAACATGGAGCTGACAAGTGAAGGTGTCGCCCGACTCACCCGGGATCGTGTGATTGGATATCACGGCATTCCCCGTAAAATTATATCGGATCAGGACACACAATATTTATCCGGGTTCATGCGAGAGCTTAACCGGCTTCTCGGCATAGAGATGAACCTGAGCACAGCCTATCATCCGGCGACAGACGGACAAACAGAACGGATGAATCAGGAGATTGAAAAATATCTCAGGATCTTTGTCAACCACCGGCAGTCAGACGGGGCCGAGTGGCTTGCATTGGCCGAGTTCACTCACAACGATAAAACAAGCTCGTCAACGAGCATGTCGCCTTTTTATACAAACACGGGATACCACCCCTGGAAGGGGATAGAGAACTCAGTCGAGTCGCGCAATGAAGCCGCGAACGACTTTGCACAGAAAATGAAGAGGATCCGCGATGAAGCATCGGTCGCTCTTGAGAAAACCCAGAAAAAGATGAAGAAGTATTATGACGCACATAGGCGCGAGCCGCCTGTATTTAAAGTCGGAGACAAGGTCTGGGTTGAGGGGACCAATATCGAGACGGACCGACCAACCAAGAAAATAGATGATCTCAGGTTAGGGCCTTACAAGATCCTGGAGAAGGCCGGGGCTTCGGCGTGGAAGCTGAGATTGCCGGAGACGGACCAGACATATCCGGTCTTCAATGAGGCACTTCTTACACCTTACGTGGAGCCGCCCGAGGGACGAAAGGAGAAGCGGCCAGGACCGCAGATCGTGCAGGGAGAGAAGGAGTACGAAGCGGAGGAGATCCTCAACCACAGGAAACGTGGGCGAGGATACCAGTATTTAATCAAGTGGAAGGGATACCCGATCGGAGAACGGAATTGGGAGCCGCGACGAAACTTGGCGAACGCACAGGAGCTCTTGGACAGATATAATGTCGAGCACAACCTAAATGCCAACCATGTCACGCTCGCCAAGGTCGTAGATGGAATGTCCGACAACGAGAAGAAGGCGCTAGCCGCTGAACTTAGACGCCTAGGCTTGATGCCACCCAAGGATGTGCAGGACGCAGAGGGTTTGATTGCCTGGGAACAGCCGCAGACCGATGGGATTCCGGTCTTGCCGCTGGGGCACTGGGATTATTTAATCAAGCGGTATAAGCCGAAGCAGGAATCGGCCGACTATCCGACACGCTATCTATACGACCCTATCACGAGACAGAAGAAAATCGTGGAGAGGTTCCCTAACGAAGGATGCTCGCGCGGTACTTCAATCGAAATTTAATTATTCCACGGTCGTTGGGACACCGACCCTAGGAGGGAGGTAATGTCACGATTTAGATGCTATCTAATCGCGACAACACCTTATCTAAGCGCCTAATCAAGCGCTCGTCTATCTAAACACCAAGGCTATGCTTGAGTCATCAGTGATCGGACAGCCAGGGATCGGGTTCCCACAGGAACATGCCCATGAAGCACGACGGATTGGTGATCGGACAGCTGACAGGTGTCATGCTGCGGATATGTGGAGTATGCATGGGCATTACTCAGAACACATGGCTTCAGGACATTTCTTACTCAGAACACATGGTTATGGTGCTTGTAGCACATGGACGCTCTATTGTATATATTATTAGCACTAGTTACATAGCCACAGTTGAACAGTATAAGTAGTGTAGCTAGTCGCTTGTATTCCTTAGTCTTTTATTCCATCATTCTTTGAGCCTCACTCTTACCGAGCACCTCCAATCCACATTGTGCGTCCATTGGGTGTTCTTGAGCCTTGAGCGTGACAGAAACTCGTTCTGAGTACGAGGATCGATTGTCCGTGCCTTTCAGTCTATTTCTTAGATCTTTCAATGCTCATTATATTAGGACAAAGATAACTCGAAAGGCGCCACTCCAGGAAGCTTGTAAGGGAATCGGTGTCAAGGTAGCTGCCTCTTGGAACCTCGAGACTTTACGGGATAAGTTGGTGAGGCAGGTGCGTCTCTGGAATGTCATGTTCGTCCCATTTTCTGATCCTAATGCCAGGTTTCCTTCCACTGGTTTGTTGCCAACAAGCACACGTCTACCGCCGGCAACTACATGTCAAGAACATCGATCTTGAGCACCTGTACGCTCTGTGGCCCCCTGTCGCCAACGCACAAGACATTGTACGATTGGTAATAGCTCCAGAAAATGGAGGCAGAATACGAGCTCAGCACCATTGATGCAGTCATTACTGAGGACAGTGAGGCTTTAGTCTTTGGTGCAAAATGTATCATTCGCACCTTGGGGTAAGGTTTTTCTGTCAATTGTGTTCAAGTTTGACAGTTTAATCAATAGGCCTTCAGTCGAAGATGACTGCCTTTGTTTATCAAGCAGAACACATTGAGTCTTCCAGTATTCAGCTCTTGAAGGGCAGGCTACTTCTCTATGTCCTTTTGGCAGGCGGTGATTACAACCCCGGAGGAGTCACTGGTTGTGGACCGACAATTGTGCACGCTCTTTCAAAAAACTCGGTGAACCTCGGGACACAGCTATTGACCATCTTGAGCACCTACACTGGTGCCAAACTGGAGACGCAGCTCGACCGCTGGCATGATGTACTTCGGTTGGAATTGCAGACAAATGCATCGGGCCAACTTACAAAATGTTATCCGAAAATGGCGGCAGAAATCCCCGACACTTTCCCGGACGTCTCCATCGCTCGCATGTACCTGAAGCCTCTCTCTTCCTGGTCCCCACAGTTTACTGGAATCACACCTGACTCCTTGCTGTGGGTACCAACTCAACCTAGTGTCCCAGAAATAGGAATCTTCTGTTGTAACACTTTCGGATGGAATGACAACGATCTACTGAAGAAATTCAAGAACAATTTATGGTCCAGAGTCGCGTTCAGGATGTTTTCTTCGGTATGGTTCCACCTTTCACCTTGAATATATTATAACTGATTATCTATCATTCATCTCAAGCGTTATGTTTTGCGAAACTGGCAGAATTTGTTCGCCTCACCTACGACAAATGCCAAGCTGCTCAAAGTTGTCAAACAGGATAAAGACGATGGCAGACATACAAATTTGGAATACATTTGGGCGTGCATCTCTATCAGCAACTTCGTGAAACTTGCTCAGCCAACACTGGGGGCAGTGACCGGGGCACTTGAAACCCAAGTGCAATGCATGCATGTTGTTGGCATGTCCACGTGACATTTGACAAAGACCTTTATAACACGCCACAAAGGCCTTTGTAGTATTTACATCTTGTATTAACAAAGTACAACTCAGTGTTTAATTACATATAATACTTGTGTCCCGCTCCCACCATGCACACTGTGGTCCCACCCAAACCCGACCTCACACAGTGACATGTGTGGGAGGAGTGGGGAACGGGTGTTGTATTTAATTAAACACTTAGTTCTACTTTGTTAATATGAGATGTGAAGATTACAAAGGCCTTTGTAGCATGTTACAAAGGTCTTTGTTGCATGCCACACAGACATGCTGGGCACATGCATGCATTGCACTTGGATGTCAAGTGCCCCGGTCACTGCCCCCAGTGCAACTGCTGCCGTGGATAATGAGCAGTACATTATTATTTCTCTTCCAAAAGTGATTTTGGCGGTTGCTACGCGGGACCTGTCTGTGATGAATGTGAGTTGAATCCTCGTTTGATGTGTATGACATTGCTGACAAAAGGATCCAGGCGGCTGGAGCCAGACACTTGATGAAACATGATGCAATTGGTGCCTCGTTGCATGGGGAACCCCACCAGAGTGGGTCCAGCACGACATCCACTGAGGATGATGTGATTGAGGTGGATTCCGAGTCGGATGAGGAATATCATATTGCACATCGGGCATTAGGCTCTAACGGTATCATCGATCTCACTAATGAGATTTAGAGTCAGAAGCTCCTGTTATTCTGTAGCGTAGGAATCTTGCAAGTTGCAGTCATATAATTGCCCCCGAGAATTTACCTTTAAAATTGTGTTCTCATAACTTATGAAGATCTCGGACACAACTTGCAGGTTCGGGGGCTTTCATGTTTCATCGTGTCTGCCCGCATCCTTTAAGCCAGTCTGATCTTCTTTTCGAAAATCCATCCTTCGCGGGAGCAAGCTGGAGTCTAATAAATGATGTTTCAATTAAGCAACGTAAAAACTACGAGAAGCTGATTATTTCCGACCAGAAAAGAGCGACTTATATTGGGATTATGCGACTGGAAGGAGGGGATTGTGTGACTGGTAAAAAGAGCAGAAGCGGCAACAGATTTCCGAGTGTGCAGCTCCAATTGTCCGGCCGAACAGAACTAGGTGTCGTAAGAAAAGAACAAGGCTTCCGAGCAGAACAAGACTTGAAGTGAAGCAACCAAAAGAAAAAAGAACCGGCCAGACATGCCTGCCAGGCATGGGGGATCATGATGAAGCGAGAAAATGACTCCGGATTGAATGAATAGAATAGAAATGTCCACTAATGGAGAGTAGGAGGCTGCACAGGGATTTCCACTGTATGGTATGTAGTGGCCAGAAGTTGTATTATCAGTTGGGTGAACTCGAATTTTTGAAGTCGCATCATTGCGGTTCTTTCTATTATAGGACGGCGGAGGTTGGAAAAGCGCGAGAATCTCCTTTTTAAGACGGCGAGGACGAGTGACTGAGCCACCAAAAAGGTGGCGACCAGGCCGGAGTCGAAGATCGAGGCGGTGATAAGCATGCAAAATGGCCAAGCCTGAAATTTACCAATTTCTGCGTTCTTGTTCCACTTACTAAAGTGGAACCAGGGTTTATCAATATCTTGCCCATAGAGAGCCATAGAGAGGTCCGATCTGTTGGCTAAAAGCACTATGCCTCTAGTTACATAGTAAAGACTTGTCAGGTCACCAATACCATGAGGGTCAACGGCCTGGGGAGCTGCTATGTATTTACGCGTAATTCAAAAGTCCAACCATTCAATCGAATTGGGACAAAGATAAAGTGTTATACCAAGGACATACACACACCATCCATTCTGACTATGAATTACACCTGGAAGTACACTAGTGGGGTTGGGAATCAAAGAACAGAGGAACCTTTGCTAAAAGTGGGAATATGGCCCGAACAGTCTGGTAGTAGCCGACGGATCAATCCACGGCATGTTTGATATTCGACGCTTGGACTGAGGTCTGGATTGGGTAACACAGTTGTTGTCAAGGGAAGATTGATCCACTACCTCCATCATTCAAGTGCTGGAGTAGTTTATCTGTTTTCCCGTACCAGGAGTCATACTATATGACAATTTAACCGTGGTTCTAAGGTAGGTGACATGCACATGCAACTGAGGTTCCAAATCGGGACAATTCGGTCGAAAATATTCCACCAGATAATTGACAACTAAGATTTGCCTTATCGAGCTGCAACATATTGTGGAAATGCATCTTGGCTATCATTTGGGCCACCCCATTAGTCTACTCTGTCCTCCAAAGAAATGTAGATGCAAAATTTGGTCGGGTTGTCACTCCACATCAGACTCATCAGTCCAGTTTGATCGCAACCCTGAGAAGGTATCTCCTCACTCAATTCTCATTTTGGGGTGAACCGGTTTTGTTGTCAGGTACTTGAGATACCTATGCACAAAACGTTGGGAAGGGATAAGGACCATTGTCCCTACTCATTATCTGAGGCATTTGTTTTCGATTTATTTTGGGAATTTGTCCCGATTTGGAACGTCAGTTGCATGTGCACATCGCCTACCTTACAGAGGGGGCTGGACACGGGTAAAATCCACATCATAATATGATGCCATCTCTTGGATTAGAAGCAAATCAGAACACAGGTCTTGGAACAAAGTATCTATTTAACCGTTTTATTATCTGTTCGTGTTCATTGCGTGCTCGTTGCTAATTATCCTGTACTATTATTATATCTATTAGTCCTGCATGTTGTGTCACCCGTTTGTATAAATACAGGCAGGTTCAGAGAGGGAAGGCAGTGAATTCACCCCTTCTTGCTAGACGTATTCAGCTCTGCTGGTATTGTCGCTTGGGAAGCCTTGTATTCATTCGGAGTACCTCTTGGAACTTGTAGAGTTCTTTTAGTTATTTCGGTCAATATATTGTTGGTTGTTGGATCACATCTCGTGCTAGAATCTTAAAGAAACAGAACACGGAACGGACTCATAAGGGTTTCACAAGGGTTTCATAAGGATTTAGGCAAAGGGATTTGATAGAACACGGAACAGAATCATAAGGGACCGAGAACACTGAAAGGATAACAAAGTCTAAGGACTAATCCACCCACCCCACAAGATAAAAACACCTCTTGGCTTCCTCTAGACCTCATCTGAGACCCTAGATCGGCTGATTGAATTGTATCAGTATTTATGCGTAAATAGCTATTACTTATATTTAGCACAACCGGAGACCTAATACTTGGTCCGATCCCCGTACTCGCACCGTTTATTGTTTGGATTTGTGTTTAGTGTTGGTTTTGTGTTATTAGTGCCCTAAGCACTGATTTAAATATTCTTACATTTCAAGCTTGTTCAGATAGTCAGCGTTTCAGTGGGGTGCTGACCAGTGACCTACCCACCAAAAGAGGCTCGACACACGCTTAGTGGAAGGGGAGCAGAGTTTGAAATCTGATGACCCAAGTCACGATCGCGTGGGTCATTGGGCAATCGGTCACCGACATCCGCTATAGAACCCAAGGGGCGACCACTAAAATGATTTCCATTTTTAGGTGGTACTATGTTCTTCTATTTGTGTTTTAATGCACGTGAGTGGCAGGCAGCGTGGCCATCAATTATGGCCGTCTGACCGTCAGTCTCTAGTACTCTCTACAGCAACTCTACAGCCTCGCTCTGATCAAGAAACACAGTCTACAGAGAACAGGCAGAGACAGGGCTTGCATTGGAATGAAACTTACTCAGTACCCTCCAGAGACCATCCCGTACATTTTCAAGAGAAGCTGACCCCAAAATTTGCATTGTGATTTCACGTACATATTATTGCAGCACTTAATGCATTCAACTTAGAGTGAGGAACGAGCTGGTAGTATCATTACAGTGTCTGTCTAGAGAGACTACATTTTTCAACCACTGGGCTCATTTGACTCTCAAACCAATTTTTCTAGGACCATCTCATCGGGAGACAGGCAGGCAATGGACACACAATCAATATGCTATTCTGTGCCCTCGTAGGTTGTTTAGTTATCAGTATATACTGCAATGTCTACGCTACTACGCTAATAGTACCTAGTGAAATACTATTGTGTTGAAACTTTGACAACACCGTAATTGATGGCCGCGCTGCTACCACCCGACTTGCTGCTCACGTGCATCAAAACACAAATAGAAGAACATAGTACCACCTAAAAATGGAAATCATTTTAGTGGTCGCCCAACCCATGCTTCTCCCAGATGTATCCATACTTAAACACTGAGTTCAAATAACTGGTATCTTTTAAAAATTATCAAGAAAAACCACTGATTTACCGATGAACCTTGTTGGTAGCAAATATTTTGAGTTGGTTGAAGAACTTGAAGTTTTTGCTGCATTTAACTTGAAGTTTACCACATAACTTGCTGAAAAGATTGTTTATCGGAAAGTTGGAGTTATGCTGAGAGTCGAACGAAACAAAGACACAAGGATTCTTGGACCCTGCAAAGTTGACAAGAACCTAATTGCGAGTGCTCGGTGGCCGGGTCCAATCGGATGACTCAATTACCTGGCAGTATTTATTTGGGCAATATTCCAAAATTTTAGTGTGATGTTGTTCAGTGCTTACGTGTCTGTTGACCTTTCTCGCTCCAGTCTCGTCTTTCTATCTCTCCCCCACCACGCTCTGTGCAAACTTGCTGCATATCATCAACCGATCCACCCTTCAATCCGGATGACCACCAGCTTTCTGTTGGAACGGCAAACCGAAGTCCCGACTTGAGACTCACTCGGACTCACCTGTTGCACGGGCGCGCGACAGTTCCTCATGGACTTGTTTATTCTCCTCATGTATGTACAGCTACGGACTCATATCTACTCATATGCGCGCTGTTCTCTGACTCGTATTTACTCTGACTGACTCTCATGTGCACTGTTTCCATGTAGTGTTTACTTGTCCCCTTTAGTTAGTATGACTCTTGTTCTTGTATTTAAAACCGTAGTATTACACTGAATTAAATCAGTTCTTCTGCGAAACATCCCTCTAAAGTCACATCTTCAATACTTTCCAAACAGATGTGGCCCACCTTAGCCTAGATACATGCGGCGAGTACTTGTGGACACTCGAGCGCACTTCGTCTCTGGTCCAATCATGCAGCAATGTTTTGCACTGTCGCAAGATACATGTTGGACCCATGCAACTGTTATTCCCCACTACAATTAATTACACAATACCCACGGTGGACGTTTCAGGGAACAACAAACTCAAAGCGCAAGAAAGAAGATCCATTCATCCTTGTCGTCAGATCCTCAAGTTGAAGCGGTATAGTGTTGAAGACACCTTCAATCATGCTCCTTGATTCAACGCTTCCCAGAGACTTTTCAAACCTTGTCTTCATTGCAGACTCAAGATCTATCTCAACATTTATCTTGCTGCAAACTCAAAGATCCACCGCAACTTTATCTTCGCTGCAAACTCCAAGTTCAACTTGCCGTTCCAAATTTGCTCTCGATAATATCTTGCAGTCGCATTCAAATCAGTTCCCTCAAACGAGAGCACCAGCTTATGGAACACGGTCAATGATGACCTCACCAGCATTTGAAGGCCAAGAATGGCAATAGTAAGATGGTCTGGTAAGCTCTCTACAATATTTGTGGTGGCCCCGGCTGAACCTGTTCCTTCCAGAGCATTCTGCCATATCTTTAAAGAAGATCGCGCCAAGCAGGGTGTCATAATTACGCCATTGCCGACACTGTCAACACGTTCAAACAGGGGGTGGATGATGTCGTCAAAGCCTCAGGCCTCAGGTGGCGCTGCCGATGCTGGCACCGGCGAGGAATAGACTACGAACCTAGATATATCACAGTGCAATCAATACACTTCATTCATTTCCTCAGTTCGTAAAAATGTGCAATCATACCAACCAACTGCTCAGCTAGATGTATATATGACCAGCCAGCTGTAGGCCAGCTGAGTTATCAGTTGTATCCCAGGCGGTGCTGGGCACAGCATGGACCTATTGCGATTTCAGCTGGATTCCAGGTGAACAGTGCATGTGTTCCATCGTTCCACCACATGTGTCCAGCTTATGCATTCCAGCTGGCCACCACGTGTCTGACCGCTGGCGGTGTAAAGATGTTTTCTGCGTACCCAAATATTTTCAGATTTTTTGAGTCCGATGGGCCAAAGCTGTTGAACAGTCAAATTGATGGGTTTTGGGACATTGATGTGCCATCACATTGAAGGACGAGCTCCTACACGGATTCAAAGACCATTTTAAAAGATCCAAAGCAGCAGATCATCACAAATAGTCCCTAAGGTTGAGTTCCGCACCAAGAAAGCGGAGAAAAAGGCGCCGCAGAGCGAAAACGACCCAAACAAGCTAAGCGAAGATTACGTAACAAGGTCGAACTGCAATCGGACCCCGCGCTTAATAACAGACTTCAACAAACCGAGGTACGAGGTCGATCATTGTTGAAGTGTCTGGCTATGAGAGTTTACACAGACATTATCAAATTCACATTTCACAGCATTTCACATCAATCAGGAGCAGAATCGACACAGAATCGCCCCAGAATCGATGTAGAATCTCCTCTGGAGGAGATTCTACAAACAGAGGTGATTCTGGTTCTTGGCGATTCTCTAGCCCTAAAATAAATCAGAATCATCTTCAGAATTGCCTCCCCTAGAGTCGGCTTAAGAGAGCTACTCTGATCACCCGTAATTGGGGAACTAGTCCTTCAGTTTTGAACCAAAACTCTTCAAAATATTCAGGGATACCCATAGACCAGATTCGAAAAAGACTGCTTTGTCAGATTTTTGGTTTATGTATGCGGGAGGGAGGATTCAGGGCCAGACTTCAAAATTTCCCAATAAGGGATGTCACGTGGGTAACCGTAAGTGTATGATAATGTCAGATAATCATGATGTCCATTAATCTCGGCTCCAGATGTTAGGGCAGTGCGGGGGGGATCAGCGGACTTCGAAATTTGAGGCAGAATTTGATGGAAAAACAGCTGCGAGATCACGTTATAGGGCTGTCTCAGTAACCCAGACGTTCACGCCCGACCTACCCTGTAGCATGTTATCTTATCTAATGTCCTGGATCTGATCCGGCGGAGTTTAAATAAATGATAAGAAAAGTGGGGCAACGATCACGCTTGAACGTCTGGGGCATTTGGTGTAGTAGCACCCCCTGTCCTGTCACATCTGTCAAACATGTCACTCGGATCACCGGTGCGAGGGCGTGGGATATCAACAAGCCTTCATTTCTCGACGCACCGTCTGCCTGGCTTGCATGCTGCATCCAATGCCTGCGGAACAAAAGAGAACGGCTGAATCCCAACGCATCCTACAGGAAACATGCGAAGAAGCGAGCCAGAAGGAGAAGTACGACTCAATACAGACGTGTCTTTTCCGAAAGGGAAGGACACGTATGAATGGCAAATTGACGTCGTGGAAGCCTTAATTTTGGGTCTTGATGCAGTCGTCATCACTGGGACTGGCACCGGGAAGACTGTCCCTTTCATGCTGCCTGTGCTGTTGCACCGTGACAGATTTATGTTCATAATATCACCTCTGAAAATCCTCCAAGAGGATCAGGTCAGTCCAACTACTTCCATTTTACTTCTCTGAGCTTTTCTTGGACAAATAATTCAAGAAAATTGGCTTGAAGGCCGCGGTGGTGAATTCTGAGTCGGGTGCGTGCAGAAGAATCAATTCCCCGCCAGCTCCGGGCTGGCGCGCATGACTATTTTTGACAGATGTGACAGGACGAGGGGTGTTGCTATACCAAATGCCCCAGATGTTCGAGTGTGATCCGCGCCCATCTTTTCTTATCATTTATTGAAACTCCGCCGGATCAATCTGTAGCACTGATAAGCTAAAGATCACACCGAACGTCTGGGTTGTTATAGGTCCATGAGGCCCCCGGTCACTGACCCATAACTCCGTCCGCCTTTTTCCGAAAATTTTCGTTGATTTACGCTATGAAATTTGGCCTTCTGGGGCCTGATTTACGCTATGACGGACGGAAAATTCAATTTTTTTTTTCTCCCACGCCATTTTTCACCGATTTTTTCCGCAACCAGAGCCTCTTTGCGGCCTTCCCGGGCCCCGGACCTTCGATGCGGATGATTTCCGCCCGCTTCGAAGCTCAAATCGGACTCAAAATTGGCGGCGGCAAGCCTCTTTACTCCAAAAAAAAATCTCGACCGAGCCCTGATTTACGCTATGGCGGACAGAGACGAGGGCCTCACAGGTTGATTTACGCTATATAGCGGACGGGAAAACACCTATTTTCGCCCCCTGATTTACGCTATTCCGGACGGAGTTATGGGTGAGTGACCGGGGGCCTGGTCCATGATCGGTGGCGGTTGAGCCCTAGTCACTTGGGACTGCACCCGTGTGATCCGTGGCGGGCCGGTTCACACGTGAGTGCATAGCCACCTGTCAATGAGTCATTGAGAACCGGGCCTCGCGGAAGCTTCTTTCAGAATCAAAACCTACCAGAATTAGCACGCCCGTCCAACTCATGGAAGCCAACAACCAGCCAGCCCCTGGCCCAGTCAAGGTCAAAGGGACTTGGGGTGGTGGACGAATAGGTGCTGGCCGCCCGTGGAAGAATCCCTTACCAGTGGCCAAAACTGTCAAAGCAAATACTCTCGGAAACCTATCATCTGCCGTGCACCCGCAACTTCGCGCCAGGGGATCTCGATCCAGTACTAGCACTTCTCTGGCCCCTGCAGCTTTCTTTCATCTATACAACACTCATAGGCCTGTGCCTCGCAGTGCCACAGTCTCAGCTCCTTCACAAAGACCATCTTTCTGGGCTGCAGTTGGAGCCTCCCATTCCGAGCCCATTTCAACAGGAAATTCTGAAGGGAATACATTTGTATCCCCAAATACAGATCCTTGTAGGCATCCCACAATTGTCTTCATCTGATTGGTACTGATCTTTATGCAAAAATAGTACAAATCTCACTTGATGATTTCACACAGCTCAATGAGCAGCTCAAATTCATCACTGAAAATGACGAGCACGCTGATATCGCTGCCGCCAGTGATAGGATAATTGATGATAGTCTTATTGAAGATATCTCAGACAGTGCAGAATCTACTGCTGAAGCTGCAGAGGCTGAAACCCAATCATCCCAGCCCAAGGAACATTCTGTGATCCACAAGTATCTCAAGGGTGTAGTAACCCGACTGCAGCAGGAAGAAGTAGCAAATGGAAAATCCTTGTGTTATACCAGGGGTGATTTTTTTGACAGACCTCCACACCCCATATTTGCACTTGAATCAAGCAAAGACACAACAGGTCTGGATCCTGATGAGCTTTGCTTTCCCATGGTCTTCGTCTGGTTGCCCCACTTGCTCCCGGGACATCCAGATCGCTTCAAGTGTACCTGTGGCAAACCACTGTCAAAGAATGGTACATATTTTAATTGCCAGCTTGTCTAACACTTATTTACCTGGGAATATATAGGTTTTCATGATAACCCAATTGCACGCAGAGTTCGGGACATGCCCACTGATTTCTTCCTCTTCACAAATCGTTATATTTGTGATTCTCGCAAGGTTAATGATCCTGGATGTGGCACAAGTCATCGTGGAATAGACCCGCACATAATCGAACAGCTACCACGATTTGTACAGGCAGCATTTCCAGGTATGTGGGTTTCTTTCCCCACTGCACACTTTGAAATTGAACATATTTCAAGCCTACATCTCAGCCCGTGGTGCCATTTCGAGACTAATGATGCAACAAATGGCCAATACTTTTGCATCACGATTTGGTCCTGCCCCATTTTCTGAACTCATCTCAGAGATTCAGCACAGGCATCATGCAGACAGTGAACTGATGTACCTTGGAGCTGCTGATTTCTATGGCCGCCTTGGGGTTAAACCATTCTCTGCTTTCAATGATCCAAATCATCTCAGAGATTCAGCACAGGCATCATGCAGACAGTGAACTGATGTACCTTGGAGCTGCTGATTTCTATGGCCGCCTTGGGGTTAAACCATTCTCTGCTTTCAATGATCCAAATGGATATGCTGGTGTCCCTCCCTCTGTCAAATACCTCAAAGGCATGTTCACGGACTACATAACTGCTATTCGGATCTACATTGAGCGTGAGATTGCAAGCCTACCACTAGGGATTGCTAAAGGAGATCATACCTTCGCTGTCTGTTCATTTTTTTTTATTTCTGTCTATTCCGGCTCAAATTATCTTGTAGTTCCTCAAATACATGGGTGGTGTTAAAGGGGAAGATATATTCACTGCAGCATACACTGTTGGAAACGAGTTTGAGGAGATACGAGCACATGCTCTGACACTCAACAAGTCTTTGTCCTTCCTCAAGGATATGTTTGAGGGCATCCGGCAGGGGCTCAAGAATTCACAGAATGCCCCAACACAGGTTATGTATACCGACTCCCCTCAATGTGGGTTCCCAATTATTATTTGAACATTCAATCTCACCATTATACAGCGGAACATAGTTTTCATGAAGATATGAACAGTTCCTTGCTAAAGGATGTTCAACCAGTCACTGATTGGACAGATCTGCCACCTTTTGAATGCACCCTTGATATCCCCACAGCTGTGATTTCCGACTCTGTGGCCATTGAGGAGATCACACATGATGTTCTTGCAGATCTCATTCCTGCAGCTTCTTCACCTCAGTTTCATCCCATTGCATTGGCAATTAAAACAGAGAATTGTGCTGGAAAACCTGCTCCACTCGACATTATCCAGATCCGAACCAAAGATAAGAACTTTGTTCTGAAGGTTAGATTGTGGTTTTGCTGTTGGTGCTGGATATTAACTCTTTTCTATAGGTTACTGCCCTCACCTCCCGCAGCCACATCCTGCCTTCCTTAATTTCAATTCTCACCAACCCGCATATCATCAAGATTGGTCATTCAATTCACCAGACTCTGCAGACAATCTCAGATACTTTGTCTCTCCCTGAGATTGGCACAATGTTGAAGAGTAAAAATGCACCTATACTGGATCTTGGGAAGTATGCAAAATTGAAGGGAGTAGTGGACAATCCATCCATTTCACTTCATGCTCTGGCTGGTGTTGTTCTTCAGAAATCATTTCTGATCCCAGAGTTTTCACCCTATCCTTGGGCGGCCACTACTTCAGCACAGAGTGAATTCCTATTCAAGGAAATTGAATGTCAATGGCAGATATATCTCTCTCTGTCACAGAGACTCTATTGGTCTCCCTCTACAACCCATACAAGCCATCACCGATGGCCAGCCTGTAACACTTGTACAAGGGTGCAAGCCTATTGCAGAGGGGACAATTATTGGCACTCATAGTGGTTATCTCAATGCGGCAATGGATGACCAAGGTCATACATTGAGAATTAATGTCTCTGCCACACGTTCTCTCATCCAAATTTCCAAGGTAGGTATTTTTTATTCAAATGCCCTGGTTGAAATTAATTTGTTCACAGGTTCTTGTTCCAGGGGCAATCCATGCATTGCACAAGCAGACCATGGAATGGATTTTTGCCCATGGAAAACAGGCAGTTGTAACAACTTCACAGCTGCATACCCGCAGCGAAACTCCTCCCCTTCCATCTGATTCTCTTGCCCGTGCATTCGCAATTCCAGTACCACCTAGTCTATCACAAGCAGATCCTGAATTTACTCTCACATATTCTCCTGGGCAACCCTCAAATTCAAATATAGTGGGTAATGAGTCAGATGATGACTTGGAATCTCCCGATGATGACCTGGATTTCGAAGGAATGCAGCTGGCTGCACCAGTTCCAATGGTACTTATCACTCTTCTCATTTGATGATTACTAGTGAACAAAATTTACAGAACCCCGATCCTATTGACGGAATCAATGATGACTTATTTGGTCCTGAAATCAATGAAGTATGTTATACAATTGCTTTGTTTGATTCAGCATTAACTGGACACAGAACTCATCAGCAGACGTCATCATGGAGAGCATTGAACACACCTTTAACTTACTCAACAATGCTGCACAATCTGAAAAACTTCCTACTCGTGTCCTTGATGATGCATTCCATTACATGGACCGACTCCTACGGCTCTTGTCAAAAAAGCACTCCGCATTCAAGGCATTTGCTCATGATTTCAGTGAGGCCATTTTTATTCGGGACCAATCCGATGAAGATGCAATCAGAGCAGTTCTCGAGAAGCACGGAGTTGATTGGGAGTATGCAAAGCATGCAAAGGCTTCAGCCCTCAATCGTCGGATTCGACGCTATATTCCCCGCCGTGATGTTCTGTTCAAACGGTTGCAGGTTCTCTTTGATGGCTATGCTGATATCCAGTGCTCAACCAAGAAGACTTGTGGATCTTTCTTCTCTGACGAAGCAAAGGAAATGGTTGAGCGTCTCCTGGAGACAGTGCGAAAGGGATATTTGTCAGATCCTCCTGGTATTTCCCTTTACCACCTAATGGGCAAAGATCGGGATGGTCTGAATATTTATTGCACCGTCCGAGGGACCAATTCTCTCGAGGGTGGGGTCCACATGGCTGTCCATCGCGTTTTTGGCTCATTGCAAGCTTCACCCGAACTGGCTGAGTGCATTTTGCTCAATTGGATCTCGCGTCGCAACAAGAAGGTCAGACTCTGTCAAATTTTTCATTCATCTTTCTCTTTTGACACTTTAATGGCAGGTTGGGTTCCATAATCGTACTGGAAAAAAATACCAAGGACATTTTGATACCTGGTCCAGAGACGAAATCGTTGAGCTTGCTGTTACAGTCGGATCGAAGCCCTCTTTCTCCATGCCTCGAGTGCTCTCTACTCGAATCGCAACCTCTGAAACCATTGGAATCCTCCCCATATCCACATCCCTTGCTGAAGAACTCAAGATAACCACGCTTCCCCGGCAGTGCATTATTGGTGTACCCCATCATCGTGATGTTCCTGTCCACACAATGACCCGTCTCTCCACTAGGCCTACAAACCGTTATCAATACCTTCAGTTGCGGCAGCGTGTACTTTGTGCTGTTCTTCCGGTACACACCCACAAAGAGTACACTACATTCAAGGCCAACATTAATCACCCAAACTTCCGGAAGAGTGGAAAGGTGTCTGCACCACACGAGCATTGGAAAAACATTGATTTTGATAAATTTGCACAATTCTGGAATATGCTAGTTAACAGCCAATCCCGCACAATCACAGACTCAAACCAACGGCTTTACTACAAACTGCCGATACAGCTGGAAACACACCACAAGAAGGTCCTGTCCTGGAACTCCGAACTTTCTACACTCACCAATGGAGCCAACTTTGCCGCACGCAAAGCATTGCTTGAAATTCTTAACTCAAGTGATAACCATGTTGATGTTCTCCCTGCACTTCCTCTGCCTGACTCCATGCCCGATGGAGAAGTTGATCTCTCAATTGCTGGTTCGCTTCATTTTTATTACTTGGTGAACTTACACTTTACTTACTATTACCTGAAGGCTCCCTTGATCCAAGATCATTTAACCCAATGGCTATGTTACCAGCCCAAGGTGAACTGGGTGATTCAGAATTCATTCACCATGACCATTCTGGAGAGTTGTCATTGACACAGCTCACCTTCCACAATATGATCAGGTCAAGAAGACACATACATGTCTGTGTCAACTGTGACTGAGTCCACCCCGCGAGTTCAACAAATGGTCCACCAAATGTTGCTTCCAGGGGCTGGCCATCCAGTGTCCAGGAGCTCAAAGTCTAATGTGTGCAGTGTGTGTAAAGGCTTATTGTTCAAAACGGCATGATTGCCCTGGAAAGGGTAATCGAAAGAGTTGTAGATGTCCACACACCCCTTTGAAGGCCGGAGAGAAGGTTCGTATTTCCGAGGATACAGTCATTGCGTACTTGGAAGCACAACAACGCAACCGAGCTGCACAGGCAGTAAATTAGACAAGAACACAGGAATATTACTTACAACTTTATAAAGTTATATGCAATTTCAATTCCACTGATAAAATTTCTCTGGAACCAAATACTAATTGTGAACCTTTGGGGATGTACCAGTAACTGATACAATTTCTTACAGAAGAATCTGGCCAGTGAGTATGACAAGAACAATGAATCTATTCATCTTTAGAGTGTGACAACCCAAGCTGCAAATGTTGCCAAAGGCAGGAATATTGCACCTTATTCCTCCTCAGAAAATCTGTTTTGGGCCTGGGTAGCCATGTGCCAGAGGAACGGGTTCAAGGTCCCTCGAAGGTGCGAACTTGATTTGTACTAATTTTGGCTATACAAAATGAGTCTGCTGTGTACACAACTTCAAATTACCATTGAGGAACCAGCCATTGAGTTGGAATAGGTCCGGAAGTGGTGCGCGGCACCCTGGATGAGCTCACATTCGCCGGTGCTAGCATTCGGACATGCGCCGGTTGCCGAGACACATTGATGGAAAGCCGAATCACGGATGATCACGGCCGAATAAATCTTGATTGTGATTCGCTGTCCCTAGTCCATCGGAGGATTTTGCTCCGGAAAGACTAAGAACTGACAGATCAATGATCGGAGTGAGAATTCTTGGGATTCAAGATAAATTCAAGATCTCTCACGTCTTTCTGTGTGCTCGGGGGACTCTCGAGCCCCAAAATGGTTGGATATGTATTCTGAATATATATTGAAATCTCTCTCTCTTTTCCCTTTTTTTCTCTTCTTTTGCAACTTGATTAATCTTGATTTCGGCTTATCCTCCACCGACATGGGTCATGGGCCTTGTTATAGGGCTAGCTATAGGGCTGTCTCCTGCGATCAAACTTTCATCAAATTCTGCCTCGGATCACTTTCCGACATCCGATACCTCCGGTTAGATATTATCTCCGCTACTGACTACCACAGAGATTCCGCGAGCGGCGAGACAGTGTCTGGAAACGAGACTAGATGTCCGTAGTCTTGTGGTTACCACGCCATCATGGTAGGCGGTCCACCTTGTTACATAATCACTGGATTGGGAAGTCACGTGCATTACCGCTGGACGTGACTTCACGCGTCGTAGGCAGCGCAGAGGACGATACCACGCGTTAAACAGTTTTGTTCACATAGAATATCCATTTCAATGTTTCTGGGATTGGCGTTGTGAACAAACAAGCTCGATGAAGCACATCACCACTTTTAGGGGCTTTCATTGCCCAATTCGGTCGAGTGGAGAGCCTGACCTCGGAATCGCTCAGCGAGAGAAAAGTCTGTGAGTTCAAATAATCTTAGTGTGGTCAAGACTGATACATTGGCTTCTATGGCCCAAATTCACGTCAAATAACACAGACGCGTGAAATAAATTGAGTGTTTGCTTGTGCATCTCCCATCATTACATAATAAGATGGACCGCGCGCTAATCAGACCGCGGTAACTAACAGACTGTAATGGGCGAGGAACGAGCTGGTATCATTACAGTGTCTGTCTAGAGCAAGTCTAGAGAGACTGATGTCCGCTAGTACCTTATCGGATCCACTGCCAGCGTATGGTTTCGTGGCCTTTCCTTGCAAGTACTCATCTCACCGGCATCATAGCGCACGGAAAGCCCCGGCAAAACCACCTCTAACTCTACCTTTCGAACAACCACCCCAACTGTCCCGTGGTGTCCGCTCGCAAAGCGCACCCCTCTACGCCCTCGGATGGCGAAGCTCTCTTAGGAAAATCCTCAGCCGGTACCCGGATATGGACTGCCTCGCCTCGGTCTCGCAGGAATCCATCATCCCGCATTGGGTTCGAAGCGGGTACATGGACCGTTTTAGCGGGTGCGTTTTCAATACGACCTTCATTCAATTTGAGTTTCACCGACGCATTGGCGACCCACTTCCTAGCAAGATCGAATTCGAACCGCGCCATGTCCTCGACATGACACATGTGGCGAAAGACGATGATGACCACATCGTCTGCTGCATCGCGTTCAACACCGACGCTACGTCGCTCGCGACGCTCTCGGGGCCGGACGGCGAGGAGTTTATAAAGGCGGCAAGGAAGGTCATGAAGATCGACCAGGAAGAGGAAGGGAGTTTTATGTGGTATCGGTGCTCCCCAGGTGAATGAGTTTGGATTGACACGCGTCTTGCGCTATACGAGTTGACCCTGGGGTTCGCCGGTCGAGTTTCTGTCTATTATCTGATAATTGTCACCTACAGAGCGTTATCTTGGCACTGGCCGTCGTATATTTCAAGGAAATCGGGCACCAAGGAAATTTGCGAATAGTCCTGCTCATTCAGAGAGTTGTGCTCAAATGTGTTCAATTCTAGGATGGCTGGACTAGGCTCAACTAGTGAGCACTTTCGAATTCTGGTGCTGCAGAGACCGTAGACTGTGGGTGTGCGACAGTAGTAATATGTTTTCATGAAACACTCCGAGGACGAGTTGATAAATTACACTTTCTGAGATTCGAACTTCTGATCTTGGCCGGCCAACTGAAATCGAAGTCCGACCTTCCCGCGCTTCGTAGCCACATTGCGGCTCACTCCACGAGAACTGTATTCACAATCGTGGTCTGAGCCCATAGGTATGCGTATGTGTCTAGAAGACGTTTATTCTAGTCCATTGAACACGGCGTTGTTCACATAAGGTCGAGGATTCTAATCCCTCGAGGCACAATAATTGGCCGCTGAGAGTTGGACCGTCTTAAGATTGATAGGAACTCGGACTTCGTTTCAGGTCCGAGGTCAAGCTTCAAGAATGACTACTGCTCGCCACCGGGGTATCGCGAAATATCCTCTCCCACCAGGTATCTTTCTTTTCTTAATTCTCGTCAGTTTCCCGACTAAAATAATATTACATTCATTCGTGACTTCAAGGAACCCTAAACCACCGTAGCATTCCATTTAACTACAAGTAGCGTATTACTGTCTTCGCCTATCCCGGCCACATACAGTAAACAAAATTGAAAACCATCATCATCACTGACTTGATTTCTCCTGCCTGAGACACAGTGCAGGGTACTGTGCCCCGGTTTTGGAGATTTGGCGCCCCAGGTGAAGGATGAGTATGATACGCGGCAGTACGGAAGAAGTTCAAATAACTGGAGGACGCGCAAGAAGAGATCGGAACTCGACCCCGGAAGGCAAGTACTCGAAACACCACATTCCTCCACGGATGTGGTTTCTCTGCACGCCGTCTTGCTGTATCGCACATGGTGGGTTTGCCAGTCGGTCCGAATGGTGAATGCGAGCCAATGGGGATGTAATTCTCTGGATTAAAAATCCGGACACGGTCGGATCCCTCCTTCGCTAGCTCATTCTACGATGGAGACGGTTATAATTACGACCTTCTCCATCTGCGGCTTGCTCGCATATCAGAAATTGACTCTTCCTGTTCCCAGATCCAACCTAACGAAGAACTTGAATCTGTTGAAGCTTGAGCGCTTGAGCGCTCAAGGTTTGTTTAGGAGAGAAATGCGAAACAGGGCAGTGCACACGAGTCAAAGGGTTGGCTGCGGCACGCGCGGAGGGATTGGGGAACGCGCGTTTCCTTGTTGAGACAGAAAAGAGATACATAAAGGAAGAAAGAAAAGAGGAGCGGATGAAAGGGAGACGAGGATTTCCAACGTAATAAAAGTTTTGAGATCACGAGACACAACAGTTCTCGTCGCTGGACGCCATGAACACCTTTTCATTCCCTTCCTCGTCCTCGCCTCCGTCTACACCTCCAAATCGTCTTCGACGTCGAGGGGTACCACCTACACCACCAAACTCAACCGTTCGTTTCAGTCGCCTGCTGACGTCGGTGCTTGGCTCCCCGTTTCTGACGACGGTCGATATGGCCTCCTTGCCCCCGCATTTGGATCTCGTCGATGGCGATGACACTGCTGTACCCCACGCAGAAACAATAACTCGTCCCCCGTCTCCGGAGGGAGCGTTTAGTCTCTCTGGCTTCGAGGTCGTCCAGCGGGAAGACGGAGAGGACGATTGGCCTTTCAAGCGCTCGCCGTTTCGTTCGCTTTTACCGCGTCTGTGGGACGTTCTATCCGTCTCTCCCCCGCGTAGGCAGTCGCCGCTTCCGTACAATTACAGCAACAGCTCTATATGGGCTCCAAAGCAAATCGACTACACTCAGCTGCCGCCACTCGACGGCGAAGAGGGCGAGCTCATTGACGACGAAGCTTGTTTCTTCTGTCCCCCAGTCAGGGCTGTCACTGGAGTCGGTGAGTTCCAATATTCTGTTTCGACCCCTAATGTCGGAGCCTGGCATATTTTATTTGGGTATTGGGGCCACGTCGAGTTATATTGTCAGAGGGTGGCAAGGTTGATTTTCATCATCCATCTTACTTTCAAGAGTCCGATCGCTATTTACTTTTACTAATTTTTAAAAAAAGACATCCTCACCCTCCTCCCTCCGGAACTTGCACTCAACATCCTGGTCCTGTTGCTCTCCCCCGCCACCCCCAACCCACACGCCCCCGCTCCTGCCGTCCTTGCTGCTCTTGCCGACCACGCCGCCGACACCACAGAGGCCCTCCACGCCCTCATTGCCTGCCGCGGTGTCTCCCGCACATGGTTCCGCCTCGCGAACGACAACGCCGTCTGGCGCGCCGCCTTCGTCGGCCGATGGGGCGCCCCTCCGGGCCCCCCGCGCATTGCCCCGCTCTCAGCCATAATCCCGCCCCCAACGCCGCGCCACCCCAACAGCACGCTCGACGCGCGGATGAAGAAGCTCCCTGCGCTCCCGCCAAACGAAGCACCCCTGCCCACTCCGTCGGCACCGCTCGCGCTCGACTGGTGCACCCTCTACCGGGCGCGCCTTGAGCTCGACCGGCGCTGGGAAGGAGCGCCCGACGCCACTACGGCGTGGGAGCCCCGTGCGACCGCCCTTGCGGGGCACGCCGATAGGTAGATAGTTTATCTATCTCTCGCAGGATCGTTCTGATGCCTCCCAGTGTCTACTGCCTCGAGTTCTCGCGCACGCACATCATCACCGGCAGCCGTGACCGCAGCGTCAAGGTCTGGGGGCTGCGCTCCGGGCGCCTGCTCGGCACATTCGCAGGCAGGCACCGCGGGAGCGTCCTCTGTCTCAAGTTCGAGCTGGGGCCGGAGAAGGGCGAGGAGGACCCCGAACAGGCTTTGCTACGCGGCTTTTTAGTCACCGGCAGCAGCGACTGTACCGTGTGCGTTTGGGACCTGTGGACGGAGCGCGCGGGCGAGGACGCGCCTGTGTACGGCGAGGTGCGCGCGGTCTTGCGTGGGCACGGTGGCGGAGTCCTGGATCTGCGGATCGACGAGCGGTGGATTGTTAGTTGGTGAGTGGCACCGGCGCTTTTCATGTTCATTGGCGGCTGACCCTGCGCTCAGTTCCAAGGATGCGGCTATCCGCGTGTGGGCGCGCGATACGCTTGCGCTGCACCGCACTCTGCGGGGGCACGAGGGCCCCGTGAACGCCGTGGGGTTGCAGAGTGGGGACTACTCGAACGCCAGTGAACAGAATAGCGCCGAGGAGGGCCGCGAGCGCCACAGCGGGCGCGTCGTGAGCGCGAGCGGCGATGGCAAGATGATCTTGTGGGACATCGCGAGCGGTGAGCGTGTGCGGACGTTCGAGGGGCACGACCGCGGGCTCGCGTGCATTGAGTTCAAGGTGTGCTCCTTCCCCTGCGTCTTTCGCCCTCCGCCCGAGTCTGACACACCCTACAGGAGGACGTGATCATATCGGGCTCGAACGACTGCAAGATCAAGATTTGGAGCGCGGCGACCGGCGCGTGCCTGCGCACACTGGTCGGGCACGAGGCGCTCGTGCGCGCGTTGGCGTTCGACGCGCAGAGCGGGCGGCTCGTGAGCGCGAGCTACGACAAGAGTGTCCGCGTGTGGGACCTCGCCACCGGGCGCGTCCTTCGCGTCCTGCGCGACAGCCACACGAGCCACATCTTTGACGTCAAGTTTGACGCGAGGCGGATCGTCAGGTGCGTCCCCTCTCCCTGTCCGTTTCTCTTCGGCGCTGATTGGGCTACCTACAGCACGTCGCACGACCAGAAGATCGTCGTGCTCGACTTTTCGAGCGGGCTCGCCGTCGACCCGGCGCTGCTCTGTTGATTGAACGGCCACGACTCGCGTGGGGATCCACAAACGAAACAAATCAAACGACGGGACCACGCTCCTTGTTCAGGTTTCTTGGACTGCATTGGAATTGATCGACTGTAATATCGTAGTGTATATTGTACTATAGCCTACATCTCCCTCTTATTTCCTTGTACGTGTATGTAACAGGTGGTGAATTGGAATTTGGATAAACTTCTGCATCCTCTCCGCAAACAGAGGCGATATCCTAAATATGCGTATGTTCCTTCACCCGGGACCCAACTGTACAAGTCTTTGCACTGAATTCCAATTCGAGAGTATAAGTGTAATCAAATGCGACACATTATGTATGAACGAAAAAAAATGAAGGCATTCAACTGTTGCTAGCACCGGCCAAACTCGCACCCCGACCTCGCTGCCGCCGGTGCCGCCCACCCTTGTAAGTTTTCACGTTATTCTGCGTCCCCGTGCGCTCCGGGGCACTCTGCACAGCACGAAACCAATCGTCGCTGCGAGCGACTTTGTTGGCGCGAGCATCCACCTCCACGTCACTGTGGTCGTCGTCTTCGTTGACTCGCGGTAGAGGCTCGAACTTGGGCCGTTTGCGTTTCTTGCCTTCCTCGCCATATCCCTCCGGGTCGTCCTTCTTTGACCAGTTCTCCTCCTCGGCCAGAGTTGGGAGGGCGCTCCGAAGGACGTCGAGGACGGCGTCATATGCGAGATTCTCGTCGACATAAAGCTGTTTCCAGGCCGAGACGCAGGGTTTGAGTTGCTCGAAGTACGGGGCAAATTCTCCCAGAACCCTGTCCCAGAACTTCGGATTGCGCAGGGCAGCGTCCTTCTTCTGCCCGATACCCTCATAACTATCTCCTCTGACCCAAGGCCGCAAACGCGAGTGGAAGATGTCGAAGTTTTGGCGTTCGACATTATGAGGACCCGCGTAGTGGACACAGATCCAGATAAGTACATACAACATGGACTCCAGGTCGTGGCGAGGCTCATGGGTGGGCAGATTACCACCGTCGTCCAAGACGTCGACCGCCATAAAAGGGAGAGTGCCCTAGGCCATCAGAGCATTAATTGAAGGTTTCAGATATATAGCGTAAAGGTGCATACAGTTCTGTGGCCGGTGGCAGGTGGACCTCGTTTGCCGTCGGGCTCGATTACAAGGGAGTAATCGAGATCAATCAACAGCCCGCGACGATGGCCAGATGGAGCGGGCGGAGCGGCAAGGGCAGGACCACTAACGGGAACGGTGAGGGGATGGTGGCCAGCGAGTGCCACCGAGGCGGGGGAGGTCGGGGGTAAGATGGTATTCCACGTCGCCGGGTGAGGAATAAGCATGATGTTGTTGATGCTTATATCACGGTGCAAGATCTTTCGCTTTGAGAAAAGTTCTCGATGCGCTATTGAAGTAAAAAATTAAACGAGGGCCACCACAAGGAATAGCCGAACCGTCGTACCTAGAACAGCGTCGATGAAAATCGAAATGAGTTCCTTCCTGCTTGCGAAATGGGAAAGAGCAAGGGCGAACGGCGTGAGGACGAGGCGACGATGTATTCTGTGCTCGATCGTGGAAAGCATTTGTTGGAGCTTGGTGCCCCTCGCTCCGGTCAGTGGTGCGACGGTGGATCGCAGGGCTTTGGTCGAATCCTCGATGTTCTTGATTTCAACAATGACATCCGCGACCACGTTGGGAACGCCCTCGATGCCCTCGGCCATGCGTAGGATCTCGGCCTCTGTATGCGGTCGGGAATCGTCGGCCCAAGTGTCCTTGATAACGAAATCCTGGCGCCCAGAGCGCGCGCGCCAACACACGGTTCCTCTCCCGCGAATGACATCGCTCACGAAGAGGGTCTCGACGATGCGGTACTTGACACCGTTTACTTCGATGTAACGGCGGCCGCCGGGGGTTGTGGTGATGGAGGTGTCGTATCCGAGGAAGGCCCGGTCTTTGGTGAACATGAGCCCTGCTAGGACACGGACGAAGCTCTCCGGATCTTTATGGAGGTCAAAGGGAGATGTGATGACCAGTCCCGCCCGGTCGAAGACGAAGAGCCGGACATCGCAGCCGATGAAGGACAGGGAGACAACGAAGCGACGATTGTCCTGCGAGGAGAAGATGAGGTACGCTCCATTGACCAGCTGCAAAAAGGTATCGGTGTGGGCGGCAGTCGAGTTGCTCGCTTTGAGCTCGCCGTGAATCTGGATATTGGGCCAGAGAAATTCTACGCCGCGAGGCGCGCAGAGGAGATCTGGTTTCCTTATATTCGGGGCATCCGGAACCCCTGTGTTTGTGAATTCAGCTGTCCACCGCCTCTCCTCGACCGGAAGGGTCTCTCCCTCGTCCCGGTACACGGCGACGACACGGTCCCTAAAGGTATGGAAGAAGTCGACGAGAGCCTTCTCCACATCTCCGTTGTAAGATGGTTTAGTGAGGTCGGGGCATCCGACCCAATTTTCTCCATCGTAGAGGGGGGCGACACCAGTGGACAGCGCTGTCAAAATGTCGGAGGGCGAGAGTGGCAAGCACGTGTCGGGGAAGAGGATGGGAAGAAGGCCGGGCACATCCTGGAGCTTGGAGTCATCGATCTCGCTCGAGAGCATAGGGTCCACCGTTTTTTTGAAAAGGGCAGGTTTCTCGAGTTCACTGGCAAGCTTGTGCTTGTGCGGAGTAGTCGCACTTGCAGGAACGGGGACGGTCGATTTCCTGGGTGTTGCTAGCCCAGCAACGGGAGCAGAGAAATACTGAGCTGGCATGATTCTGGGAATTTAGAGAGCCACTCACCAACGGACGGCCCTTTATGCTCTAGCCGTAAGGTGGCAAAAGCAATGCGTGTTGAGATTGAGACGCGTCTAGTCACATCACGTGTCACTCGAAAACAATGGGCAATGCAAGTTCTCCATCAAAGCCACCAAAGCTTGACCAAAGCATCCACACGAGGTGAGTACCAGGTTACCTTACACGGCGTGTTTCTCCCGAATCTATGGCGGGGCCATAGGTCTTCTTTCCGCCCGCCGTTGATTCATTCCCGACCACCATCTTGCGCATCGCGTTCAACGTTCAACGTTCGAACATGTCTCTCCCCGCCTCACCCTCTCACTGCTCTGTTGAATCGTTGCAGTAGCGGGAAAAAATCAAACATATCCTGGAATGGCCACCGCCTTTTCTGGCTGCCGTCGCACTCTGGTTGACTCCATTGAAGAAACCCGAAAGGAGTTTTTGGAAAGGGAAATGACCATGCTTCTCTCGAACAAATATCTATCTCATTGACCTTCCGGCAGCCTTCAAGCCTGTCGAGTTCCAGGTAGTTTCCCGTGTGCCAGCCTCCTAATGAAACTGCGTCTTCGCGCGCTCGGCGTATATTTCTGTGTACATTTGCATAGGCCATAATCAGTCGCGGGGCTCTAATTTGCCAGGGCAGAACAAGGCCGAACGATACCAACTACCGACTGCGCATACTGGGCCACTCTAGTCTCCGGCCGCTACGCATGCACAAAGCACCGAGACGCGATCTCTAGCTTTGGCCCTACACTTTGCGGGCTTTTGTGAGTACTTAAGAGGTGTACTCACGTCTGCTCTTTTTGAACGTCCGTGTGCTACGCTAGCTAAATTATCCTGGAACGCACCATATCCGAGTCCGACCGAATTCCCTTGCCATCATGTCTACCTTCGAAACTGCAAGAGTTGTATGCTCTTGCCAGGTTGCTCCACCCTGATTCTCTCTGAATGATTCACCCACCTCGTGCTTTGGGTAACCACGTCCAGGCTAGCCGGAACCGATCAAACATTGAAGAGCGCTTATAGTTCTGCCAAGTCGATCGTCGGTGGCGGTGAGCTACCATCAATGAAACGATGCACAGATGCACATGCCTATCTCCTACCTCCATTGGCCCGTTCTTGCAATGCCCATTTTCATATACGCCGTCTTCGCGCCTCAACGCAGTTCCCTCTACCTCCATCTAAATCATAAATATCCCAGTGCGTCTAATTCAACGGCGTTTTGTGACCGCCTTTCGGTCTACTATACAATTTGCTCTTGAGACTTGACTATGGTACCAACCCTTCCCCTCATCCAGACTGTGTATGCTGCTGCAAATGTCTTGCCGGGTACTTGTTGGCCTACCTCTATTTCCTCCGTTTCGCCCCCCGAAGCAGCATCCACGCCCACGCCCCTGGGCCTCCAGAACCAGAGAACGTTCAACGCCAACTAGTCGCTGAAAATTTCGTACTGATTGCCAGCTGTAGAGCCACTTTCACGTCTGCCTCCTGCTCTTCTTCCTCTGCGGGATAGTTATCATACTCTTGGGCCTCATTGACGAACGACGCCGTCCCCGAATGACGGCATGCCCCAGCAATCGATGTAAGGCGGTGAGAAATTACTGTGGCGGTAGAACTAGGCGAATTCGACGACTGCGGATGCACGTCCCAATCACGAAATTTCAAGATAATTTAAATAAAGCTCGAAGCAATCAAGGCGGCCCCCACCTGAAATTACCGCGGATTTGCTTCGACCTGACCTACCTCTAGCGATGTTTCCGCACCCGTCCCCGTTGACGAAACCGTGGACGGGCCGTGCCGCCGCCCACCAACAATGGTGCAGTTCCTTCCACTTCTCCGCTCTTTCAGTTTGGGACCGCGCAGGCAATTCAACGCTTCCTCTGTGTAACCCTTAGATACACGTAGTAGTGCATTGTATCGTTTTGTGCTTTGTTTGTCGCTGTGTTTTGGCCTGAATTCCGAGTCTTTTGCGTGGGACCACCACCTCCCATCGCCAATGCCATTGCTGGGCCCGAGCGGTGCTCTTCCCCTACACTCTTCCGCGGTGCTCGAAAAGAAGCAGCTCCAGCGCTCGAATAATGCGGGGTGGCTACAGCCCGTCCTGGTGCCAATCCCAGGTGTTAGCACCCGCCGTCTGCGCGTGCTCGTTCCGACCATCCGCCTGCGCCGACAACGCGGCCCGCTGCTCGTGTGCTTTGCATGCCTAGCTGTCGTCTTCACCGTAATTGTCGTCTCCCGCAACGGTTTTAGTAGAAACGAGTGGGAGCCATCTCCAGAGGAGCCTTCAACACTTGTCTTCCGACGTGAAGACCTCCAACGGATATGGAACTGGGAGATTGCAAGTGGGCACTTTCCTAGCGGCCATAGCAGTGCGTGTTTATGGGCACCAAGTGGTGGCTTTGCAACTAACTCTTGCTTCATTGCAGTCCCGAAGCAAATCGGTTTACTAGACTCTCCGCGCAATCCTGCGCTGCCTCCCAAATCACGCTCGATACCCCCATCACGGTACAGACCTCCTTCCAGTGTCCTCGTCAGTGCGGACACGGACACCGTTGGTGTCGGCCCAAAACGAATATATCTCGACATTCAGAGCGCCCCTCCAAATGTCTCATACCCCCCGCGGCCCGTCCCGGGATGTATCGCGGATTTGGATGTCGTAATGAAGCACTGCGATTTCTCGCAGGGAAAGGTCTGGTTAATTGGGTATAGCTACCGACCGCGGACTAATAATACGCTTAGTATGTGCGCGATTGCCTCGAAGTGTTGCGTGTGGGAGCTGGGCTCGATAATGGCCAGCGGACACGGCGGGGTGCCATAGACGACTGGAAGTATATCTATTTAGAAGAAGCGAATTCCTCAGCCCCTAACCCGACGGCTGCGCAAGAGGATCCTCTGCAACCGCCGATATACCGACCCGGTGTACCCAAGCCTGGCGAGCGTGAGACGGATCCCGATGCCGAACTCGTACGAAAACGTGGTGCTCAATGGGAGGCCGCTGTGTCCCTCCCGCCAACACTTACCCACCGGCCCGCAGCGACTCTACCGGACCCATGCGATCCCGAAAACCCGCGCGTGTTCCATATGTTCTGGACGGGTCCCTTCACGGACAAACCCTATCTCGCGCTCCTCTCTTTCCTCTTTACACAAAATACTGGTCTCCACGAGCCACACTCCGCCCCCGCCCCCACAACAGTATGCCGTCCCCAATTCTGGATGTGGATTAACCCGGGTCCCGCAGCCGCAATTCCCAACCCCAATGCAATGCACGACATGTTTGCACAGCTGAAACAGAGTCCCTGGGCATCGCCTTTCCTACACCCGCGCTTTCACGATGTTATTCACTTTCGCTTATGGAACACCACCGAGCAGCTCGACGGCATACCGGAGATCCGCGATGAGTGGCGCGAGCTACAAAAGACGCTCTTCAATTCTGGTGGGCACGTCATCAGCGTCCCCGATGAAGAAGAGGCGGAGACTGAAAGCAACGACGCTGAGGCTGGCGAACCCCACACCACCAAGAAGGAGGAGGACATGCTCCACCGGACAGGGTCTAAATCTTCGACGGAATACGACCGGTTGTCCGTCATCCTCTCGGATATGGCGCGCTTCGTGCTGTGTCATCGATTCGGTGGGGTGTATCTCGACGCCGATACCATCCTGCTGCGCGACTGGGAGGAGCTCTGGGGCTGGAAGGGCGCGTTCGCGTACCGCTGGTCACGACTCGAGAAGTACAACACCGCCGTGTTGCGTATGAACCGTGGCTCGGCGCTTGGGACGTTCCTCTTCCGCACGGCCCTCCGCAATGGGCTCGACTTCCATCCCGTCAGCTTTTTTTCTCAGGGCGCTTGCAAATCAACTGACGCCATTTGGTAGATGACGGTTTCGCGTTACACTAAGGACGCGTACCTGGAGGGCCTACTCCTTCGGCTACCCGACGCCCTGTTCGACGGGGCTTGGCTCAACACCGAGTTTTACCAACGGGACCGCCCGCCGCAGCCGTATTTCACGGAGTAGGAACTTTGTCGCTGATTCAATGCCGTCCTGACCGACGTCAACTAGATTCGGCGACTTCTTTGACACGCCCGAGCAAAATAGTGCTGCGCCACAAGCACTCGGCTTTGACGGATTCTTCAAAGGTTCATATTCTTATCATTTTCATAATTTTTGGTATGTATATTCTGCGCTTCGTGCCCCTTTCTTTACTCATCGTATTACAGGTGGAAGCCCTTTGATCCCGCACGCAACTGGCCCGATCTGGGCCCCCAATTCCTCGCGGGCGAGATGGCCGCGCGGCGTGCGCTGCGGGAGGGCGAGGGGGCACAGGTGCCTATCGTGCTCACTACAGCAGATGCAGCAGCCGGAGAGGAGGCGGGGGACGCGGCGAAAGAGAGTGTGGAGGAGGACAAGCGCGATCTGGACTGGGCGGCGGTGCTGAAAAGGACTTTCGAGTCGTATATAAGGGGGGAACGCGCTAATATGTATGGCGAGTGGTTAGTATGGTAGGTAGGAGGCGTGACACAGGCTCTTTGCGACGAGGACGGATGATTCTGGATGATTAGAGTTGGACTCTGGCGAAGGAGATAGTTTA
Organism: Mycena maculata; assembly: GCA_029448575.1. Classification (NCBI taxonomy): domain Eukaryota; kingdom Fungi; phylum Basidiomycota; class Agaricomycetes; order Agaricales; family Mycenaceae; genus Mycena; species Mycena maculata. The sequence goes on along the minus strand of JARJLG010000092.1, from coordinate 192,049 downwards.
TGTATACTTTACTCTAGTACGTATGTTTATAACGGTGATTTATTTACTATCGGACACATATCGGAGGCGGGCTGGAAGTCTCTGGAGAGGGCGGCGAGGAAATATCATGATCCGCCTTCCAAAAGAGGCCAATAATACTCTGATCTCTACCCAGGACCGTCTGGGCTACCGAGACAGACCCACGTCTTGTTCTCGCTTGTTCTTCAAAACGCTCGCTCTCACTCTTCCGGCCACTGTTACCACTGTTGCGAGGGCTTCAAACTTACTTTCTTGGGAACGCCGATCTCGCCGATCTTTCTTCACATCAGACATCACTAATCTGTCTTGACGATCCTTGGTTTTGCACGTACCCGCCTGCAACCGTCGTCTACGTATCGAGATTTTGGCGTGACATCCATTCACTCGTAGGCTTAGACTTGGGCGACACAGCGAAGGATTTTCGAACATTCTTGAACAAATCCTCGTCAAATCACGCAAGAAACGCTGAGCTGGATGCCACTCTCCATGGCGGGTTGCGGAAGAATTCCCCCAAGGTTGGATTTTGGACCGCGCTGGTTCCCTCCGAGCCGTGTGATTTAATGGGGATTTTGTGGTTCGACGTGCCCTTTGTAACGTTGACAATCCGAGGCTAGCGGCTTGACAATGAATCTTAGCGGCGCTGGCATCTGTCGACATACACCGAGCTGCTCCGTGCGATGCGATCTCTCTCGTATCAAGTTACGGGAAGGACACCCTCGATGTTGGCTTCTTCAGCGAGGTATAAAATGGCGACGCGCCCAACGCTAAACCTTGCCTGGTGCCCACACACAAACCTTTCATACGCTGCGCGTACCTCCTCATACCCTTTGACGACATGGCTTTCACTCATCACCGTAACATGAATTTGATCCTCCTCACTTGCATGCTTTCAGCATCCGTATTTGCTTTACCCACTCCTGGAGACAAAGCCTCACACAGTGCGGCCCCTATTGCACCCACTGTTTCCCCTGCATCCGCTATTCCATCCGAGGGGAAACACAGCAGTGCTGGTCCATCGGGGGTGTCTACCACCGTTCCTGGTCCTTCCGCTTCCCCGAGCAAAGGCGGCGGAGTTTCGGGGTCCATTCCAAGTCCTGCCGGGAATGTCACGGCTAGCGGGCCCCCGAGCTTAAGTGCCCTCTTCCCCGTGCCCAGCCCGCTCTCCCAGTGGACGACGCTTCCGGGAGCTCCCGGGGCGCTTCCTCTTTCCGACGCAACTTTGATGCCTTTCAAGGAAATGTCACAAACCAACCATAGCTACGGGAAGGCTCCGGACGGCACGATGGCTATGATCGCCAACTACCCGCAGGGTTCATGGAATCCCACTAACGAGCCACGTGGGGGATTTTCGTTCTATGCAACCGGTCCATCATCTGTTAATATCACCACCGCGCAAGAGCTCACGTTTGGGTATTCGGTCATGTTCCCTTCGGGATTTCAGTGGAACCTAGGGGGAAAATTGCCTGGCATTTGTAAGTCCGAATCTACCTTACCTTGGCCTTGTATAACAATCCATGTTTAGATGGCGGAGATAATGCATCCAATGCGACCCAGTGCTCGGGTGGTCGCAGAGATCCAACCTGTTTCTCTGCACGCCTTATGTGGCGGGCCGATGGAGCTGGAGAGATCTACACCTACCTTCCAGATCCAACCGAGTCTCCGCTCTACGCCGCCAATGCGAAAATCTGCCAGATGCCCAATTCACTGTGCAACCCCACCTACGGTGACTCCATCTCTCGCGGCGCCTTTTCCTTCATACCGGGCGCATGGACCACCGTCAGCGAACGTGTGAAGTTGAATACTGCGGGCCAAGCAGACGGAGAGCTGGAGTTATACGTGGGAGGGAAAAGCGTCATCAACGCCACCGGCATCATCTTGCGCGACAGCGACGAGGGGAGGATTCGGGGGATCCAGTGTGAAACCTTTTTCGGTGGGAACACTATCCAGTATGCCTCGCCGTCAGATCAGCAGGCTTATTTCGCTGATTTCTCGGTGGCCATTTTATCTACCCTACCGTAAATTCTGCTCTGATAAAAAGCAACTGTTCGGAGCCAAACTTATTTTACGGATTTCTCGGTGACCATATTATCTACCCTACCGTAAGTAGACTATCTGCTCCAACATAACAAGGAACTGCCCGGAGCGTCGTATTTGAAGTACATATCTCTGTACAAACGGGTGAAGTCTATTCCTTCGGAGCTTCAGATCATTTTTTCGGCTTCAACTCTCATCGACTTCCGAGCTTTATATGGAACGACTGTCTTCACGTCTCGTATAAAGTCGGCTTGCGAGACTACTTCCGAGCCCGTTGCAACAAATGCATTTGCCACTGCGCGGCGCCTAACAGACTTTCGTTACACCCATTCGGGTGCGCTTGACTGTAGACTACATCCTTGGCGACATTCTCAAACGTGAGAACAATCAGAGCCACTACTTATCACAAACCCTCCGTGCATGCCCGCACACCTTGAGGGTGGCCCGAACTTGCCCATTCCACTGCTGCAATGGATCTCGGTTTGACGGATTCCGAGTCCACGAGTGATTTGCGGCTCCGGATAGCTGCGCTCGAAGAAAACTTGGAGAAAGCCCAGACGGCCAGAGAGGAGGCAGAGGCAGATCTCGCGACCCACCAGCGCGAGGCAAAGAATGCAGAGCATGCACATCATGTGTGTTCGTTAAAGCTGCGCAGGCACTATGACCTCTGAAATCTGGACAGGCTACTCGCAATTTAGCGCTATACGGCCACAGCGACGCTATTATCTTTGTTCAACCGGAAGACAGCGATGAAGGCCTTATATACCGAACATCGAAAGGGAAAGGAACGACCGCTACTGTGTGCCGCGTAATGGTGCGGTACAACATAGATCAGTTCTTACGGCCCCCCCGTCTTCACCAATGGATGCACAATGGGCGCCTATATCGTGTATGGACCCCCTCTGACTATCCTCATGTGCATTTGTTCATTCTTGTATGTATAGGAAGCTGGAGAGCAGCAATCCTCCCGTTTCGAGCTTTTCTTCGATCTGCTCTTTGTCGGCATGGTCCACCAGATCTCGGAGGCCGCCGCGGACCTGCCCACCGGCATTGGCTTCGCGAAGTACATATTAACATTTGCCCCGGCCTTCAGCATCTGGGCAGACGTCCGGGATATTGCGAATCAGTTCGCGAACGACGACGTGACGCAGCGGGCGTATATCCTGTGGACAATGATGCTCCTCGTGGGATATTCGAATAATGCGAGCGCTGTTCAATTGGGTGAGGCGGATACGAAGCACAGTCTGAATTTATCGGACCAAAGCTTAACTTCCATGCGGTGGACTCTGGGATTCTTCGTCGTCGCCAAACTTTCTAGAGGTGAGCTCACTGATGCCTTGTTTGCGTCCAACAGAAACTCATTCTCAACAGTCATCCTTTCCCTCGTTTACGCCCTCTTCCTGCCGCTCTCCCGAAATCCTCTCCTTATCAGCACTTTCAACCCTGTGGTTTCAACAATCATCTTCTTCGTCGCGATATACACCTCGCTCCGTGTCACCATTGCGCTCGTAGCCACCGGGATCGCCTTAGACTATCTCCTCAAGGTCGTTGGTGTGCTTCTCCTCAAAACCATGGAGGTTCTCGGTAAAAAGGTTGAGAAGAAGCTGAGACAAAAACAGATGTCAAAAGAAAAACAGATGAAACATGGTTACTATCCGTGGACTTCCGCCGCAGACGAGACTCCCGCCGTGGCTCCTACCGCAGAGGACCCCATCTTGACCCCTGGAATGGAGAAGGATTCACGAGGACCATTTGGTGGCGCACAGACAGTGAATAGCTCCATGACTGCCGTCAACGAGACGGCCCCGCTCGGAAATATCAAAGTCTTCCAGGACGCCGCTGCCAAGGGGCATTACCGTTTCCCTGGTTCGTCTTCTGGGCCGCACAAGATCGTTCAATAGTAACACATTTTGTAGCCATCAACATCGAGCACCACGTCGAACGACTGGGGGCATTTGTTACTATTGTCCTAGGTGAGTTTGCGCCATCCATGTCTCAAAGCAAGCTAACATAGATGCGATGCAGGGGAAATGGTAGTTGGCGTTTTCTTCGCGGCCGCGGGGCCAGTTGGGTTAAATATGTATGCTTTGTTATGTTCTCGAACACCGCCCAAACTTAATGAAATGACCTCAGGGAATCCGGACGATCACTTTTAGGGCTGATGATCGCCTTCAACCTCAACTGGATGTACTTTGATTCGCAGGCCTGCAAGCACTTCATACATGCCATTCGCCGCCACTGGTTTGCTGGATTCCTCTTCACAACCCTCCATCTCCCTCTGTGCATGGCCCTCCTGCTTGCCTCATCTGCCATCAACCGCCTCGTCATTTCCGACTCCATTCAATCGGATGCGGGCGGCGGCTTGAAGTGGTTCTTCGGCGCGGGGCTGGGGATCAGCGTATGGTTGATGGCCACTCTCGGCGTTCTGCACAAGAATCTGGACGACGAGGAGGGGCTCACTGAACACAAACCGAGCAAGAAGATCCGGAGGACCATCAACAGGAAGGTTGTTCTTAGCACGCGGTATGTCGCGGGATTGGTGATGACACTTGTCCCGCTCGTGAACGATGTGAGCTCCGTCGGGTTGCTGGGGATCTATGTGGGCATCACTGCCTTCTTGATTATCGAGGAGACCTTTGCGCGGATAGAGAAGCGGGAACTGGATTTGGATAAGATGGCCTCTTCTGGGCATGCTAGTGAGGCCAACGAGCATCCCGAGGCCGTCGACGACGTTATAGTATGATCATGCCCCAGTCCCCTATAGATGTAACATGTATACAAGTGCTAGAGGAGCTCTATAATTTATTATAAAGTACGCCTGGGTAACTACTATTGTAGATGGGATCCGCCTCAATGGAACGGGAGTCGTGAAATGCATCAGAGCTCGCGTTTTGTGGACCGTTCACGTATCGTTCTCCTCTTTATAAAATAACAATTATCCGAAGCCTCTAAACTCCGAGAGGCAAATCAGCGAGGATTTGACGCCCGAGCACGGGCCACGTCAAGACCACGTAGCGCCACGGCAAAAACAGGCGAAGTGCCGGGACGCGGAGCGGGCGCGCTCTCGTAAGAGGAATATCCCCATTTGCGCACGGTCAGATATATTATCGATCCCAAAATTTGGAAAGGGAAACAGCACACTGCTCGATATGATTTGTGTGCAGCTCGGCGAGGAATTTATGCTGCCACATCTACCGTCCAAGCCATCTCCTGATCCTGATTCTCCATGCTCGGAGTCTCCGCTCTGCCCGTACGCAGTGTGTCTCAAGGTTATTTATTGCGGTACATTCCGTGCAACGGTTTAAGCGCAACCTCGAACGCGGCGTTGTTCACCCCGAGGTCGAGGGTTCAAGCTTTCAAGTTCGAGTGGCACAAATAGGCTGCGGAGAGCTGGACGTCGTAAGAACTTGGACTTCAGTCAGAGTCAAGAATGGCAGTTACATACTCGTTTGCGTTTCACCAGTCTTTTCCGAAAAGAAAAATGGTCCAAGTCACGCCCGGGTCAAGAAAAGCATATGTATCATTGTATGTCAAGGATTCCAGTTGAGTGACTATGTATATGGTCTCAAAGGATACGCGGCCATAGGGGAAGAAGTTCGAACAACTGATGTTCGATGGGCATGGGAGGAGTCGACTCTGCGACGGGAACCAGAAAAGGCGGTGGTCATTTCAGGATATGTTTGAGAAACCGAGGTGGGGATAAACATATAATGAACGTTGAACGCATGGGTAAAATGGCAGATGTCGGGAATGAGTCAACGGCGGGCGGAAAAAAGACCAGTGGCCCCGGTACAGATTCGGGAGAAACACGCCGTATAAGGTAACCTGTCACGGTGGCTCACCTCGTGTGGAAGCTTCGGTGGCTTTGATTGCTCGCTTCGCTCGCAATCATTCGCTAAAGGGCAACAAAATGCGGGAAACAAGGACAAATTCTACGCATACCCGAGAACATCGGAACACACGAAATGCGCTCAAACTCATTCAAAACACAGAATCTGGCGGAGAATTTTGAGATTATTAAGTCTGATCTATTCATCAACTTGCTACTCCAATATGGGAGCGATTGGTGAAGTTTTGGGTGTGCATCAGCTTCACGCTTGCCACCGGGTGGTCACGTGTCATTCCTTCTCTGTCTTCGAGCGAGCACCCGGCGCTTAGGCGGATCTATTTTGGATACCCAGTGTTTTGCGATTGACACGTGATGTGACTCGACGCGTCTCGATCTCAACACGCATTAGGGGAAGTCAAAGCCGTCAAGGTGGGCCGATTCTCATGTCGATTCTGACACCGATTATCACCAGAATCGATGGACAGAATCGAGTAGGAATCGGTGCAGCTCTGACCGACCCGATTCTGGATTGTTTTTGAAGTCGATTCTTGCCAATCAAAATCGGCCAGAGAATCGGTCTGTCAAGAATCGATGCGAGAATCGGCGATTCTGATGCAGTTCCTCCTCCAGAGGAGGAACACCGATTCTGGCCGATTCTGCATTTTGATCGATTCTCGACCGATTCTGCTCCTAGAATCGGTTCCAGAATCGAAGTCAGAATCGTTGCCAGAATCGGCCTTCCCTGACCGCTTTGACTTCCCCTATTGCTTTTGCCACCTTACGGCTAGAGCATAAAGGGCCGTCCGTTGGTGAGTGGCTCTCTAAATTCCCAGAATCATGCCAGCTCAATATTTCTCTGCTCCCGTTGCTGGGCTAGCAACACCCAGGAAATCGACCGTTCCTGCAAGTGCGAGTACTCCGCACAAGCATGGCAAGCTTGCCAGTGAACTCGAGACACCTGCCCTTATCAAAAAAACGGTGGACCCTATGCTCTCGAGCGAGATCGATGACTCCAAGCTCAAGGATGTGCCCGGCCTTCTTCCCATCCTCTTCCCCGACACGTGCTTGCCACTCCCGCCATCCGACATTTTGACAGCGTTGTCCACAGGTGTCTCCCCCCTCTACGATGGAGAAAATTGGGTCGGATGCCCCGACCTCACTGTACCATCTTACAACGGAGATGTGGAGAAGGCTCTCGTCGACTTTTTCCATACCTTTAGGGATCGTGTCGTTGCCGTGTACCGGGACGAGGGAGAGACCCTTCCGGTCGAGGAGAGGCGGTGGACAGCTCAATTCACAGACATAGGGGTTCCGGATGCCCCGAATATAAGGAAACCAGATCTCCTCTGCGCGCCTCGCGGCGTAGAATTTCTCTGGCCCAATATCCAGATTCACGGCGAGCTCAAAGCGAGCGACTCGACTGCCGCCCACACCGATACCTTTTTGCAGCTGGTCAATGGAGCGTACCTCATCTTCTCCTCGCAGGACAATCGTCGCTTCGTTGTCTCCCTGTCCTTCATCGGGTGCGATCTCCGGCTCTTCGTCTTCGACCGGGCGGGACTGGTCATCACATCTCCCTTTGACCTCCATAAAGATCCGGAGAGCTTCGTCCGTGTCCTAGCAGGGCTCATGTTCACCAAAGACCGGGCCTTCCTCGGATACGACACCTCCATCACCACAACCCCCGGCGGCTGCCGTTACATCGAAGTAAACGGTGTCAAGTACCGCATCGTCGAGACTCTCTTCGTGAGCGATGTCATTCGCGGGAGAGGAACCGTGTGTTGGCGCGCGCGCTCTGGGCACCAGGATTTCGTTATCAAGGACACTTGGGCCGACGATTCCCGACCGCATACAGAGGCCGAGATCCTACGCATGGCCGAGGGCATCGAGGGCGTTCCCAACGTGGTCGCGGATGTCATTGTTGAAATCAAGAACATCGAGGATTCGACCAAAGCCCTGCGATCCACCGTCGCACCACTGACCGGAGCGAGGGGCACCAAGCTCCAACAAATGCTTTCCACGATCGAGCACAGAATACATCGTCGCCTCGTCCTCACGCCGTTCGCCCTTGCTCTGTCCCATTTCGCAAGCAGGAAGGAGCTCATCACGATCTTCATCGACGCTGTTCTAGGTACGACGGTTCGGCTAATCCTTGTGGTGGCCCTCGTTTAATTTTTTACTTTAATAGCGCATCGAGAACTTTTCTCAAAGAGAAAGATCTTGCACCGTGATATAAGCATCAACAACATCATGCTTGTTCCTCACCCGAAGACGTGGAATACTATCTTACCCCCAACCTCCTCCGCCTCGCTCGCCGGCCACCATCTCCTCACCGTTCCCGTTAGTGGTCCTGCCCTTGCCGCTCCGCCCGCTCCATCTGGCCATCGTCGCGGAGTGTTGATTGATTTTGATTACTCCCTTGTAATCGAGCCCGACAGTGAACGTGGTCCACCTGCCAGAACTGTATGCACCTTTGCGCTATATATTTGAAACCTTCAATTAATGCTCTGATGGTCTAGGGCACTCTCCCTTTTATGGCGGTCGAAGTCTTGTACTACGGTGCTAACATGCCCGCCCATGAGCCTCGCCATGACCTGGAGTCCATGTTGTATGTACTTATCTGGATCTGCGTCCACTACGCGGGTCCTCATAATGTCGAACGCCAAAACTTCAACATTTTGGACTCCGAGTTACGCGACTGGATCAGAGGAGATAGTTATAAGAGTATCGGGATGATGAAGGATGCTGTCATGGGCAATCCGATGTTCTGGAACAGCGTTCTGGGAGAATTTGCCCCGTACTTCGAGCAACTCAAACCCTGCGTCTCAGCCTGGAAGCAGCTTTATGTCGACAAGAATCTTACATACGACGCGGTTCTGGACGTCCTTCGGAGCACCCTTCCAACCCTGGCCAAGGAGGAGAACTGGTCAAAGAAGGACGACCCGGAGGGATACGAGGAAGGTAAGAAACGCAAACTGCCCATGTTCGAGCCTCTTTCGCGAGTCAACGAAGACGACGACCACAGCGACGCGGAGGTGGATGCTCGCGCTAACAAAGTCGCTCGGATCGACGATGGGTTTCGTCTGTGCAGAGTGCCCCGGAGCGCGCGGGGACGCAGAGGAACGTGATAACTTACTTGAGTAGGCGGCGGCGGCGGGTTCCGGTTGCGAGTTTGGGCGGTGCTAGGAACAGTTGAATGGCTTCATTTTTTTCGTCCGTACATAATGTATCACATTTGATTACACTTATCCTCTCGGATCGGAATAGTGCAAAGAGTTGTTCAGTTAGATCTGGGAGAGGCTGCGGAAGTTATTCTAAATTCCAATTGACGACCTGGTACATACACGTACAAGGAAATAAGAGGGAGATGTAGGCTATAGTACAATGTACACTAAGATATTACAGTCAATTCGATTCCAATGCAGCGGAAGAGGGAGCGTGGTGCCGTCGTTTGATTTGTTTCGTTAGAGCAGCGCCGGGTCGACGGCGAGCCCGCTCGAAAAGTCGAACACGACGATCTTCTGGTCGTGCGACGTGCTGTAGGTAGCCCCATCAGCGCCGAAGAGAAACGGACAGGGAGGGGACGCACCTGACGTCCGCCTCGCGTCAAACTTGTCCGTTCATGAACCGATGATAGAGAACCAAGAATTCGGTCGGTTGTGTAGGTTTTGACCCCGAGAGACTTTTAATAAATCACAAGTAGGGAGATGTCGGCCCCTTGACTTCGAAGGATCCCCAAAGCCATGGAACACTAGTGAGACATCGACGCTTCTTTGAGATCACCACAAACTGATTACCTGGCACGGTGGAACGGCGAGCGAGACTGAGAGCGCGGGGGCTAGCGTGAGCCACTCAAAGAAATGTAGAGAGAAACGGCAGAATGCCGAGTTCTTGCCTTAGCTGCTGAATGTGACAGGTAAGACTTGCGCGAGCTCGTGTGGAAATCTCGGAGACGGAGACGGTATAGGATGGCTGTCTCGGTAACCCAGACGTTCTGGCGTGATCCTTATCTTATCCGGAGCTGATCCGGCGGAGTTTGAATAAATGATAAGAAAACCGGGCCCAAGATCACGCCAGAACGTCTTGGGTATTGCAACAGGGACCAGGCAGCTTCCATTTCGGGAAGGTAGCCGCTGTTGCCATCAAACCTATGCTCGACGGCCATCTGGGGACCCCTGGGACGCCTTCTACCATCAGCAAACCCACGTAGTAGCTATTATCGCCCCGGATTGAGACAGTTAGGACTTGAAAATTTGTTCTCATTTGTTCACTGTGGTTAAACTGTACAATTTTTTTGTATCATAGGGCAAACTTTGAATCAAGTTTATAAGTCTTATGAGTCGAGCGCTACGCCCTGAGAATCTGCTTCTATGTGGGTGGTCAACACAGTGGGACTTGTGGGTGGTACACTGAGCAGCCCCTCCTCATCATGCCCACACCCCGCTGACCGCATACCATGCCCTGCTGCCATGCCTCACACGCCTGTTATGGGAGCCACACATATTTGACCTGAATATCAATTAGATAGACATGTACAAAATTTAAAGGATAAATGTCAATTAAGTGTAAATAACTATTAAGTATTGGATGTGATGGCAGACGCGGTCGATCCTGCCAGCAAACACAGGGTCAGGGAGTCGAGGGGGGTCCCAACGATGCTGGCCATGGTTTATTTTGAGTGAATGGGCCAAGGTTTAAAGGAGATGCCTAACTTTCTGTTCAAGGCACATATCCACATGATGTCATCATTGGATATGATGGGGTGGCCCCGGAGTCGATCCAGCCGGTGAACGCCAGGTCAGGGGGAATGGAGAAGGGTCCCAACGATGCTGGGCATCATTTAGTTTGAGTGAATGGGCCAAGATTTGAAGGAGATACATACCTTTTTTCAAGGCAAATAATCACATCTTCCCATCACTGGACATGATGGCAGCGGCCGGTGAACACAAGGTAGGGGGAGCTGAGGAAGGTCCCAACGATGCTGGACATCGTTTAGTTTGAGGAAATGGGCCAAGATTTGAAGGAGATGCATACCTTTCTTTTCGCGGCACATATCCACATATTATCGTCATCGGACGCGATGGGGCGGCCATGGGGTCGATCCGGTGGGTGAACACAAGGTCAGGGGAGTTGAGGAGGGTCCAAACGATGCTGGGGGTCGTTTATTTTGAGGAAATGGCCGCATTTCTGAAGGAGATCTATGCCTTTCTTTTCAAGGTACATACCCACATATTATCGACATTGAATGTGATAGGGTGGCTGCAGGGCCGATTCGGCCGGCGAACACAAGGTCGGGGGAGTCGAGGAGGGTTCAAACAATGCTGGGGGTTGTTTAGTTTGAGGAAATAGACACATTTTTGAAGGAGATCCATACCTTTCTTTCCAAGGCACATATCATGTCATTGAATGCAGTGGGGTGGCCTCGGGGTTGATCCGGTGATAAGCCACGAAATTTGCGAAACCTCAAATTTTATGAATGCATGACATTCAGCGCTCATCCAGAGGTTGGCGTAAGCTCCAAACGTGCAACCCAGAGCCATATTGCATTATCATCTTAAACTGGCAATAACAGCTTATCCCTGGAGACTTCACCCTTGGGACACTCGGGGGTTGAATCTGGATTAAGGCTCAAAACCCATACATCAAAGTCCTGAAACACCCTCTATACGTGGGAAGGCAAAGCAATGCTCACTATCAAAGGGAGAATCATATTATCCACCTCTGGCATTTATTGGCACGCTGGGAACCTTATTCGGGAGGGAAACACCTAGTTGTTTACACGACTTTGGCTTACCCGACGCAACGCGATGGGTCACCTGATCAAGGCCTGGACCTACAATTATTACTCCTATACACCGGATCCGCGACAGCGCGATCACCCGATAAGCCGCAGGCCGGATTAAGCTTGTACTGCGTGTTTCTGGATACCGATTAAGGGCATCTGGGGTATCATTGGAAAGGTATTAAACCATACAATCCAGTCAACGATACTAGAAGTTGGGGCATCTACCACAGAGGAAGATATGAGTCAATTATCCTATTCAGGGGACTAATTACACATATAATCCCCTGATCGACGGGAGTCATTAGACGAACATATAGGAGGGCTCAAGTAGCGAATAGGAATGCCAGAACGCACTCCACTGATACCGAGTTCAGGCTAATTAATTAAGTAGAATACCCGAAGCCTAGTAATCACACACATGTAATAGTTTTTGGACAGTATATAAGGAGGGCAGAACTAGGGAGGACGGCACTGAACCAGACCCCAGAAAGTGAGGAGCAATACAGCCCTTGCGTACGGAGTTGAAGTTTAGGCTTGAATCTTTGGCTGTCAATTAGTCTCAGAATTTAAGTTCGGTTTTGGAATAGCATCAGTGGGATTTATAAGTGTCAGTTACTGGGCGTGAGCCATACCGAGTTCGAGGCGTGAGCCATTGTGTGTGTTTTGAGGCGTGAGCCAAGCAAGTTTGAGGCGCGAGCCAAGTCAGTGGAATAAGGCGTGAGCCAAACAACCGGGTCTAAACAGCCCACCGGATTAATAGTCCACCAAAAACAAACCAGTCTAGAGCCGTTATATCTGCATAGTTGGGAAACTTAAATCCACGTTGGGAACCAACCAATAAATTCAGGTTGTGTCTTGAACGCCACTCCAAGAAACTAGTTGAGACTTAGCCATCCTTGGGGGAACGGGAATTGAATACTTTCGTGACAAATACATTTACTCGTGGTTTCCTTGAACCTATACTTGTGTCCAAAAAGACCTGAATCTCGTCAGTGCATCAAGGTCATTAAGGGAGTGTGTTGGTGTTGGAGTCTGTCTATTGTCGGTTTAGTCGTGCTTAATCTCACTTTGTGAGTTAGGTGTAACTCAGTCGTTCGATAGGGGGGATTTTGGCAGTTGCATATTTAGACCGTTGAACCTGAGCAACCCTTTCACCGGCCGGCAAACACAGTGCAGGGAGAGTTGAGGAAGGTCCCAACAATGCTGGCCGTCATTTAGTTTGAGTGAATGGACCGAGATTTGATTTAGTTCAAGGTTGTCGAGAAGAGAGTGTCACGATCATGTGATGCTGACATTGACTCATTATGCCAAATATGTCGATGAAGACTTGATTGTCCTGGGGTAAGTCTGCTGAACAAACAGTTGCAGAGACACAGAAAGTATGAAAGGTGCCCAATTATTCAAGCATTTATTGGGATTTTCTTGAAGTCTCCCCCAAAAATGTCAAGCCGAACAAATTCAGGGATCCAGGCTTGGACTGACTCGACATGCCTGTCACGCAGTGGCTGTGGAACACACGCACAACTCCCTCCCTGCCTCATTACCTCTATATGCCTGAAGCTATTGAGAAATGAGTGCTGGCTGCCTTTCTAGCTCTACTGTCCAGGCGTGTATGTAGGCAACGTAACACATAACACAGCATCCTAAATTGTTGCCTAAAACTCAGGTAGTAACGCATAACGGAGCTCCCGTTGCTAACTTCAGACCTATTTTACAAATGCATTTTTTCTCGGTCAAACTGGACCTAAAAATTGTAAAAAAAAATTATATACTATTCACAATGTCGCACTGGTCGTTTCATCCGCCAAAAGTCCCTCTGTCCAAAGAACTCCGTTCTCATTGTACACCCAGATGTTTTCGGTATCTCCACCTGCCTTGAGACTAAGTACCATCAGCTCCCTCGGAATACCAACTGGCAGGCTGGGGCCGAATGGTTTCTCTCGGCGGGACATGACGGGTCATCGAGGGCTCAGAAAGAGGAATGAGACATTTATTTCAGTAAACATGTCTTTTAGGAACAATGCGAAAATCAAAATCAAAATTGACTGGCTGGTTGCCTAAATGGGAGAACATAACACGTAACACGACCGCGGTTGCTAACTGCCGACCTATTTTGGAGCGTAACACACTCTCGAAGGTTGCCTACATACATGCCTGGACAGTATTCATTTGTTGGGCAAGAACACATTTTCCTGCTGGGTCATCAAGGGTAATAGGAATCTGGACGGACATCTGTAAACAAGTAAAAGCAGGTATGGGAGAATGTACCCTTCTTGCATATTCCAAAACCCTGGATGAATCAATGATCAGAAAACATCAAGACTGGACCATAGGATTGCATTGATTGTGTTCCCGATTCACATGGGGGTTGATGATAGAACAGGTATGTCCATACAACAATGCACAGTTTAGGAGACTGCTGAGGATATAGGTCTGGAAACTGCTTCCAAATGTGGTGCAGAAGCAGGTGTCTAAAAAATATACAAACTAGTCCGATTTTATAGACACAATTTATCATCTGGATGGTCAATGCTTAGTTTCCCCTGTGAAGTGAGTCATTAGTATTATAGTTGCTTCCCCACATCTAATATAATCCAGTACCCACTCAAATGGCACAAGAAAAACATTCTGGGGACGAATCCAGAAGAATCCAGTCATTTTGGTGGCCTTATACACATGCTTTTGCTTCCAGCTAATGTGCCAAATTTTTATAATAGAGTGAGGCGACAGACTAATTGTCAATGTCAACATACTGATCATTAAATAGCAAAATTTTGGCCAGAAGCATAAAATGGAATGAAATGCAAAATGATGGCAGTTTCTTGCTGGTAACAATAACATCTGACACAGTCAGGTAAAGTTGTCACTACTATTGTCAAATATATCAAATTGGGCTCAATGTAGATATTCCCGTGAACTGAGTGTTCATGGAAAACTTGAAAGTGTAACAAGTTCAAGACGTGCAAATCTGATACATGGTTTCAATGTAAGCATAAATAATAGGGAATTGTTGAGATGAGAGTTTGATGTATAGTCAGAAAATGAGTGATTCATCACTTAAAGACAGCTAGCAAAACCAATATGGTGGATGCACCTTCATTCTTTGATTCGGGAGAGGTAGCTCAAGCTATTTTGCTCTTCGATGGACTAGGACCTGTGATTTTTGGGGAGCACTGGGAAGATATTTTAGACAAGGAGGGAGAAGAAGCAACAACCGAAGATATGATGGATTCTTACAGGAGGTTACCACAAACACTAATGCATGTGCAAAACCTAAGTCTCAAGCCCTTGACAAAACTGATATCAGAAGAGAAAGATTACTTGGCTTCTCAGGGAGAGGACACTGTCAATTCTCTGGTTAGATATCTGACTGAGGAATTAGACGCCCAGATTCCAGTTGAAGAATCAGTTGGAGGCTGTTTCGACACCACAGACTTATATGTACCCCAATCGGGATTTCACAGGTATTGATATACTGTGACACCCGCGTTCGATACCCTTACTCACAGTGCTGGCCCCTCAATTAAGTAGGCATTTTAGTTAGCTCCGCTTCTTTAAGTATGGTAAAACAAATAATTCGGCCCAAAACTTAATTGATTGCATCTGATTTAGCGGACATAGAAATTGTGCCGAGGTTTCTCCTTCAGTTAAATTTGATATGATCAATAAAGTATCGGGCCAACTTATTTGTTTTACCGTACTTAAAGAAGTGGAGCTAACTAAAATGCCTACTTAATTGAGGGGCCAGCGCTGTGACTCGCTACAACATCAGTTGCAGTAAGGGTAAGCTCGCTCGTACTACATACAATACAACCTACTCACACACTTGTACCTATGTGCTTACAGTAGTTCAGGTTGCAACTGAATCAGAATCCGAAGAAGAGGAAGAGGTGGTACAGGAGGAATAAGATGTGGATCAAGATGAGAGCGAAAAAGCTGTACTTGCAGATGACACAAGGTCAGAAATATCAGACTCAGATCTCCCAGAACTCACAGTAATTCTTTTTTTCTAACTGGGTAATTCAAGCTGAATTTCTTTAGGACAGCGAGGATGATGATGATGATGCCACAGTTGAACAACTATCCTTGATAAGGGACCCAAAGAGGGCTCGACTGCCCACCTACTTATATAGAGACCATGAAGAAAAGGCTATTTGGACCTTAACTCGTGCATCTGTCAAAACAACAGGAAGAAATCCCTCAAACTCTCCTCCAGAAGCTATCTACCGTGTCTGTGGCATCCAGATCTGACAGAGGAGCAACAACAATTAGCCATTAGAGCGAAAAATCCTCATTGAAATCCTCACATTGGCATACGAAAGGGGACTCAAACCCAGATCAAAAAAGAAATGGATTTGCGCTCCGAAGCAACGGAAGAGTTGAGAGGATCACTGGGACGGGAGCCAACAAATGAGGAGGTGCTTAAAAAGGTGAGGGATGATAGGAAGGCAGAAAGGAGAGAAGAAAGGCAGAAAGAGAAGAGGAAGAAAGTGAGGAGAGACATGAAGGGAAAAGATGAGGCCCATGATACCTCATTCACTATCAAGAGCAAGCGCCTGCAGGCTAAATTCGATGGGCCGGATGCGGCTAGATTGTTGCAAACCCAGGCAACACGGACATTGGGTATAGGATTCACCAAAGAAGAAGAAGGCCACTGACTTGGAGGAACTGATTGCATTTGATTCAGATTAGCTAAGTACATAGTTATAGTTCACATACAGCACTAGATATATATCATATCAGAAGATATTAGCATATTAGCAAGAGTTGATCAGCCAGTTACTGATGCTGTGGGCAGTATTGCAGCTGAATTTGATCGAAGCTGTGCACGTCTGCCAATCCATTGCTCGTCCTCCCTCCTTGCTCAATACTATGGTGCTCAAATATATTGCATATGTCCCCTGCCCCCTGGAGCCTCAGAAATGTTTGAATCTGCGCCAGCGGTGGTACTTAGATATTTAATATGGTGCATACATATGTTGGCAGTACTAGGTAGGTAGTTATGAGAGACGTACCTATTTTTTGACTCTTTGGATGGGCCAGGCCAAAGGCATGAGGGGAAGTAGCGAGTAAGTACCTTATGACTCAGAGAGTCAGGAGAGTCTGAGTTGAATATGTGCCTGGATAATTTGGGGAGCATCAGACCACAAAATAAAAGGCTCAGGTTCTTGAATGCAGCACCCAGCCTGCAGTAAAGGCTTCATTCTCTGCAGATCAAATTATCAGAGCAGTTTAGTAGTCTCACAGTCAAACAAATGTAGATGTGCACCGCTTGCTGCCAGGCCTTTCATGGTTGGCAGTACTGGTGCAAATGCACCAACCCTTGCTGGGATTGTGAGAAGTGCAGCGTTTAGAAGTGTATGGGTCATTCTTCAACAAAATCACAGGTCCGAAGTCATGTTTCAGCACAAGATGATATCACCAAGCCCACGTGAACGGCACTGGGATTGGGGTCAACAAGTTTCAAATCAGCCAAATTTTTTTCCAACCACAAGACCCAGTCTATAGATTCTAAATATATATGTGATCATTTACCTTCTACTCAAAATGAACCAGCTACCAAATCGAATGCCTGCATCTGTGTGACATCATTACAATTTTCGCGGCCCCAACTGAGCCTTGAGGTCAGTTTAAATATAATTAAGTTCAAATCAGACACAATTGGGCAAACTCTGGAAGGTCTGGAAGGCGGTGAATGGTTATAGGTTGTAGGCACTGAGTGGACGACTTTACAACGTGTCGGCACATTGAAAGTTGACGTGGTCTTTACACAGGTTGTACCTCGGCTTTGGTCGGCCTGCCTGCGATATTTACCCAATCACAGGACCGGCATCGGCAACACACGAGTACCTGGTCCATTTAAGCCAAAATGGCAATTGCCCGCGATTTTCTTGACAGGGGCACGGCTAAAGCTGCTCTGTTCAAATTTGCACCGCAGGCCGAAAAAAATATGTGAGGAAGCAATTATGTAGATATGAATGCATCCTAACCCCCATCCAATATTTGGAATAGCTGGTGTGAATCTTCCCTCTCTCTTCTTTCTTCTCCCTTCTCTTTCCTTTTTGGGATTTTATTATTCTGCTGACGAATTTACCCACAACACCAGTAACTAGCCATTTGATCTGTATACTGGGTTGTAGGTCATATGATGAGAGAGGTGTGCCAGGGGTCCTATCTACAATGCCGAACATGCGGTGCACTGATGAGAGTGATCTACATCAATTTGAGGCGAAATGTGAAGCTGCCTGGTCCCTGTTGCCATACTTGGGCATTTGGTATAGCAACACCCCCCATGGTGTCACACCCGGGAATATCACCTCCCTCACTTTTGTGTCGCACTCACCTCAGCATGCCTCAAGGATGCTCAAAATAATGCAGAAGGGTTGTCTATCTGTATATAACACAATATATATTTTTGGACTTGCAGCCCGAGGTCAATTTGGACCAACCGCACTCAATGCCTGCCAAATAGTTGTCATTTTGGACGGCCCACAACAGCACAGGAAGTGGGGGAAAAAATCAGAAAAAATTGTGGAGGCTCTGGAGGGAATAGAAGTGAGTATAGGAGCAGGCAGCAGGGCAGGAAGGCAGCAGGAGGGAGGAGGAGGAGGGATGTGACACCATGGGGGGTGTTGCTATACCAAATGCCCCAGACGTTCTAGTGTGATCTGCGCCCATCTTTCTCTTATCTTTTATTTAAACTCCGCCGGATCAATCCGAAAGTGATAGATAAGATATCAATCAGTGCGCTCATAGCAGGTCACACTAGAACGTCTGGGTTACCGAGACAGATAGGATGGATGGAAAGATGGTCTAGTCTTGTTGTTACTGATGGGGTCCGATTGGGATCTTATTACATAAACATCGGAGTTTGAATTGTGATGTGAGTGCTCCTTCAAACCCAACGTGTATTTGCATAAACTGATAATGCTGAATTATTCCTACGTCAATACCTGAACATCCTGTCTCTTCAGAATGTTGAAACTCGGGCCCGAATCGTGGTTTCGAGGGAGCACCGATAATCCCGTGATCCATTGGCCGATCTGAAGAAAATATTCCAAATCACTTCCATTGTTCCTCAAAAAAATCCTGAAGCATACCACAACCGATTCATATGTTATAAATACCGGATGGGGTGTTTTTTTGGGCAGAAGGACGAGTTTCATCGAAGGCGAGTGTTTTTACTTGGAAAAAAGTTTATGTAATAAGATCCTGATCCAATCAGATCCCCACGGTAACCAACAGACTTCAACAAACCGAGGTACGAGGTGACCTATTGTTGAAGCGTCTGTCTACGAGAAACTATTATCAGAGACTGCCTTCTCGGCCACCTTAGCACTTTTGGCCTCAAGCTCACATGGTAAGTCGAGAGGGTCTGGATGTTTTGGCTCTCAGATGAAGATATGGACCCTAGGAATGAGTGACAATATTTTCTCGAATTTATGCCCCAACTTCATCGCTCTTTGAATTTACTTTCGGCGGCATCCCCGAAAAGGCAATAAACGGCCTAGTCGGCCACGCAGCCAAATCGTGAGCTTGCGCCGCTTCTATCCACCCCGCTGCATCCCAAATGGTTCAAGACATATAAATTAATGGTTCTAGACATATAAACCGTACATCTGAGGTGTATGGATAATAATATGAGCTCCTGTTCAAGCGAGGTGGAGCCCTAAAAGGGTTGTGAGAGCAGGATGGCAGGCCCTGTGAGATATAGATCACATCCAGGGCACAAATTATGATCCATATGATTTCATAGGAAGTGTTTGAACATACCGAGTTGCACACAACATTTCCCACCCATACGCAACCCCTCTAAAAAAAATCATCTACATGTGCAACAAAAATCTGATGGCTTTGGGCAGTAGCCCACTGCGACCGGTAACCTGTGCAGTCAAGACCCCAGTAATTTGGGAGGACAAAGAGTCAGGTATGTTCAATGCACTAACCAAATTCTAGGCTGGTAGCAAGTATAGCTGGTTTGCTAGAGAGTCGGCCGGAGTGCACCACCCAGAAACTGCTTGACGTCTTCATGGAGCGCGTTGAGAGCGGAAACGATCCTCGATCGCGAACGCGCTACAACAATATCATTTCCCTGAATCTAGGGATGAGTTTGAGCCTATAAACTTACGAATCGGTGGGGAATTGGTGGAGAAACAAGGAAGAGATGAGCGCAAAGGCTCTCCGGAAATAAGAAATGATGTTCGCATGCCGGCATCTTGGCCCAAGACTTCCCACAACTTTTGATCGCCGTGTCAGTTTGGGTCCCAACTTGACACACGACGTCCTCACAGGTCATATTCCACCCCGCAAACACTAATCCTCGAGATTTTACACTACACGACCTGATATTATGCAAGTGGCCGACTAGGCAGTCGCTGATAATAAAGATGGTCGAAGAATTTTAAATAGTTCAAGAATGGTTTCGGCAAAGTTCGGCTTTTCGGACCGGGATTGTCCATGATTGCCGCTGCGCCTTCCAAGCACGTATCAATAACTTATAAGTACTATCAATCACCCACCTCTGCAAAAACAGTTCTGATGGCAATGCTACACCCGTAATTCATGTCTGACGGGGCTCGGCATCAACAGGCGTTATCATTACCACCGAAAGATATTGAATCCGGAGTTGTTTGGGCTCTGGGGTCGAATTGAGGCCATAGTGAAGTTGCCGAGCCCAGCGATCAAAATGACCTACCTTTGCAAAAGAAAGTATCAATTTTTACTGGACTTAGTTCCACTCCAAATTGTCCACAAAAAATACAGGTAGATTTGTAGGAATCAAAAGTTTGCCCCCGTATTTTAGTTTGAATTGATTGAGGCAGTATTTATATCGCAAAGTCGTCCAACTTTTTTTGCAGAGGTACGCCATTTTGCAGAGGTGGGTGATCGATAGTAGTCTAGGCTTTGATGAGGGGTGCCTCTGAGAGTCGATCGTGGGATGATCTCAACTGTGATGGCGCCCGCAATACTTTTGATTCTTTGATGGCTGTGATGGGCCGCCAAATTATCGTCACTCGATTCCCGCAAAGGATGCTCCCACACCTCCAGGAAAATTTAGGCGGTATCTGCTCCCCCAAAGCATGAATATCTAACCGGTCGATTTTGAAAGTATTGCACCGAGATTTTCGATTTCAAACTCAGCATCTTCCCACGGTCGACTCTCAGAGGCACCCCTCATCAAAGTCCAGACTTTATATAGATCCTCAGAACGATTGTCTTCTGAGCGCTCGGTATAAAGTCTGGTTTGCGAGACCAACTTATAAGGATTATTCTGTTTAACAACCCCCTTGTTGAGAACAACCCGGGTTGTTGGGGGTTGTTGGAAAAGATATTCTATTTAAAACCTTGGTGATTTTTAAGCCAAGATCTGATGATCACTGATGGCGGGCGGGGCGGGAAGGGGCGGGAAGGGTTCGGGAAATTGCTCAGGTACAAATAATGCTCTAAAAGAGCCGAAAAATTCCTGCACGTTGGAGATCATATGAGCTGAGCCCCTAAATTTTACTGGCCCTTCTAATGTCCAGGGTAGATGGAATTCGAGGCATTTTACCGTTTGTACATGACAAACTCCTCAGAAACTCCCAAATCAAGATGGAAAATTGAGGGAAAATTGGAGAAGCAGTGTGAAGGTGCTCCGATAGATATGGGCTGGTAGACGCACGTGTATACTCTTCTTTGGACTTCAAAATTTCCAAATGTTGCGAGAACCGCGGTCAAAGCGTTGATTTTCCTGATCTTATCTATTTTTGTCAAAAATAAAACATATTTCCCAGCAACCCCCGAATAACCTCAACAACCCGGGTTGTTCTTAACAAGGGGGGTTGTTAAATAGAATTATCCAACTTATAAGCTGGTTTTCCGAATCTCACAGATCTGAATGAAATTCTAGATCGTCCCGGTGCCCTCGTGGGCCCCGTGATTCTCCTGCCTTCGGTCCGCTCATTCTCGACATCTATCGAAAAAGGGGGGGCATTCCCACCAGTTTGGCTGCTCCTCGACATACCTCGCGTCGAGAGCGTGTCGTTGAAAGGCACCCACAACGACCAAATCGCGTCCTTCTTTCAAAACTTCCATTTCGCCGTCCAGCACCCGATTCTCAAGTCGTTCTCTCTTGCTGTGCCACGATGCCGGGAACGAGGATCCGTGTATCAAACTTTCGCCATCCGTTTTGCGAGGGCTGTCTTCTGTGACCCATATGATCCTGCAGAATGTCTTCTTCCCGGACACCATTTTGTGAGACATTCTGACAACCACGATTGACGGGCTTCATGCCATCTCCTCGCTCCACTCCGTGGACGTGCACTCCTCAGAACAGGGTATCATGATAAATATCGATGCTCCCGACATCGCATCATTCAGGATGACCGGAGAGACACAGAGCAAGCTCCGTGTTCGCTAAACCCGGCGTCTCGAGCTCTCACTCCCATCATGCTTGGTTTAGCTAGGAGCAGAGCCTTGTACACGGTGTACACATATAATAATAACATCGCCTCCGGTGCACAGTACGTACATTCGTATTCTAACACAGTTAAGGCCCCAATTTAAGCCTGCTTTTTCTGCAAACCCTTGGGCAGTTCTTTGACCCACGGCAGGAAGTCCCGCCCACGCATGTATGGCCTCAAAACCTCCGGAATGATAAGACCCTGCCACTCGCGTTAGTACGGAGTTGCACATCAAGGGTGGAGCAGACTTACATCGGGCGTCTGGTAGTTCTCTACGAGGCAGCAAAGAGCCCGCTCGGTCGCGCAGAGCGTCCCGTTTAACATGTGAACGTAAACTTTGCGTGTCTGCTCTTTGGATTTGATGCCGCACCGAACCTCGAGCCTGCGGCTCTCTAATACATTGTTATTGCAGATTTATGAGCGAATAATCTGGAAACTCACGATAGTCTGTGCAATTCGAACACGACACGAGCTCCTTGTAGTTTCGCTGGAAAGGGAACCAGGCCTCCAGATCATACTTCTGGGCCGCTGCGAGATTCAGCGCGCCGGAAACGATTCCGACGACGCGATAGCGCAGACCGAGGCTCTGGTAGAACGCCTCGCTGTTCGCGACCATCGTATCGAACATCTCCCAGCTCTTGGTGGGGTCCGTGATCAAGAACTGCTCGATCTTCTCAAACTGGTGCACGCGGAAGATACCCCACATGTCGCGCCCCGCCGAGCCCGCCTCTTTCCGGAAACATGTCGAATATCCCGCGTACTTGATCGGTAGCTGCGCTTCGGGCTTTTCGAACCATTCGTCCGAGTGAAAGGCGGAGATGGGCTGTTCCGAGGTCGCAATGAGATATTTTTCATCGTCCGAGCCGATAACCTATGTTGGGGATTAAAGGAATTCATTTCGTGTTAACGACTGTGTGCATGCCTTGTAGAGTTCCTCGTCGAACTGATCTAATTGGGCCGTCTTGGCCATTTGGTCCTTGTTCATCATGAACGGTGGCTGGATCTTCTTGTATCCTCGTTCTCGCAGAAACTCGAGCCCGTATGCAATCAAAGCGTGATTGAGATCTATCCCGTCGTTCGTCAAGAAATAGCCTCTGTGCCCTGCAATTTTAGCACCTGCAAATGGTCCAACGTCAGTCAGAATCTACGCAAACGGGATCTGAGTGCGCACCCCGATCGAGGTCCATCGCGTCTAGTCTGAGCAATACTTCGTGGTGCGGCATTATGTCAGTTCGTACAGGCTCTTCGTCTGTCTCTTGAACAGGATGCCACGTCCGTAGCGTAACATTGTCATCCTACCCTATCCATTAACATTTTCGGTTTTGAAAAATTGCATCGGTGTCGACGAACCTCAGTCTGGCTGATAGGCACATCTTTACCGACGATGTTCCCCACCGTGCTCGCCTTTTGACGCATCTTTGCCTCGAATTCCTTGGCCTCTTTCCGGATCGCGTCGACTTTGGCGTCTAGCTCCTTCTTGGCCGCCACCAAATCATCTGCGGGTTCTTTGGCCTTGAAGAGACACGTTGTGAACGAGAAAATCCCAGCAGCGCGTCACAAGCCTACTTTTTTCTTTGCCGAGATCTCTTTCTGGACGTTGTTCACCTCCTTCTTCGTGTTCGCGGCATCGAAGTCCACTGTCCCATAGTCAAATCAGCAGTCATTACAGACCAGCACCTGGACGCAATGCACTCTTCACCCAATCGGCGTACATCTGAATAACCTCGTCGACCAGTTCCACCGATTCGCCGCGTTTCCGCTGCGACTCGCGGATTTCCGCCGAGTTCCCGCCCTTGCTGTCGATGAATTGCAGAATGTCTAAAGTCATGTTGCAGTAGACTTTTGGAGATGGTGGAGGTTTTATAACAAGTGTTTACGTAAGAATTCACAAGTCGAGTCAATGTTGTGCAACTCAGTTCGAGTCAGACTGTACTGCTTCGTGGGCGTTAGGAAACATATATAGAAATTCGCGGAGTACTTTTATGGGGGGGCAAAGCAAAGAAACGAACGAACGGCGGCAAATTGAAAAGGAGACAGTCATCAGACTTTTCTACTACATCTGCATGCATTATATCCCACAGCAGTACAAGCTGGGAATAACTATTCGTGATGCGGAGCAAAGGCCATCTTGTAACCAGCCTGCCCAGGGACGGCGGTCTTATGTGTAAGCACCAAATCGTATGAGCGGAGCGGCATGAGTCGGGATGCCCAGCACGACGAATTGGCCTGCTCGGAGCCATTGGCCGCCTTCAGACGTGGGCAGTAATGGGGAAAGAATGAATCTCCGCTACATCTCATACTGCAATTTATTCGGCCACCGCCGCCGAAACCAATCCCGCATAACCTTGTCGCCGGCGACAACCTGGTTGTCCACTAAGTCGTCGTTGATGCACATCAGCACGTCCTTCCGGCGACTGACGTTTCCGAGGAGGGTTGCAGCCTGTCTCGCCGACTTCGGCGTAATGAAAGATTGAGTCGAACTTCCAATCACGTAGGCATAGCGCATGAAGAGCCGCACGGCAAAGGCGCGGGGGTTTGGGGGAAGTGGGGGCGCCTCGGCGGGCATTTCGAGGGGGAGGATTATGGGGTCCAGATCCGAGGAGGGCTGCGTTGACGGTGGGGGCAGGAAGACTGAGAGGCCGCTTGGTGACGCGTGCATCAGAGTAGCGATAACTAAACCAAGGTGAGAAAAAGTACACTAATGCTCAGGAGATGTTACAATACAGACCATCATCCCCACACGTAATGTCCTTTTGGGCGAGTCGGAGGAACATGTCCCAAGCGAGCTCCGTTTCCTCGCCGATACACTCGCGGCGTTTGATGGTGGTTACATCGGCCAATTTGAGGAATGATGCGCTGAATCCGTCCATCGATACTGTACTCAACAATGATCAGGCTCCTCCACACAGGAGGGAATGCATCCAAGACATACCCCAGGAGTATATCGTATTCCCCATCACTTGAGAATTGGGCGAGGTGGGAGACTGCACTCCCGCCATCCACAGGTTAAAGTCGATGTCGGCCTTAGTGGAACGCTTGGCCTCCTGTTGTAATTGGAGTGTGTCGCCTTCGCGCCCGCCCAATTCGCGCCACATCCGCTTCTTCTGGTCCCGGTCCAACACGCCGAGGCGTCCACCCCACTTGGCGACCACCCACGACCATAGAAGCGCCTCGCGATGGCGCTCGATCACATAATGGGTCGCCATGAAAATCGTGTTGACCTCCAATTCCTCTGACGCGTTGTGTGAACCGCGGAATTGCGAGAGGGGCGTGGCAGCAAAATACGAGCCGAATGCCAGGGACATTTCGTGCATCAGCGGGAGGGAGAGCGCGCGTGCGTTGTGTTGCATATAGGGTCGCTTCCGGTCCCCGAACCGCTGGCCTAGTCTCGTGTCAGTTCAAAGATATATATGTTGAACGGCGACTCACTCATGAGGTGCGAGGCCCAGCCGAGCGATCGCCACTCGCCACCGCCGTCAGCATTGCCAGACGCGTCGCCACCAACGCGGAAATTCGACTGCATGCGGAATACAGGACCATATAACGTACTATGGAACGCCGACGGGGGTAGGGGCATCATCAAGAATTGATCGTCGTTCAATGCAACGCTGAAGATCGTCAGTCACCTCCGCAGCACATTTACTTAAAGCGAAGATCCCACATGTTGTCCGCGACCATTCCGGGGTCCAGGTGTGCGAGTTGTGATTCGATCGCGTGACTGGATATTCTTGAGCACAATCGCACATGGAGCCGGCGGAGAATAAATACCTGTTGAAGCTGGGGAGGACTTTCCCTAACCAGTCAGTTGCATCCGCGGGCGTCAAAGTGGCTCCAGGCCGCCCGGTCAACCGAAAGACTTGAGAATCTGAGACTTCGTTGGTGGTCGTGTGACCATGAAAATTGACATTCATACCGTGATGTAGAATAATGGGGGGCTCGCCGTCTGAGCCGTTGAACGCGCGCCGGATGTCCAGCCATTGTGGGACCAGGCCAAGGCGGCGTTGATCCGCGGAAGTGGTGTTTAGCGCGTCCTGCGTCTCCGTGTCGGGGTGGGGGACATCGGGGGTGACAATATGCACAATGGTGTCTAGCCAACCCGCCGTCGCATCATGGGCAGCGCGGAGCGAGTAGCGCAGCTCGTCGTGCTCCCGAAAACGCGCCTCCGCTGGGTTGTAATTCGTCGCGCCCTCCAGCTCCATGCGTGCTTTTTCATGGAGCGGGTCCCTGCCAATTCGTAGGCCGTGTCAAACAGGATTTTGGGAGGGTAATATCACGTACGATCCGTTTACCCAGGTGTAGACGAGGTCGATCATGGCGTCATCCACCATGTTCTCCGTACACGGAGCCTCCCACTGTCCTGTGGCCACCCATCTATCCAGGCATTCGTCCGAGATGCTCTTGTGAGCCTTGATAGATCGCACCGTTTGATCTGCGAGGTATTTGCTGGAAGGAGGAAGGACGAAAGGGTGGTATACGGACGACCCCACGAACTCGGGCACCGGTGGGGCGATTTCAGGCGCCGATGGCTCGGGAGGCACAGGTGGAATGGCGAGGGGCGAAGTGGGAATGTCCAGCTCAGACTCATATGGCTGCTGGATTATTATGAAGGAGATGGTGGTGAGTGAAGAAAGGACTATCAAAAACACCGCAATGAACCGAAACCGATTGAAGAGCAGGTTGCGGAAATGGGCGTTGCCCCCAAGTGGGCGGTAGAGAAATGATTTACGGGTGGAGAAGGCCAGCTTCATCATGGATCCAGGGGGGAGGAATCGAAGAGAGAACATACGGCTGGGTAGATATACATTGTATGAAATCTATTTTTGTCTTCAAGACGCGATCATTGTGCGCGCGCCGATGCCTGCCGCTGGACGCTGTGGTCATAGATACCGGCAAGATACCAAACTAGTAAAAGCCAGGTCGCTGCCAGGATACAGGTTGCAACAAGCCAAAGGGCAAGGGTTTTTCGGACATCGAGACAGGAGCTCTCAAGGAGCTGAGTACCTCAGAGGTAAGTGCCACTGGCATCCAGCACGCACCCCAATAGGGTTCGTGATTTCGGCCGCTAGATTCATGGAGTATGATCCGTGGAGCAGTAGCCTAGATACTTGCACCTAGCGTAGATGCTGAGCTATGCTGAGAGTATGAGACTGAGAACGCCGTTGGCCGCTTCAATAAATAACCGGGGATGAGTCTTTGCAGCCGGCAGATATCTCGGCAGGTCTACTTGAAAGATCGGGACGAACATTGTAACCGGAAGGACTCGGGGAGACGCGGGGACGAAACCAATAGGTGTCCGATTTTTTGGAGCCTTCATAATCTTCCAACGCATTTCCATGAAGTATCGTAAACTTTCTGAGGGACGAAGTCAAGGAGTGAAAGGAGATGGACGCACGTGGAGCGGAAGAACACAAGACCAAGCAAGTTCCACGGTGCCGTGTCGCGTTTGCGTTTTTCTCCTTTTGCCTCATCCTCCTGTGTGTAACACCCAACGCGGAACGAAATGTTCAGTCTCCTTCGTCGTTTCTCCGGCTCTGTTATCCCGCGCCCGGATCGTCCTTGGGAGGAAGACCGTGAGTACAGCTCATGTCGCGCTTTACGTCTTTCGTTCTCGACGCGTGCATTCTGCATTCGCGACATGCTCTTTCGACTTCATTTCGCCCTTGTCTCGTCCCGTTCTATGTCGTGTTTGCTGAAATCTCCGAACAGCCACGTCGAACGCTCCCCATGTCGGCCGCAAACGCCGGATGGCCGACGAGGATCGCGACGAAGACGAAGATGAGCAGGCGCGCCTGAAAAAGATCCGCGGTGCCACATCCGAGCAACAGCCCGACGCACTGTCTGCGCGTGATAGCTCGTCGACCCCGTTGCCACAGGCCAATGAGACCGCAGGCGTGAAGGAGGTCACCCAGGGCGTTAAAGAGGTCGAGCTCGAAGAGAAGCTGCAAGCTCTTCCCGAGAGCGTTCCTCTACCGGAGGAAAAGGCAGGCGAGCTCGACGGCGAGGCGTCTTCGACTGCTTCCACACCGCCTCCTACCGGCGAGCCTTCAGAGGCCCAGGACGCCGACATCCCTCCGGAGACCGCCGCGGCGGTCAGGGAGGTGGGGGGAGCTCCCTCCGGAGACGTTGTCTCGGAGAGCACCGAGACAGACAACAACGAACCCGAGCCGACCACAGATGCGTCCCAAGTCGTCGTTACACCAGTAGTTGCCGACGCTGCGCCTGTCGCTGTTCGACCCATCAAGAAGCTGCGAGCAAAGCCGGCAGCTGCCCAGCCCGTTGCACCAACGGAGAGTTAAGCAGGACGGGGGAGGATACCCTTTGGAACATCTCACTTCTTTACTTTTACTATTATTCATTCTTGCCTTACGTCCATCAGGCCGTTGTATTCCCTCATGTAAACACGTAGAATGGATCCCTAATGTTTACATCCGTCTGTAATCCTCTGCTGATACTTACAGTAAGCTTTACCGTCGACAAGAAAGCCAGATCTCTTCGCACTCCTGCGAGTAGCCAATACTCGTGCAATGTCTTTCAACTGTGGGTGGAACTGCGATAGATGACCCCGACCAACGAGGCACAACAATTTAATTGGTATAGCTTCCTGTAGCTTAGATTATGATCGTAGGAAGTTTCGAAGCTCCGTGGGCCAGATCTTAGGCTACATCCTCAATCCCAAGGGTCTCGCACCGCGAAACATTTTCGAGGAATTGAATCTTGTCCTCTTCATCTGAGAACAAACGCATCAGACAGACACCGCGAATGGTTCTTGTAGACCAACCGAAAGCCGAGGACATCTCCTTGAAGAGGCGCTGGACGTGCATGGCAATATCCGCAATGTCCGCCTCGTCGATCTCGGCCCTGCAGCGGTCGCGGAACTGCAAAACGTCTTTGGGCGCGGGCTTGGACGGCAGCTTCGTGGCGAGCGCCACAGCTTTGATCTTCTTGCAGACGTCTTTGTGCGCGACGTTGGGATACTTCCACGCTGTCGTCAGGCATTGCTTTGAGCAGAAGGGCACCCGAGAGCAGCCACTGCAGAGCGAGAATTTGCGCCCGAGGCTGGCGAACGTCTCCGTGCAGCCGGGCGAACAGCACCGTTCGTGGAAGGCGAGCTGATAGAACGCCTGGAATGCGATGATCTGTAGGTTGTTGTTTAACGAGTGCGCAGCCGCATCAATGAGAGGACCGACCGCTGGGTCCTTGTCAGTCTTCAAAACAGCCAAGGAATGGGCGAGGACTAAAGCCGTGTATTTCTTTGAGTCGAAGGGCAGTCCCAAGTGACAATGAACAGTGGCGGCCAAGGTCACGAACACGCTCTCGATATACGACACCTCCTGCTCTGTTTCACCAATGCCAATGACATCGAGCCTTGCAGTTGAAGGCTTGACATCTCGCGCAATATCGCGCACAAAATCGAGGGCGGTCTTCATCGCCCGAAAGAAAAAATCCTCTTGCCCAGAGAAGAATTTCAGCAGTTCGTGCCTGTCGCAAAAAGTCTGCAACTGGAGGAAAAATACGGCACAGCGTTTGACATCGGCCAGGCAGGCCGCTGGGGTTGCTGCGCTTTTTCTCCTAGGCTCGGCCGTGCGCACCATGTGGACCATAATGGGAACTTCGACAATGCCAATGCTTTTCTCCGGGATGTACGGCGATGTTATCAGGGCGGGTATCATGGTCCGTTTGCATATCTCCAGCATGGAGCCCACGAGTCCAATCCACAGTGCACTCGGAGCCCTCTCGATCCAATAGCCCATCGCCCGAACCTACGTATACACGCTATCATTAACAGGCGGTGAAATGACAGAATGGAAGGGATATTACCGAGGAGTCTGGGCCGTAAGGGAGCAGGTCAGCAGGTTTGGTGGGCCACAGAACATTCTTCCCTTGTTTGGCGGCCTTTTC
The DNA here is from genome assembly GCA_029448575.1 of Mycena maculata. Lineage (NCBI taxonomy): Eukaryota > Fungi > Basidiomycota > Agaricomycetes > Agaricales > Mycenaceae > Mycena > Mycena maculata. Next base: position 162,042 of record JARJLG010000092.1, on the reverse strand, counting down.
GGCGTTGTGGGCTACTTTGTGCACCCCACCTTTCTCTCGCACAGGCTGAAGAACGGCGTGCACCACAGACACGACGTGCCGCGACACTGTATTTATGTCTGGCTCATCCCCCTTGGGCAGTATATCGTGCAACTTCCGTATCAACGCGTCGTTGAGATCGCATTCACAGCCGATCCATTCCTCGCTCGCCGCGTCGAGCTCAGCGAGGTCGCGTTCCAGCGTCAAGAATGCGACACATCGATCCAGGAACAGGTGGTGGTTTTCCCTGAGAATGGCAATATTGTCCAAGAGATAGGCGCCGTTGGTGTTGTGGAAGAAGGCGAGGAGGCAGCCCGTTAAACACGCGGGACAGTGCTTAGGATTTCGGATGTCTTCTAATGACGCGACGAAGAGATTGATAGTAGCCTCTCCGTCAATGCCTCGAACCGGATGAAGTTTGGGAGACATTCCCGGAATGTCAGAGTTGTCTGTACTGTCGACTTAACGCAAATCGGACGACGCGTACAGGTTCGCCAGGTTGTTTGTCGTCATTGTAACGACGCGTATTTGGCCAACAAGAGCAAATTCTCTTTTACCGCTTGAACCACGAAAATTAAAGCTGGAGCGGAACTTCTGGGATCCTCAACTTCAACCTTATCTCTTGTAATGAAAAATACCATCTGGGGGAATTTCCTATTTCGCCGGAGTGTCGTGTTCACCACATGTTGTAATGCCGTCTCATACGATCTAGAGTGCTGCCTCTAGATGCGTCGCGGCAGCGTGGTCCTCATCTTTGCCTACACCCAGGCCGTCGTCTCGGTCTCCTTCGGTCATAGATTAAACCGCCGCTCTCTTTCTTTAATTACTTGCTGTTTGCAGTTAACCGCTCGCAAACTGTTACTCAAGGCCTGAGACTCACATTGGCATCCGACCACTTCTTCGCCTCTTCACCTCTGTTATCTCGGACACCGTGGATCATATGACTCCGCATTACACCTGTCTATCGTCCAGCGAACGGATCTACTTAACTGCGTCTTTAATACCGACGGAACTCGGCAGCATGCCTATTATATTGATCGAAACGATCATTCTATGCAGCACTCAGTACTTGACAAAATTCAGGCCTCTCCCGCATGGCTCCTCGACTGACCGCCACTCCAGAGCGGCGCCCTATATAATGCTGTGATCGCCTTTTGACCCCAATTTCGCTTCTCGCTCCTGGACTTTGTGTTGTGTGGCGGCCCATGCTTGGATTCTCCTCTCTGTGGCGACGCAAAGATGACTCCCCGGCCGTATCTGCAAAGGAGCGAGGCCTGCGGGTAGATAAAGCCCGCATCGGGCGCCCAGTTTTGCGCACTATGCCACACCGTTTCGAGATTTATGCGGGCGCTTCCACGCGGGACCCACTCACTCGCAGCAGCTCGCACCGTTCCGGCAAGAACAGTCTAGTCTCTGGTGCCGTCCCTCGGCCTCGCCGACCCCCTCTGGCTACTCGTCATCCGCCGCCGGACTCGGAGGGCGAAAAGGCGTCTTACCCGCTCACTCGCTCGTATTCATTGCCCAACCCAGTTTACCCACCCTTTTTAGCTACAAATGGGACCGCGAACGAGAACTCCTTTACCTATCCTCCTGGAGTCACAGGTCGGGCGAATTCGTGCTCGCCTCTTCATCTCGACCTGCGCAGGCCCTTGTCTCCCATTCGGGAGCAATCCTGCACCTCGCCGGTATCCCTCAAGTCAACAAGTCCTGTAACTGAAAACGAAATATCGGCCTTGGAGTTGTCCCGTAAGCTCTAGTTTCTTGACTTGAGTTCGAATCTTGACGCATTCGGTAGCGCGTCCGCCTCCATTCGTCCAACGCACTCTCAGCAAGTCGCCGACATCAGCTATCCACACAGCTGTCGCGGTTTCCGATGGTCCCCCGAGTATTCCAGAGCTCAAATTGGGCCCTTATTTCCCCGGCCCACACCCCAGTCAGGACGGAGATGGACCCCCACGGCGTCCGCCCAAAGCCCTGATAGTACCGGCGCGCTCTTCGGCATATAGTAGCGGCCCAGGGAGCAGTACCGGCTCTTTGCACGCAGAGAGCTTCGTCACCGCCTCAAACTCGCTTCACCTCCCAGTCGACACCCCCGACACCCCTCCGCTCGATTACATTCCCTTCGTGGATGGCCCCGTCGCCACGGACTCGGCGACAAGCAGCACGCTCCCTGTCTCGCAGTTTGAAACGTCCCAGCGCTTGGAGCGCCACGGCACGCTCACATCGGGCGGGAGCCTGCGTGTCAAGCGGCAGCGCTTCGCGTTCGCGACGCCCGCCTTCTGCGCGTTCTGGCTTGGCTTCCTCTTCCCGCCCATCTGGTGGGTCGGCGGGTGGTACTTTACGTTCTTCGCGGAGACACCCGCGCAGCGCACGCTCTGGGAGCACTACGTCGCGGACACGCGCTGGTGGGCCGTGCTCACGTGCGGGTGCGGGCGGCGGTGCGCGCACAGGAAGGGTGCGGGGGCACCGCTGAAGCCGCTCCTGCTGCCGCGGTGGGTGGGCGCGAACAACACGGCGCCGTCGCTGAAGGGTATCTCGTACTATTACCCGTTCGTGTCGCGCCCCGCGCCGGGCGAGCCGGGGCACGTCACGACGGGGCCGCCGCCGCCGGGGTTCCGGCGCCTGCACAGGTTGTTTGACGAGCTGACGCGTTCGCGCCTCGCGCGGGTCAAGCTCGAGCAGGAGTCGCCCCGCCGCATCATCGATCCGTGGATACAACGGTGTCGCCGCGCGCTGTGCTACTGGTGCCTCGCGTTCTTGTTGTTCATACTGGCGATGATGGGATGGAGCTTTGCTGTCGGAACTGGCAAGACACATTTTTGATATAGGCACGAGAACCTTTGTGTACTTATCATGTATGTAAAATACAATTGTTGCATATGAGCGAACACAAGACGCTGTATGGAGGTTGAAATATACACTAAAGGTATTGTGGAGTAATTCACGCTATTGAACATATCCGGTTGTCCGTGAATGTGTGATGTTAGTTCATTAATTCGTTCCCTCGACGAACCGCCCGGTGTCAGCGGTTGTGGCCTTGGCCTTCCCCTTCTTACTGCCTCCACCCGATATCCACTTGCTGAGGCTGCGCTTGGTTCCCTTTTCGCCGGGGACAACCTCGCCGGGCTCCTTGCCCGCACCAGGCTGAATCTGCTTCGTATCGGCCGCCGTCGCGAGCGGCGCGTCGTTCTTCTTCAGCCTGCCCTCCTTCTCCGCCTGCACCTTGAGGAACTCCTGCCCGCGGATGCGCAGGTACTCCTCAAGCAGCGCGGCGTTGCGCGAGTTGGCTTTGAACGCGGCGAGCGCAACGTCGCCCGCGACCGGAACGAGGCCCATGAGCGCGCTAGCTGCGTTGTTCGCGAGCATCTTGCGTACGAGCCACGAGGGAATTTCTGCCTTCTGGGACTTGCGCACGACGAGCACGTAGTTGAGGGTTATGTCCGCGACGTCGCCGGCACCCGGGATGACACCGATGATGAACGTCCAGCCAAAGCGCATGCCGCAGAGTGAGAAACCCTTGTCGAGATAATGCGCCCGTCGCTGGATGGACTTTAGAATTTTGGCATCGCGCGCCGAGAGACCTGGCGGTATTTGGCGTCTTCTCTTCCGCTTCCTGTGGCACGTATCAGTCAAGTACGAAGAGTACATGGTGCATGTGCGTACCTGCCACGCTTGTCAGTATAGTCTTCGTACATGGGGTCCACTGGCGTGTATTTGTCCAAATGTTTCTCGAACAGAGCCAGTCCGGCCCTGTCCAACAGTGCGTTCCCGCTCATGTTCGGTGGGTAATTCCTTCGCTAACAAAATAACGATTTTCGTGGATGTATAGTTTTTCAGAAGTGGTGGTCGTGAGGAAGATACACATTGGAGCCTGCTATTTGAAGGAAATGGGCGCTGTGGCACTGCAGTGACATCATCTTTCCATCAAGTCGACGTGCCTAAGCTGGTCCAGGCTGGTCTCCTAGGGCCCCGCAGCCTCCATTTATTCTGGTATTGGTGTCTTTTTCTGCTTGGAAATCAACCTTGCATGCTCTGGAACTGACCCACGGAATTATCTGGGACTTAGACACTCGGAGAATATTTTTTCTGAGGTTTTCCAGGGACACTCGTCATCGGGGCTTTTTCTAGGTCATTGCTTGTTCAGGTGGCCAAGCTACGCAGAGCGATAAATTCTCTAGTCGGGCGCCAATGGCTCTTGGGCGTTAATCAAACACCTGAACAAGAATCAAACCGTGGTTCCCGCGTCGACACGTATACACCACGGTCAAAGCCTTCAAGAAATATATTCGTCTCTGCGCGTGGGATTGACCCAATGGCGCCTTTGCTCTATATCACCGCATTTCTACTCACTCTGGTCGCATGTAGCGCAGACGTCGTGCCTTCTGGCCTACCAAACAGGACTCGGATCCGCTAAGAGATTCAGAGTTACTCGATATTATCCTGTTCGCCTCGGTGGATGGCAAATTCCTTGCCCTCAACCGCTCCGCCGGCCACTTTCTCTGGACACCGCCGTCGCTGGAGCGTACGATGGGTTCTAATCATAATCAGTCCTCGCCACTGGCACCCCTGGTTCACGCCACCCACGAACCCAACCTCGTGGGCCAAGAGACATACATCGTTGAGCCCCAATCTGGTGACATTTTCGTGATGACCGGCCCCTCCGATCCTCTTCGTCGCTTCCCCTTCTCGATGTCAGAGTTGGTCGATATGTCGCCGTTCGCCTTTTCTGCCCCTGAAGATCACATAGAGTTTTCGTTGGGAGGAAGGAGACCACTCTGTTGATCCTGGAGCTCGAAACAGGCGAGGTCAAGGTCGCTGCTCGGACTTGCGATGTGTTTCTGGGCAGGGATGCAGACGATCTTAACGGGAGTTGTGCCGACGAGTCAGATGGGGCTGAACCGCAGACTTCCGAGCCCACTCAAGTCTTCATCGAAAGAACATGTATGTCCATCGTTCTTAGATCCTGGAATCGCCTCATGTCGAGTAGACTACCATATCACCGCGCATACGAATAAACATGGTGCTCCGGTGCAGAACCTTTCGTTTTCGGCGTACGGCCCAAACAAGCAGGACAACCTCCTGCAAGCATCGTATGGGAACACTATGGACCATATGTACACACAGAGTTCACCCATAGGGTTAGCCCGCTCGTTCAAGGTTGAAAGACACGCCGAGCAGGGTCCTACCTCAAACGTGACCCTCTGGGCGATTCTCTCAATGAACAACCCCGTGTGCGTATGCATTCTCGCCCCATTCCCGTCCCCCAACTGATTCTATCCTACCATCAGTGTTGCTGTATTCGACATCCTGCGCTCCCCGTCCCGGGATCCGCCAAATCCATTCGTCCTCCTGCAGCCGCGCCCGCCGCTCCCCGTGCCCGCCGTCGTCAATCTCGCACCCTCAAGTCGGACGAAGAACCAAACACCCGACTTGGCGTCGGTGTACGTTGGGCTGGTTAAAGGCCCCGAAAGTCTCTTCGCCATGAGCGCAGAGCGGTTCCCATTGGTCGCCTCACGCGACGGGATGCAGAGGAGGGTTAATCTGACGCCGGTGCGCGTTCCGGCACCGTCTAGGCCCAGAGACCCGAGCGAGGTTGATGATGTTGGTGGGGCTCAGCGCGTGATGTCCAAGGGGCCCGGGCTCGAATACGGTCCCACGATGTCCGAGGGGCGCGAATACGGCCCCACGGACGCCCAGTGCAAGGACATAGACGAGTCTTCATTGTACCGCGACCGGTGGTGCCTTGTGGGATACCACACTCTCGACCGCGGCGACGGGGATCCCGAGATGCGGCAGTGAGGTGACCTTGTGCCATGGGAGCACTCTTCTTTTTTTTCTTTTTTTATGTAAACCTCCGCAGACCAAGATACACCTTGTATTCGTTTAATGAACTGAAATTTGACTTTGATGAGCTTTCTGAATCTACACCTTTGGGATCACGCGTACTCCTCGCTTTGACGAGTTCAAAGAGGGTTTTCTCGATTCCAGTCCAGTATTAAGCTTGTTTTTGTGCGGGTTCTTGTGCAAACACCTATCAACGATTGAAGTCGCACAGATATTGATGTTTCGTAGTGGACCCTCACCAGATGGCTCATTCAATTCACGGTGCAATTGGAGGACTCGGAGGACAAGCTGATAATTCAGGTAATGCCGCTGGCATAGTTGGCAATCTCCTGCCTGTTAAACAGTCGACTACGCTGCTCAAAATCGCACGCAAAGGTACTACTTCCGTGATAAATTACATGGAAATGTGTTCCATTTGTGCGGCGGCTAGTGCAAACACTGTGGACAGAGCGGTTCAGACATTAAAGGGTTCCAAATCCGTTGTTGGATAGGCCCGTGCTAGCCTGGTCGGTAATGATAGCACCGCGCGTCCCAAGCGACTGAACACTCGCCACGACAAACGCATCCACCTCGTCACGCGGCGACGCCCCCGCACCAGCAACCACACTCGTGAATGCCTCGCCTCGGCAGCCGTCAGCGTCGCGAGCCCCGTCGACCCAGAATTCCACGGGGACGACAGCACGGCCGCGCTGCCGACTGTGTTGGCGGCGGCACCGTTGAGTACGCCGTCCACGTTGCTGTCAAGGAAGTCGCCGCTGGCGAAGACGTCCTGGTTGGCGTTCATCTGGAAGTAGTCGTCGCCAGCGCTGGTGGTGCTGGGCCCTGCGATGAAGTAGTTACCGATGATGTCGTGGCTAAAGAACCCTCCGGTATCCGCTATAGTGTATGCGGCCTGGTCATCTTGCCGTTGCCGCTCGGGCTCACGACGCGCCCGCTATGGCGCTCGCGGTCCCCCTCGGCGCTATTCTTTCACTGGCGTTCCCGCTCTGCAGCCCCATGGCGTTCACGGGGCCTTCGTGCCCACGTAGAGTGCAGTGCAGCGCAAGCGTATCGCGCGCCCACACGCGGATCGCCGCATCCTTCGAACTGAGCGCAGGGTCAGCCGCCAACGAACACGAAAAGCGCCGGCGCCACTCACCAACTAACGATATACCGCTCGTCGATCCGCATATCCAGGACTCCGCCACCGTGCCAACGCAAGACCGCGCGCAACTCGCGGTGCACAAGCGCGTCCTCGCCCGCGCGCTCCGTCCACAGGTCCTAAACTCACACGGTGCAGTCGCTGCTGCCGGTGACCAAAAAGCCGCGTAGCAAAACCTGCTCGGGGTCCTCCTCGCCCTTCTCCAGCCCCAGCTCGAACTTGAGACAGAGGACGCTCCCTCCGCGGTGCCTCCCTGTGAATATGCCGAGCAGGCGTCCGGAGCGCAGCCCCCAGAGCCGTGCAACGGTTTACCAAGCGCAACCTTAAGCTTGAACATGGCGTTGTTCAGAGTCCATAGTGCAGACAGGGAAGATCGAGCTTCTAATATGTAAGAAATTTTATTAACATTATTAAACATTATTAAGAGAAGACAGGGCGTCGGACGGGCCGGTGGGCCCCGCCTGACAGGCGCGCATCAAGGCGCATCAAGCGGTACACGCCACCGGGACAAGACCGCCCGATGCCGCCCGCATCAAAGCCGGCATATATGCCGAACTCGGCATTGACCAAATCATAAGCATCTCTCGCGCCCGCCAGCGCCCTCCACCGCAAGCCCCGCCCTCGACGCTTCCACCTCGCCCAGCCCACGACCCTCTCGCCCGCCCACCACCTTTACACGCAAGAACGCGTGCCCAACCTTGCTTCTGTCTTCGAGCACCCTCCCCTTCCCACGCCCCATTCCAACGGCAACGCTAACGCAGGCGCGGGCTTCCCCGCGCGACTGGCGCTGCAGGCGGTGCTGCAGACGCGGCGGCGGAGGGGCGCACTGCTCAGAGCACATCACCACTCACCTCGCTGACACTTACATTTTTAGTTTCTCGCGTTGGCATCTTTTTTTTGGCTCAACCCGTGAGTGTCCTCGTATTCAGCTGCATTTTCGCCTGCTTCTCTCCGTGCTCGCCCTTACCTGGATGGGTGGAGAGAAGTTACCTGCAAAACGCAGCTTGAGCGAAATATTGTGCCACCGGCATTATTGACGTGTTTCTCGTGTAGTTTTCGCGTTTTGGTGTTCCAATGCATCTCCTCTGGACCTCGTACATGCGCAAGGTGCGTGTTTTAAATCATGGAAGCTTCTCAACGACTCACGAGCCCACAGACGCACAGCGGGGCCGTTTTTGCGGCCTGGATTCCCGAGGTCAACTTTCTTCGCGCCGAAGACTTCCAATTCGAGCCGCTCGTGTCGTGCGCCGTTGCTACGGAGTCGGGCGACCAAGAAGACCAGGGGCCGGGCAACATGGACGTTGACGACCCCCACCCCCCTCCTCCGCCACGGAAACGTCGCACGTTGCGGATCTCCATAATAATTACAAGTACGTGTCTTTGTTTCCATTTTCCATGTGCTAACTTGATTTTCAGGAGTCTACAAAGTGCCCGCACTCCTGCTGTCTCCACCTCGCTCACGGTCGCAGCCCGTCTCGGCCGCTACCGCCTTCACGGCCCCGCCTGCGCCGTCTCCACCTCGCGCTCCAGCTCGTGCCGCCGCCCTTTGCACCCCCGCCCAGCGGTGTTGTGCCCGCGCCACCACTGTTTGCACCTCGCACCCGCCGACCCCGCCTTCGTGCCCGCCGCTCGGCGTCGTCGAGCTCGTCGTGTGGGACAAAAATCTGCGCCGCCCTCGCCCTCCGACGGCGAGACGCCCGACACCTCACAGGCCGCAGCGCCAAGGTCGAGTTTGACATCGACCGCCGCAAGGCCGCGTCGTACGAGCCGTGGTTGCGCAGCCGCCGCGAACAAGGGTGGGAAGACGGACAGCCTGATGTCGCTCCGCGAGGGCACGGCGGCACGCTGGTACAGTGGTACCTCCCGCTGTCCAAGTCACTGCGATCGATGCTGGAGTCGGATAGCGACGAGGAAGGAGATGCGGAGGACGATCCAGGTAGGGCCCGCTTGGTGATGTGCTTTCCTGGGCGGCTGACACTTTCCTAGTTATGCGTGTGGAGGTCCTGCGCCTGCAGAACCCGCTTCCGGCTCAGCTTTCCCCTGCATCCCCGAGAGATGAGGCGAGCCAGAAGACGTCCGGGAGATGATGAGATGCAGCATGTGTTGTTGTCGCAGCGCGTGGACGCCGATGCCGCTCGTCCTGTCGCCCACCTCCTGGATCGGGTTCGGCCTCTTCGCCATCACCATCACCATCGCCCCCGCATTCACCACCGTCGCCGGCATCGAGCTCGCCACTGACGCGATCCGCACGGGTGATGCGGCGGACATCTCCACCACTGTGCGCGCGGACTTTCCCCGGTGAAGACGGTGCTCGTCAGATAGTACTACACTTGAGTTGTTAGCAGCAATAAAATATGCATTCACTGTGAATCTCGCTGCGAGGCTTGAAGCTTGAAGCTTGAAGCTTGAAGCTTTGAGCATGCGCTTTGCGACTTGAATCAGTTCGCGACTGAAATCAGTTCGCGACCGAAAATGCCGTCAGTAATCTTCACATTGAGGCTCACAGTATCTTTCCTCAAGGTTGATATCGGGTTCATACCTTGTTATAGTGAATATCTATCATTGGAAACCACAAGAAAGCTAGAAGACGGCCAGCAAGACGCGCAATGAATTTCGATCGTGAACTGATATTAGATCGGCAATCCATTCATGACTTTGATCTTGATCTCTCCTTGCCTCATACCACTTCCATCTCCAAAATGCCCGACCACCGCCAATGCGTACTCGCTCAAAAGCCTGGGAAGCTCTGTACTTATTCGCTCAATCCCAGTCGCGCACAATTTCGAGTCCCGTTCCTGTCCTCAGACATCTGCGGATTCCTCATACACCCTCCGTGTGCACGCCACTCATGCTACCCCGCCCGTCTTCCGCCTCCACCGACTCCCTGACCCATCCACGCGTGCCGTAGTACACGCCGACAGGGACGCCGTCAGGCTCCGTGACCTCTGCCAGCTTGTTCGTTGCTGGGATACCGCCTTTTCTGTGTCTGCCGCTCCCGAACCAGAAACACAACACAGAATAGCTGCCACCGCCAACATTTTCTTCATGTCTCTCTTTGGTGCGGTGTAGCGTGCTTTATGCATACTTCACGCAGCTCACAGCTCCCAAGCCATCTTCTTTCCGGGTGTATCACAATCCTCTTCGTTTCTGCGTATATCACATGTCGCATTTTCATTGGGAAGCATTTCAGGATGGGTATGTTGCCGCCTCATCGCCGTTATCATTGTAGGTTCACCGCATGGGGTGAGACGTGACGAGTTTTGTGCGAATGACACTATTCTCTCCCATTCAATGCCATGTCTGCACCTCTAGCAATACCCCAGCCAGTATACGCCGAGTCAGGCAGGACGTACCCACCGAGCAACGATGGATCCGATACCCCTTCCTGCAAACAAACCTGAGGCTGCTGCCCGCGAGTATGCTCGAAGCCCCAGTCCAACTCCAAGCGAAATGGACATCCTCAACGGAGTCAGGAGTCAGAAAAGCTAGGGGGAGCTCATCAGTACGTTTGCTTGGATATTAAACCCGGGAATCAGGAATCGGTCTAGTCATAGTTATAATCATTGTGGTTATAGCACTGGTCAAGGTATACCATGACCAGATCATCAAAGCTCTCAAACATGTAACCAATTGGCTGCATGGGTGAGACTCTTTCCAGCATGTCATTTGATTTCCTTCACCGAATATTTTGTGCAGACTACGCGGCAGATGGCTATTGTTGTGATCATCGCTCTCTCTTTCCCTCCATTATTTGACCAAGAAATCGTGGCGATGCTCTGTGGATTGGTTTGGGGATTAGGTTGGTTTCCCGCTTTGACATTCTGCTTAATTCAAACGATCCTGGGAGAGATGTGCACATATTTGTAAATCTCAGACTTGAAAATTGTTATTGTCTGCTCACTGGCAATACAGCTTTTTCAAATTCTGTTGTGGCACACGGGGAGAAAGGTTGGAGCTTTCAAATATGCAGTACATAATTCTGGCGCGTGTTGTGCGTGCGCGAGGGTGGGCTCAAAATCGCCATCATTATACGGTACAGGATATTTAATTTTTCCATCCCAAGGCTAACTCCGGAGAATAGTTACAGCACAATCCCGCCGCATTGTAGGCCAATTTTTTTCTGTTTCACATGAATCTGACCATTGGGAAAATATAGTCACAACGGCTGTCTTCTCGACATGTGCTTTGCCTTTCTGGAAATTCTCAATCGCCGTAATCGTATCGCTACCAAACCAGCTAGTCAGTCTTCATTGGTGTCTCATTGTACGATGGTGGGTTCCGCGACTCGATGTTAAAAGCTGATGTGTTGACACTTGGTTGCAGGCGACTCCAAGAGTAACAAGGTTCAAAAGATTGTTCTCGCCGTCACAACTGTCGTCACTGCGCTTGCCTTTATATGGCGCCTTCAAGTCCGTGACGTGAGAAAGATGGAAACAGCTTTGAGTTCTGAGGCTTGAGTCGGGCTTGAGTCTCTTCCGTGTCCCTGAGAGCGCAATTCTCCTCATTCTGTGGTTTATGGCCGCGAGTTAAGCAAGAAATATTAACGTTCCCTCAACAACGAACCACTTTGTTCTCAAGCTGACGGGTAAGTGCCATTCAATTCCTCTGATGCATGTTCACTCCGTGTTAAGTCCTGAAGGCGTCACAGATAAAAAGACCAACCTTTGGAATCAGGTCTCTTTGCTGTTGCGCTGTCGTTTCAGCGGGTGGAGCCCAGGTGCAGAGAACAAAGGTTGTCAAGGGTCCAGAGCCAAAGTGCGACGAAACCCTTACTCTTTCAGTCGCAAGTTCTCTCCGTTCTCGACGAACTCACTGATGCAATTATACAGCACCATCCAAGACTCCTCAACCCTCAAAATTGCGATATTTCGCCAGGAAAAACTCCCTGTATCGCACGACGAGCTTGTCGGAGAAATGGTCTTGAAGGGATGCAGGGAGGGGGATCATCGGTCCGTTATTTGGTTTCAAATTTTCGTCCCTTCACCACGGGCGTAGATGAATCGCATGATATATACAAACTCGGGAAGAAAGACAGCAGCCAAGGCTCGCTGACACTGCGTCTTTTCCTGTTCCCCCAGCGGGTCACGGACTGGAATTTCTTGGTCTCGATTCCCCAGGTCGGTTGATAATACCTATTGTGCCGATTCTCTAAGGTTGCAACAATTGGCAGACTTTAATTGCTCAATGGATCACGACACTCAGGTCCGCACTTTGTGGCTAGCTGCAGCTGAAATGTTGAATTTTTCAAAGAGGCCGATTCCATCACAGAAGAGTAAGACTAATCTGGTCCAGCAAATTTACGAGTGCTTTTTGTTCATCCAAGAGTATGGAGGAAAAGGATATCTAGGCCGGGATGTCTTTTTTCTTATTTATCACGAAGTTGAATGTTTTATTATCAGGGAGAACACTTCAGGATGCCTCTAGCTCATCATCAAACGCGAAAATCTCAGCATTCACTGCCGCATTTCAGGACCTGACAAAACAATTTGAAGCCAGATCTGTACTCGGGACGTGGAAAATGGCTCGAGAGCTTCGCAACGACATGGGGAGTGTTGTTGAAGAAATCAACAGTAATGGTGAACATGTTTCCTCCGCTTGACGCAAGCCTGTGATGCTGAAATGTAAGATGTTTAGACAATTGTGCCGGACGAGAAGAACTTTTTCGAGCGGAGCAGCGTATAGGTCATGGTAGGGGACCGGAAGTAACACACCAAATATACCTGTCCCCCTGATGATGTCGCCCCCTGCTGAACGCGGCCTGAAAATCACCCGACATGCCCATGCTGAGAATCAGTGGCCCCAAGCAATGACTTGGTTCTCGAGTTAGTTCCCCCTGAAATCAAGCCAGTTGGCGCCGATACGGGATTGGATGCTAAAGGCCGGTTTAGATTTTGAAACGGCCACGAGAGATGGAGTGCCAGATGCAGCCGGGCTTAATCTCGCCCAGACACTCCAAGATGTCGGCATTTTGAGCTTCTGAGTCGGTTGACGTGGTGCGAGAATCACGGGGGATGCGTAGCCATGTTTTTGACTCGGTGGAAATCTGAGAAACAAGAGATCTTTGAAGGCGAAAGGTTGGCGAAAGGAAAGGCGCAAGCGAAGAGTTGAAAGTAAAGCACATACGGTGAGCTTCCGCATGAGACCCGGAATATGGCTCTGCAGCTCGGTCTTGAGGTTTCCCCGGCGGAAACGAGGTTCTGGTCAGCGTATCTGCGCTGGAGCTCGTTGCTGAACAATGTTCCACTGCCATGGAAGTGACATATATCAAAATTGAATCGGGACGCACGAATTTACTCTGCGCATAAATCCTGCTGGCCCTGGCCTTTTTCCGCGCAGGGCTGTCCTTGACCTTGCGGCCGGAGCGAGCGTCCCAGACACGGAGTGAACATGAACACACACACATAACATGTTGAAGTTAATGCTGTGCGTCACCTCCGACGCGAAGGAGGTATTGATGATGCGCACGGGTATGCTGGGCGCACCAGTGGCAAGGAGTGTGGGGATAAGGCACGTGGTGAAGTAGGAGTGCCCTAGGACGGAGGACGACCAGGAGCGGCGGCAGTGAAGACTCAAGCAGCACCGCCGCCATCGTGTCTGGGCCATCTGCCGTATTTGATGTGATCATGACATGTGATCACGACATTGTGATGCGCCATCAACGGGCTCCAGGGACGCATCAACGTCGAGGGCGGTGCTTTGGCAGCGGCAAGGAAGCTGTGATGCTGGGACGGAAGGTAGGCCCGTGCTAGAAATTAAATTGCTGGTGCTATGCTATGCTAGAAATACCAGGTCTCGAGGGTCAATAGCTAGCACCTGTTAATAACAGCTATATAGCAGACATGTTAAAAACTGCTATTTAATGCTAGAAATTGATAAATAGCATGCTAGCAATGCTAAAATTTGTCCTCGACATCCCAGTCCTTGTTTCCACCGCAGCTACTGTCTGGTGAGCTACAGAAACCAGTTAGGCACCTGCTCCCTTCTCCTTCTGCCAGGAAATGAGATTCTTGAGCACAGGGCTATCCGATTTGACATATTCTGCTGCCCAGCAGACTGAAGACTGGTGATCGCCGAAGTCGAAGTCAAGGGCAAAAATATTTTTTCTCCCATGATCTGACGAAGTACCTTATTTCAAGCTGTTTTAATTCCAGTGTTTGAGTGCAGCTGAACAGCAACCCCTGGGATTTTTGGAATATATAGCAATAAATAGCAGGCCTCCTGGGGGGGTCGCCAGCTAGAAATGTTACTAGCATGTTATTAGCATGCTATTAGGGGAGTTCAAAGTTAAAACGCGCCGGACACTTTTTCGCTTTTCTCGCCGGATGCTTTTCATCATGTGATTTTCGGCCGATTCCGTGTCACATCAGACGATGCCAAACAATCAGGCCGATCATCGCCTTCACTGTCGGGCGCGATGTCGCCCGACGTCGGGAATGGTTTTCAACGTTGAGAGCGCCATTGAGCGCACCAAGGCAGGTGTGCGCACGTGTGGGAGATCTGCTCCCAGGGAAGGAGGAGGAGCACCTGCTGTGCTCTCGACGGGACGGACGAGGAAACCGCGTCTTCGACGCGTGTGATCTGAGGAAGAGAACGAGGGACGATGTGTGGTGTGTGTGTGGGGGGAAGGCCGTCCCGGCCAACCGGGACTTCCCGGGCTGCAACGGGCAGCGGGGAAGAGCGGATCGGAAAGGGAGGACGCGGGCACGGCCGATCCCGTACGCAAGGCAACGACGGGTCCGATGAAGGAGCCCCGAAGCCACCCAAAGGAGCGAAGCTCGAAGGGCCAAAGGCCCGTGCGAGGGCGAGAGAAGCGGCCCAAGGGCCCCAACACACAGCAAGCGACAAACAAACGGAACGTACTGATTCGGGATGTACGAGTTTACAAGAAGACGGCGCAGTGGCGCGTAGACGAGAGTACAATAAGCGATGTAACGAGTTACGCGAACGAAAGAGACGAGGAGTCAACGGGGTGTCCATGAGCACGCGCGAACTCGGCGATACGAGCATCCCAGGCACGAGAGATGGCGAGGGGAATGATTTGAGCGAGGCGACGCCAGTAAATGAGGAAACAGAGCGATGTCCAGCCCCCGAGCTTCATGATCATCTCGG
Source organism: Mycena maculata (assembly GCA_029448575.1). Taxonomy (NCBI): domain Eukaryota; kingdom Fungi; phylum Basidiomycota; class Agaricomycetes; order Agaricales; family Mycenaceae; genus Mycena; species Mycena maculata. Next base: position 146,930 of record JARJLG010000092.1, on the reverse strand, counting down.
GCGCGACGCCGGCAGCGAGGAGTTCGAGGGAGCCGCCAATGCGGAAACTATGCCCGAAGATGAGCTCGAGCAGGGCGTCGCGGAACGCAGCAGAGAGGTCGCGAAGGAAGACGTCCTTGGTGAGAGGCATCCAGCCCGACGGCGTGCGGTACGCAAATAACGGAGTGTCTGGGGGCGGGTTCCCGTTGATGCGCAGGTGGTTTCTGAAAGCCCACACCGGGCAGAGATCGGCGTCCTCGCCGAGGACGGCGGTGAGGATGCACAGGCCGCCCTTGGTCGTCGTGGTTTTGGTCCAGACGAGATGGATGCTCACCACCTCTCTGCCGTTGACGAACGAGAAGGCGATGCGAGTGCAGCGACACGTGTCGCGCAACTTGCAAAACTTGGCGATGCTGTGCAAGAGGAGCTCGCCCAGACGACAACAGCCCCAGAACCCGGTGAGCGCCGCGGACCAGGATGCTGCCCCGTGCGGGGAGTTGAGGTCAAGCGTGGCGCGATATGCGCGGAGATGCGGCTTGGTGACGGGGCCGCGCGGCGGTCGTTTGAACTTGACGCCGCCCTTCTCCGCCGCCTTCTTGAGTGCAGGGATAAGGCCATCGTTCCCGTACCAAGGCGCGTCGTTGAACAGGTGCCAGAGCTGCAACCCGTTCAACCAGTTTCGGACGCACGCGCCCGAGCAGGTGCCGATGGCGTCGGCGACGAAAGCGGCGAGAAGGTAGCGGTCGGCGGGCATACGTGCGCGTTCGGAAATTCCTTCACGATCACAGAATTCGGTGAAGCGCAGCGCTCCCGCGCCATACGTCTCCCTCGTGTCGGGGGCGTGCGTGAGCAGCAGTCCCTGGAAGATGCGCACTTGCAGGGCGTGCGATACCCCGGCGGCAGCCATGGCGGCATGTACCTCGTCGGAGTGGGGCGTCGTCCACAGGAGGACGCGACGATCCGCGGGAACGAGAGGGCGGTAGGTGCTCTTCGTGATCCGCTTCCCCGGCATCGGTTGACGCGCACGCTTCAGATCCAGGGAGAGAGCGGCTGCCTCCCGCACCTCCAGCAGCGCGGAACGGGGGTCGAGGGCTGCGTGGCGCGAGATACGACGAGCCGTGGGACGGGACAGGTGGAGTGCGTCGGCGTGGAGCGACGGGGACGGGGCTGCAGCGCAGAGCGACGGCGGTAACGATGCGGATGCGGGACGAGGAGGGGACGTGTTCGGGGACGGGTAAGGAGCGGGCCGCGCACGCTTAGGTGCGGTGTGCTCCGGCGGGGATGAGAAGGCGGGACGAACGACACACGCCGACCCCAGTGGGTCGAGTGCCAATAGAGCGGCAGAGACGAAGCTGCACAATGCAACTGGACGGGCAGAAGGTTGCGGGACGAGGCTGGACGGGCCTAGCGTGAGTAGGTGAAGGAACGACGCGACAGCGACGTACGATGCGGACGGAACAGAACGGGCGGGGCACGGGCCGGTAGCCGGGGGACGAGACGAGACAACTGACGAGGCGAGCGCAACGAGCGGGTCGCACTGCAAACGTGCAAACACGATCGGGTCAAGCGACGGGTTCATTGATGAACACGCGACGCAGCTCGGCAGGGAGCTCAAATCGGTGCTTGAGACGATTGTGGGCGCGGATATGCTCAGCGGGTTTGCCGCGAGAAGGGGCGTCGGCGAGGTTGATGGCGGAAGTAACCCAGACGATGTTAGGGGTAATGCCCAAACTCGACGTGATGGCAAATGAGCGACGCGCACAAAGGTTAAGACCCAAATTGGGGGATCGCCCCTTTTTGTGAATGCCGATCGCGCCTTTGTTGTCGGAACGGACGAGGATGTACATGTCGTGGAAACCGAGCTGCTCCAGGAAGAGGTATAAGACCTCGATGGCAACAGCCTCGAGCCAGCAGATGTCGTGCCCCGGCATGATGGCCTTCCAGTCGGGTTTGAGACGAAGGGCGTACCAGAGGTCGCCGATGACGATGGCCAAGCCCCACGAGGTGCTGGCGTCCACGTAGATACCGAAATCGCGCAAGCGCCCGAGCGGCTGGAGCTCGCGGGAGAACGACGCGTCTGATAACACGCGTTCCCACCAGGCGAGTGAATCCTTGGCGGCGCCGGTGAACCAGCGTTGCTGGAACGTGTTCTCGAAGTCGGCAATGGCGTTGGAGAAAACGGAGACGCGCGAGCGGCCGTCACGGTAGATGAAGCAGATGTGGCAGAGCATCCCGTGCAACTCCTGCATGTCGAGCACGAAGAATTTGCGATGCGCGCGAGCCCCGGCGAGCAAGTCGCGCACGCGCGTGAGGTATTTCTCACGCTTCTCGACCGGGAGCGAGACGCGACGACGAGGGAGATCCCACAGCATCCCCAGAAAGATGATGAGCAGCGTGAAAGCAAGCCCAGTCTTGATGGGGTGCCACGGGACACGGAGCGGGACGATGGGGGCGAGTACCGACTGGCGGTCGAAACGGAAGACGGGCGCGACACCAGCAGGGGACGAGGGGAAGGATGGGAAGCGTACCACCGGACAATCATCCTCGTATTTGAGAACTTTGGCATCCTCGCCCAACTCTGCTTGCCAGATGTCGACCATCGCATTGCAGATCTGTCCGGCGTTACTGCTGGCGGACGCGGCGCCGAACGGGAAGCAGTGGTCGAGGTAGTAGCCGCCCTCGAAATGTACGACGAGGAAGGGCTTGTGCGCGGGGAGTACGGGACAGGTCCTATGAAAGGACTTGATGTCGAAAGCGCAGGCTTCTGAGCCCTCGGGGGCGGAGGCGACCTGGACGGGACGAGACGGCGTCAGTTGTGCGAACGGAACGGGCGGGGACGGGGTTCGCGCCCGTCCCGAGGACCGCATGTGCGAAACGAGACGAGAGCAACGTGCTCTAGGAGGGGAACGATGACCCTCCGGCGGAACGGATGCGAGGCAGCTGCGCGAGCTGCCCGCGGACGACGGCACCGATGAGCGCGAGATACGGACGACGCAGCGCGCGATGTGCGCCGCTGAGAACCCGGCCTATAGTGGAGCGCGGGCTTGGACGACGCGGAAGAGAAGGAAGGAGAAAGAGAAAAGAAGTTGAAGGCTCACCAAATCAGCCATCTTGGATGGCATGTCAAATCGCGTAGGGAAATCCGCCTTGTCGATGTAGTCGTTGATAGCTGGGATGCCCGCCCTCGGGTCACCCTTCGACAAATTTCTGCACACCCTCTTCTTCGCGTCCAGGCCCGGGCCTTGGTCGCTCGACGCCACGATGAGTGGGGACGCGAAGAACGGACCGCGACAAACAAGCTCCATCTCCTCACGAGAGAAGGGGCCATCCATTCGACTGGCGGCGAGCTCGGTTTGAATGTACTCGAGCGTGGATGCACGCTCGAGCGTCGCGGAGGGGTGGTTGGGGATGACAACGGTCTTGGAGAGAGCAGGGAGGCGGCCGAGAGGGAATCCTTCAGTGAGATTGCGCACGAGATCGGGATAAGCAGCGGACAGATTGTGTTTTGCCAAGAGATCCCTGAAGGCGACGGCGCCGTAGGGTTGCACGATGCGGTCCAAGAAAGAAGAAAACGCTTCGCCACGCCCCACGAGGGGCGGGCGGGCGTGCACGAAAGGACGCAAGTCGACGTAAAGCAGAGATTTTGGTGGTGTAGTACTGATGTGCTCAAGAAATTGCGCGTCCAGGGCGCGTTCAGGGACGGAAAGCTCCGGCGTGCACACGAGTGCAGCCGGGGTCGCGGGTGAGGGCGGCGTGCTCCCCGCCGCAGAGCGAACAGACGTGGAGATGGGTGTCGCCGTGCTCGCCCGAGCATTTCTTCCCGACGTTGAAGAAAATGCAAATGCCCTTCGGGGTGTTCCCCCGAAAGGACTGCACCGTCCGGAGGTCCTTCTCCACCGCCTTCGCGAAGTACGGGTCGCCGGACTTGAAGTTGGTGGAGGCCGACGGATGTTGGAACGCGCTGTGGGCCCCGGTGCAGATCAGACAGACGAGGGGGGCGCGTTCGCGCCCGACAGAGCCCTCCCGCAATGCAGGTGTCGAGCTGCGCTCCTGCCCCCCGCGCCCGTTTCCCGTGCGAGCCTGCTTCGAGCTGCCTGCGCCCCCCTCGTCCGGCGAGGAGCGCTTGAGAGCGTTGACGGCGGCGGGGAGACCCACTGTAGGGAATTTTGGGGTCGCCGGATTCGCTTGACGGTAGGTCGCAATCGCCACGTTGATGCGCGTGTCGTGGTAGCTCCGGTCGTACAGGCCGCCGCGGAAGATCTCGTTACGGAGCTCCTTCTCGACCTCGTACCAGACTGGGAACATCTCCATGTCTTCGTGCTGAGGGAGCTTCGCGAAGTGAAGGACATGCTGCGCAAATTCCGACGCGTGAGTATGGCTGAGGACGGGGTCACCGGGGACGACGGCAGGGCACAACACCGTGAATGAATCCAACATGTTCTTGGCCGCCTGCTTCCACAGACCCGGAGTGAGCACGTCCAACTCGTTGCCGCCGAAAACTTCTGCTAGCTTCACCACGTCCACTACCGACACTTGCTGGGGCGCGACGAGGGCCGACGCTTGCTCTGCGGTGACGGAACGCACGGGGATCATGTGGGGGTTGTCAGTCGCGTGTTTTATGTAGCTGTCTGCCCACCAGTGAAGCGGGAAATAAATCTTGTGGTGCAAAGAGACGTGATAGACGGAGGGAATGACGACGCTGGTCGAGTCGTATGACGACATCGAGTGCGGATTGGGCAGCGTAAGCATGCCAAAGATCGGACGGACGGCCTTGATTTTTTCCGCTGCGAGCGCGGCGCGCTCCGCCTCGCGCTTGTCCTTGTCCGACTCACGCGACGTCTGTGCCTTCAAGCGCTCCGTGCCGATCCACAAAATCATAAACTGGGGAAGGGGGCCGACAGAGGTGCAGACGTCTCTGTCGCCGACCATGAGGCGGCGATCTTCCTCCCTGTACTCGTGGAAAGGAAGAAGGGGCTCGCCGACGTCCTGCCCAGCGGCGAGGGTCCCCGTGTCCTTCGCATCGCTGTAGGCGCGCGTCAGCTTGACACTAGCCTTGTTCTTTTTCTCCCTAGACAGATTCTCCGCATTGGTATCCTCCAAGTCAAACGCAGGGGGTGGAGGAATGTCCGCAGGACGCGTCATATAGGCTAGGAAATCGAAATCGTCGCCCAAAGGGAGAGGAACGCCAGCGCGGGAGTTAGGGGGCATGATGGAGACAAGAGGCGGTGAAAAGACGGCGAAAAAAACGGCGAAAAAACGGCGTTGGAGGGCGAGGAAAGACGCGAAGAGGTTTTTTTCTCGGTCAACACGACGTGGCAGGAGGACGGAGCCGAATGTGGCGGTGTAGATTGATCGTAATCTAATCTACAACGAATACGACGGTCGCAGGTCCTCTCTGGGCTTCTCCTCCTGCCTTGGCTTCCACTCAGGCCGAGTCGCAGGCTCCTCTTGCCTGAGCTCGCACCAATCCTACCGTGAAAACCAATAAGATTAATATAAGTGATCTAATAGGTAGTTAGGTGACTGCTCCGTATTAGCATTGGGCCTATCGACGCTGCCAACATCGACGCCAACGGCACCGGGAACGATGACCGCGTCGCCAACGATGCCCACTTTGTGATGTGACTGTCCATTGATGATCCAAACAAAATCAATAAATCACCTGATGACAAGCGTCCGGCGAAAAAGCGAAAAAGCGTCCGGCGCGTTTTAACTTTGAACTCCCCTATTTTTTCCGCTACTGAAACGATTGGACAGAGTGAGAGGCGATTTCGGGAATGAGTCAACGGCCGGAAAGAAGACCTGTGGCCCCGCCATAGATTCGGGAGAAACACGCCGTATAAGGTAACCTGGTGCTCACCTCGTGTGGATGCTTTGGTCAAGGTTTGGTGGCTTTGATGGAAACTTGCATTGCCCATTGTTTTCGAGTGACACGTGATGTGACTGGACGCGTCTCAATCTCAACACGCATTGCTTTTGCCACCTTACGGCTAGAGCATAAAGGGCCGTCCGTTGGTGAGTGGCTCTCTAAATTCCCAGAATCATGCCAGCTCAATATTTCTCTGCTCCCGTTGCTGGGCTAGCAACACCCAGGAAATCGACCGTCCCCGTTCCTGCAAGTGCGACTACTCCGCACAAGCACAAGCTTGCCAGTGAACTCGAGAAACCTGCCCTTTTCAAAAAAACGGTGGACCCTATGCTCTCGAGCGAGATCGATGACTCCAAGCTCAAGGATGTGCCCGGCCTTCTTCCCATCCTCTTCCCCGACACGTGCTTGCCACTCCCGCCATCCGACATTTTGACAGCGTTGTCCACAGGTGTCTCCCCCCTCTACGATGGAGAAAATTGGGTCGGATGCCCCGACCTCACTGTACCATCTTACAACGGAGATGTGGAGAAGGCTCTCGTCGACTTCTTCCATACCTTTAGGGACCGTGTCGTTGCCGTGTACCGGGACGAGGGAGAGACTCTTCCGGTCGAGGAGAGGCGGTGGACAGCTGAATTCACGAACACAGGGGTTCCGGATGCCCCAAATATAAGGAAACCAGATCTCCTTTGCGCGCCTCGCGGCGTAGAATTTCTCTGGCCCAATATCCAGATTCACGGCGAGCTCAAAGCGAGCAACTCGCCTGCCGCCCACACCGATACCTTTTTTCAGCTGGTCAATGGAGCGTACCTCATCTTCTCCTCGCAGGACAATCGTCGCTTCGTTGTCTCCCTGTCCTTCATCGGGTGCGATGTCCGGCTCTTCGTCTTCGACCGGGCGGGACTGGTCATCACATCTCCCTTTGACCTCCATAAAGATCCGGAGAGCTTCGTCCGTGTCCTAGCGGGGCTCATGTTCACCAAAGACCGGGCCTTCCTCGGATACGACACCTCCATCACCACAACCCCCGGCGGCCGCCGTTACATCGAAGTAAACGGTGTCAAATACCGCATCGTCGAGACTCTCTTCGTGAGCGATGTCATTCGCGGGAGAGGAACCGTGTGTTGGCACGCGCGCTTTGGGCACCAGGATTTCGTTATCAAGGACACTTGGGCCGACGATTCCCGACCTCATACAGAGGCCGAGATCCTACGCATGGCCGAGGGCATCGAGGGCGTTCCCAACGTGGTCGCGGATGTCATTGTTGAAATCAAGAACATCGAGGATTCGACCAAAGCCCTGCGATCCACCGTCGCACCACTGACCGGAGCGAGGGGCACCAAGCTCCAACAAATGCTTTCCACGATCGAGCACAGAATACATCGTCGCCTCGTCCTCACGCCGTTCGCCCTTGCTCTTTCCCATTTCGCAAGCAGGAAGGAACTCATTTCGATTTTCATCGACGCTGTTCTAGGTACGACGGTTCAGCTATTCCTTGTGGTGGCCCTCGTTTAATTTTTTACTTCAATAGCGCATCGAGAACTTTTCTCAAAGCGAAAGATCTTGCACCGTGATATAAGCATCAACAACATCATGCTTATTCCTCACCCGGCGACGTGGAATACCATCTTACCCCCGACCTCCTCCGCCTCGGTTGCACTCGCTGGCCACCATCCCCTCACCGTTCCCGTTAGTGGTCCCGCCCTTGCCGCTCCGCCCGCTCCACCTGGCCATCGTCGCGGACTGTTGATTGATCTCGATTACTCCCTTGTAATCGAGCCCGGCGGCGAACGCGGTCCACCTGCCACCGGCCACAGAACTGTATGCACCTTTGCGCTATATATTTGAAACCTTCAATTAATGCTCTGATGGTCTAGGGCACTCTCCCTTTTATGGCGGTCGACGTCTTGTGCGACGGTGGTAACCTGCCCGCCCATGAGCCTCGCCACGACCTGGAGTCCATGTTGTATGTACTTATCTGGATCTGTGTCCACTATGCGGGCCCTCTTAATGTCGAACGCCAAAACTTCAACATTGTGGACTCGGAGTTACGCGACTGGGTCAGTGGGAGCTCTTATGAGGGTATCGGGAAGATGAAGGACGCTGCCCTGCGCAATCCGAAGTTCTGGGACAGGGTTCTAGGAGAATTTGCCCCGTACTTCGAGCAACTCAAGCCCTGCGTCTCAGCATGGAAACAGCTTTATGTCGACGAGAATCTCGCATATGACGCCGTCCTCGACGTCCTTCGGAGCGCCCTCCCAACTCTGGCCGAGGAGGAGAACTGGTCAAAGAAGGACGACCCGGAGGGATATGGCGAGGAAGGCAAGAAACGCAAACGGCCCAAGTTCGAGCCTCTACCGCGAGTCAACGAAGACGACGACCACAGTGACGTGGAGGTGGATGCTCGCGCCAACAAAGTCGCTCGCAGCGACGATTGGTTTCGTGCTGTGCAGAGTGCCCCGGAGCGCACGGGGACGCAGAATAACGTGAAAACTTACAAGGGTGGGCGGCACCGGCGGCAGCGAGGTCGGGGTGCGAGTTTGGCCGGTGCTAGCAACAGTTGAATGCCTTCAATTTTTTTCGTTCATACATAATGTGTCGCATTTGATTACACTTATACTCTCGAATTGGAATTCAGTGCAAAGACTTGTACAGTTGGGTCCCGGGTGAAGGAACATACGCATATTTAGGATATCGCCTCTGTTTGCGGAGAGGATGCAGAAGTTAATCCAAATTCCAATTCACCACCTGTTACATACACGTACAAGGAAATAAGAGGGAGATGTAGGCTATAGTACAATATACACTACGATATTACAGTCGATCAATTCCAATGCAGTCCAAGAAACCTGAACAAGGAGCGTGGTCCCGTCGTTTGATTTGTTTCGTTTGTGGATCCCCACGCGAGTCGTGGCCGTTCAATCAACAGAGCAGCGCCGGGTCGACGGCGAGCCCGCTCGAAAAGTCGAGCACGACGATCTTCTGGTCGTGCGACGTGCTGTAGGTAGCCCAATCAGCGCCGAAGAAGAACGGACAGGGAGGGGGGTCGCACCTGACGATCCGCCTCGCGTCAAACTTGACGTCAAAGATGTGGCTCGTGTGGCTGTCGCGTCGTACAGGACGCGCAGGACGCGCCCGGTGGCGAGGTCCCACACGCGCACGCTCTTGTTGTAGCTCGCGCTCACGAGCCGCCCGCTCTGCGCGTCGAAGGACAACGCGCGCACGAGCGCCTCGTGCCCGACCAGTGTGCGCAGGCCCGCGCCCGTCGGGGTTGGTCTTGCAGTCGTTCGAGCCCGAGATGATCAGGTCCTCCTGCAGGGTGTGTCAGACTCGGGCGGAGGGCGAAAGACGCAGGGGAAGGAGCGCACCTTGAACTCGATGCACGCGAGCCCGCGGTCGTTCCCCTCGAACGTCCGCACACGCTCACCGCTCACGATGTCCCACAAGATAGTTGTATACTACCTTCAGGGAAAAAGGCGACATTCATTCGGTCAGCAATAATCCGACGTACATTATTAATATATTGCGAGTTGGCCTTGACGAGCGGCTGGCGTTTATGTGCGCTGACCCAAAGGTACCACGTCGCCGGCCCCGTCTCTAGATGTGCACCAAACCGCTGCCCCATGGGCAGGGCGATGATCGAGTTCGATACAGTGACATTGATGGCGCGGAGCGCGTCAACGGAATCGAATACGCCGTACTCGACCGAGCAGTGGTCCAAAATAACATTCGTCGCTGTACCCATATTGAATGTGCCTTGGAAATAATATTCAAAAAACAGCGGAATGGACAAGGAGAATTTACCTTGCCCATGTCGCTGTCGAGGCTACCCTGGCGCATCCGGAAATTGCGAATAATAATGTTCGACTCTCCACCTGCGGAGACTTCGCGGGCCCTCGAGAGCGACACGGGGGACTCGAGCACGATGTATCCGCTGACGGCGAAGGTGATGTTCCTCCCCGTCGCGCTGACGGCATCGCGGAAGGTGCCCGTCCCGGAATCCGCGAGGCTTGTTACGACGAAAGCAGTGGACCCTCCGGTTGCGACAGAACCAAAGCCGACTGCTCCCGGGAATGCCAACGCAGAGACCAAGGGCTAGAAAGGAGAAGAGTATGTGCGCCATGAGAATGGTTGTTGAGTGAGAATGATCCTGCTCTTTTTAACCATGTTGGAGCGAACAAGCGCCGGAATTCCGGTGTAATACCACTCGACATCACTGGACTGAACACCAGACAGTAAAATTTAGCCCCGGGAGCTTGCTAGTTTTCGAAAGCATTTGAGCTGGATCATGTGGGTATGGCAAAATGCTCGAGTTGTGCTCGAGCATGACTGTGACTGGAAGGAGCCAAGCCTTTGACAGGTGGCAGTGCTATTGATCTGATCTGATCTAATCTAATCTACTCTACTCGACACCAATGTTCCAGGATTATTCTACCGAGGAACCCGGCTTTCAATAAAAACCCCCCTTTTCTGAGAAATCTTTGAAAAGTCTATTCAAAAGCCCCTCTGGCCAGAGTTTGAACAAGGCCGGATCAACAACGAAATTGCAGTTCCATGTGTTCATACTTACGCTCGTATCCCATCTTGTGACCATACTCTTTGTTTGTTCTCTTTGTTTCACTGTGCATGTCGGCCCACTTTTTGAGGTGTTTTCTTCCCAATTTTCAGGTTTTGTGTAACTGATTTTCCACTCTGGAAATTATCCCACCTCCCCGGAGAGAGATGCTTGTACGAGGATATTCTCAATGCACTCAGGGAACTTCTATATCACCCGTTCATCGTCTGGCACACCTTCGACTCTCATCTTGCTGACTCATTTCCTGAAGGATATGAAATAACTTACCTCTTCCACTGTCTTTCTTCATCTCTGGGCCACTGAATTTGGGCATCTTATCATGGACCCACCTGCTAAATAGAAAGGTCAACATTGTACCAGTTGTACCTGAGATGGCTGACAATGGGAGAGAGGGCAGGGGTGGGGAGCAGCAGCCGCACTCACAGTCACACTGACTCTGAGTCAACTAACATGCAGACCAGTTCGAGTCTGCTTCTGTCACTCCTGTCAAAAAATCCCGACTTCCCAATGAACACCATCTGTAGGCAGGAGGGACAAACATGAAAATGCCCTCTGTAGTTATTGTTTAACACATATCTAATATCATAGTGTAACAATGTTCAATTTATTCGAGTTCTGACTCCCAAACAATCTGGTCTAGATCATCCAGGGGATGCACAATTCCATAAGATCTGCTGCACAAAGACTTGTCTGTGAGGACTTGTTCGTGTGAATTAACAGGTCCCTAAGTAGAAGATGATGCCGGGCTGCCATCTCGGCAGTGCCCGCACCTACCCAGCATCCAGCCGTGGCGAACCCTCAATATCCGGGTTTCCAAATAACACCAATTTTTTTCATGGGGTTTCCATTGAAAACCGGGTTTCTCAGTAGAATAATCCAATGTTCCAGCTGAGCTAGGTTCAAGTTGGTCAAATGATGTCCGCCAAGCCACGGGAAAGCATCTCGCATGCTTTCTCCGACCAGCACTTGATATCCACCTCAAGTGCAGATGGGAAACTAGTCGTGGATGAGCATATTATGGGAAAAATCGCAAATTCCATCCTCACATGATTGTTCCAGACGAGAAGGTAACGATGGGGATGATCTTGCTTCCTTTGTCGTCGACGGTTTGGAGAATCTCGCAAGTGGAGAGGACAGTCGACACGATGGCGAAAAAAGTGGCTTCACCGAAGAATTTTCCTGGACAAACTCGTCGGCCAAACCTGAACACCAAATCTGTGACCTTGTCCATCTCAGAATCAAGGTTTTTGTATCGGTCCGGTGATACGGCTCGTAACTGCGTGCCGGTGTAATCGTGCATTTTTGCACTTCTAGTCGCCAACTAGAGCCTCTATCCGGTGATATACAAGTAGAGTCAGAGTGAGCTCCGAGCTGCTGGCTAGGTGTTCATGACGCGAGAGAACTATTGTCTTCTAGATACAATATGGTTTGATCCTTATACCATTGGGGGTTAGCGTGCGGTGTCTGGGACTCAGTGGGCTTCATAGTATTGAATTGACTTTGCAAAGGGTCGGTTGTACTAAAAGCTAGACACTGTATCGAGGAGGTAAAAACGCCTAAACTTGAGAGACATGCATGAAGTCCACAGATTGGGCATGGAAAGTCATATATATACCCTAGGGGTCTAGTCGCGACAACTATAACTTGGTTCACGAACAGTACTTCAAGCGAGAATCATGAAACCGAGAGAGCCGAGACATCGGAGATCGTCAGGAAATGATCGCGACGAGTGTCGATCATGGAAAGATGCGTCGTGATGGCGATCACACATAACGAGATAGTCATCAGAATCGATGACAGGCGCTTGGACCGAAGGAATGAGCGAGACACGTCGATACGGCCGGACGGCAGTATCACGTCAACCAATAGAGAACTAGAAATATGCCGCGACCTACGTGGTCACGCGGCAAGCAGTTGGGGCGCGTGTCCAGCTAGCATACGTGCTAGGACCCGCAGGCCTCGGGAACAAACCAATATACCTAGTATGGGTTCGAGCTGGTCAAATCTAGATGACTAGTCTCGGCCTTGAACTACGAATACCAGCGGCATACCTCCGCAGTTCCGTGTACATCAAATCTCTCTTATATGTTGACTCATTTCTCATTACTATCTACAATTCCTGTATCGTATATAAAGCCTAGCAGAACCCGCAATTCAGTACTGCATCTCCCACCAAAGTAACGGTGTTGGTGCTGGTCTGAGCCTAGCGCGGAGATACCTTTATATAACTATCTTTGTTGTTATCGTTCAAATATAAAGTGGTCTTATTGGCATATATAAGCTTTAAAGGACTTAAGCCGTGTTCATGGAGAGTCGCGACATTTGTGTGAAAGGCACCTGTTTGGTTCTTACCTCAGGTCTGCTGTTGGCACTGTTCCAGTGAGTTCAGTCGCAGTACCCGGTCGTTGGCATCCGTTCCAGTGAGTTCGGTCACGATCCAAAGTCTAGATCCAGTGCAGTCTCCGTCAGAGTACGGCAGGAAATCCTAACCAAGTCTAGAGAGACTTATAGGTCTTCGAGATATCTTTTTGAGGTGTCTAGAAGTATAAAATATATAAAACCCATATCGCTTCCGTCGAAGTAGATAATCCCTGGTCAATCTTTGACTACTTTGTGCTCATATTAGTCCTAATAAAACTTCTATTGAGTTGGCATTTTCGAGACACGAACCTGAGAAGTTCAATCTTACCTGTAAACTGCAGGACAACCCAAACTCAATTGTGTGTGTATGTGTGTGTTGGTTGTAGTGTTTTTGGTTGGTTAGTTGCCGTCTAGCAGCTTTCTGATTATCTTTGCGAACATCAGTGTACCCATAGCCACTGTTTCACCGGGTCAAATTCATCCGGGTTGGGGAAGACTTTGGGGTCGTGGAGCATGTACCTGATGGATGCAAGTCTAAGAGGAATGTTCTGGGGAATATGGTTCATCACGTACCATACATTCGCTATCATGATGGAACCCTTCGGCAGGTGCATTCCTTCGTAAATGTCATCTTTGTTCAACGCATGTGGGAGACCTGAGATGTGATTAATGGGAAGGCCACAGACAACGGGATAAATATAATATACCTAAGGGCACAGCAGGATGCCACCACAAAATCTCCGTCATTATGCTCCTGATGTAAGGCAAGGAACCTTTGTCTTTGATTGTGGGCAACATGTCTCGTCCAATTACATCTTCGATTTCCTGTCTTGCTTTTGCTTGAACGGCTGGGTTCAGCGTCATTGCAAGAAAGAATATCAATAAAGTTGATGTGTTCTGCAAGAAGGATTGGAGTCAGATTCCGGGATGGGATGAGCAGCAAACGGACCGAATCGAGTCCTGCACCCATCACCGCTGATGCAGCCCAGACCAATTGATCTTCCTGCTCATGGAAGGGATTCCTGTCCACTTCCTCCAGAACTGTAGAGCACATATTTGGAAGGAGGACGTTGCCGGACTCCTGTTCCAGACTCTCTTCAGAAGGAGTAAGCACTAGTCTAGTCCACAACTCACGAGATTTTTCTTGGACCATAGATATGGCTCCCACGTCATATCTAAAACGATTTTGCGCCATTTTGCGGCAGCTCGGAGAAACCCAGCGCCCGACGCCCATTTCGGCAAATATTTCACTGGTTTGACCGATTCAATTGAAGAAATCAACGACCCATACTCCGGCTGCAGTAGCTTTGCTGAAATTATCCATAGCGGTCAATGGAGATGTCAGAAATCGGTCATTCTCGTCCTTGAGATAATACCCAAAGGTAACGCGGATAATGATGGTCCCCAGTCGCCTGAATGGAGATGGATGGTCGTACATTTAAAACAGAGCACCGGAAAGGAAATCTTACAGCTTGAGCTGACGCAACAGAGTGCTGGGATCATCAAGAATTCCAAGGGCCAATTTTTTGGCCTCTTTTTCCTGCAGTGAGTGGTAACAGGTGATGGAGTTTTGACTGAAATCTTGTGCAACGATTTTGCGCTGCTGTCGCCAGTTATCGCCGTACTGTTGAAGAATGAAGGGTTCTCTATAGCCGCAACTGTCCTTCCGTCGAATATAGAACGAAATATGAAGCGCTGTTCACAAACAGATTCGCCATTTCTTGTTGTATTTTCAGGCCGGACAGTCTCAAGAGTTTTAAAATGGTATTCAGCTTACAAGGTTGGGACGGTCGGAATATATGGGCAAGGTAGGTGGTCGTCCATGATGTGGACTCGTCAGGGAGGAGAAAATGGTGCTTCACACCGTGGCGTGCTGTGCACGCTGATATCAGGAGGGAGAGGAGGGGAGGAAAGGGAAGTGTGTGGGTGTGTGGGGGGCTCGGCCGTCCCGGCCGACTGAGGGACTTCCCGACGCAGCGGGAAAGCAGCGGGGAAGTCCGGGTCGGAAGGGGATGGGATGCGGGAACGGCCGAACCCGTACGCAAAGGCCACCGAGGGTCAGGGAGAAACGAGACCCGCGGAGACCCGAGCGTGAGCGAGAAGACAAAGGGAAGGGTGGGTGGGGCAAAAGACGCGTGGAAAAGGCTTGGGGAGCTCAGGAAAAGGACTTGGTGCGAGGATATGGACGAGCAGAAAGAGTCGGTGATGGGTGGCAGTGTGAAAGTGTAGATTAGATCGATACAATCTAATCTACCCAGACTCGAGTCCTCTACTTCCTCCCTCTACCTTGCCTTCCACTCAGGCCCGGCTCGCAAGCTCGCCAGGCCTGAGCTCGCACTGAACGTTGGTCTAAAAGTTCTCTGGCAACCTCGGCAGAGTTTATTACGATCAGGGGCTGTCCCAGAGCATCCGCATATATGATCCTCCCTAGGTCAATGTCGGCCGAGCTGGAATAGTTCACTTCATATTCGTACCATGAGTCTTTGCCCATTGTGAGAATGTCAACCAAGGATACTCCCGCGGTATTTGGAGCACGCTCCCAAGCAGAGGGAGTCTGAGTGGTCCGGGTGGCAGACGGTCCTTGCTCCGGCGAGAACAAGACTTTGGACAGTAGGTACAACGTGGTGGCGGCCGCGAGAACAAGTGTCGCAGCCTGAGGAGTTGGCGGTGGAAGTAAACTGATCATAGAAACTAGGTGAAGGTGAAGTTTGAACGGAGCACATGGAAAGGAAGTTGGAGAAAACGTTGCTACATCCATCTCGCCCACTAGCACCCACCGGATTAACCAAGTGAAATTAAACGGGATTACCTTTTTCGTTTCTCGACTTTTCGGCCCTGTCCAAAACTGCGCTCCTCACATATTCGGTGGGTGCTTTCTTCGTTGATATATAGCATTTCTGGATCGGCACTCGTCTTTGACAGGTGGCAGTGTTGTGTTGAATCTCACTTTCCTGCACTGTAAGACTTGGACTGGGTTTTTTTCCCTAGGTTTTTAACCCGATGACCGGATCAATATAACCCGGACAACAGGTGAGAGTAACCCGAGTTCAGACGACATAACCCACTGAACGGGTCAAATTTCCATGGCAGAAACGGGTTACCATCTGGTTATTTTGACCCTTTTTCTTTCCCTTTTAACTCGGTCTGGAGCGTCATTTCCTCAGGCTTCCACTGGGCTACTGTGACTTGTGTAGTGGGTTATTCCATACCAGGTGAACAAAACTCGGATACGTGGTTAAAACAACTGCGTGAAGATCGGCCCAATGCACACGCAAAAATGAGCAGAAAAGAATATATAAATGATATATACTGTATATACCTATGTAGTACCTGCATGAATGAACGCAGCACTTGTCCAGAGCACACCACCTCGCCGCCAGACCTCAATCCCCGTGGCCGCTGGAACGCGCACTTGCCGCACCGCCTACGCACCAGTTGTGCCCTCTAGCTCATCGAAGTGTGGTGCAAAGGAACACTACAGACACGTGTCAGCTCAAAATTGAGGTGGTGGGAAGCTGGTAACGCACTTACGAGCCGTTGCCGAGATAATACCACGGCCAACAGCCACTCGGAAGCCCTGCTTGAAAGCTGGTGATCAATGAAGCATGAAAAGGGTTAGTAGAGAAAGGGCACCAGAGGAAGTGTCGGCTATGAGAGTCACAGACGAGGGAACAGGCACGAGACATAGCAGAATTTGAGACTTGAAACCAGTGCAGCACTTGAGGATTTGCCCAGGATACTTGACAATACTTGAAGGAGGCTTGAGGGATGTTTGAGTAACACTTGAAGAAGGGATTAAGACACTTTGAGGCCGTTTACGGGGGACGGAGGAGACGAAAAGGTGAGGGGAGAAAGCAAGAGACGTCTGACGTGGCAGATGGTTGCCATCAAATCACGCCATATAGTGACACACGTGCCCGGCGGAGTTGAAATGACTTGTTTTAAATTTTCTACAGCTTCTGCGCACCATTGACTGGTCTATGCTCATGAAAACTTTGCGGCCAATACTTGTGTTCTACCAACTCAGATAGTGTACCATTGTCGACCGTTTGATGTTCCGTGACACCTGAAATGAAAGGTGATTCTAACCCGTGTACCGGCTCAACATAACCTGAAGTAACCCAGTTGGGGCCGAGTAAAATTAACCCAGTAAACAGGTTAAAAATCTGGTGGGCTAACACATGGTAAAACTGACCAAGTACATGGGTTAAAGGAGGAACCCGGTTTTTCTGAGCTAAAATACCTCGTTCGCATTTAACCCGGTATTGACCCTTGTAGTGGGTGAAAGGGGAAAGTGACTATGTAAACAAGTCACAAAAACCCGGTCCGAGTCTTACAGTGCTGTTTGAGTCAACGTGCTAAGTTGTTTGTACCCCCCCCCCCTTGTGGCCCCCAATATATTTATGGTGACGAGCGCGTGGGCTACCTACTCTACATACAATACAAATAGCCAAAAACAAATTGTTGCCAGAAAAGAAACAGGGAGTGGCGGGTGGGTGTAAAGAGAGTTGAGAGCGGAGCTCGACGGACGGCAGAGCGAGGCTCGTTACCAAGCAATCCGGAATTGGGTTTTCCTTCCTGACTCAGCCTCTGCTACAACTGTAGCACCGCCGAGTCAGGAACTCAGTGCCGAACTTCCGGAGAATGATGGATGAGCGGCAATGTGGGCCGAGAGGACGAATGGGAAAGCGGAGCTCGGGGCGAAGCGGCGGCACCGAGGGAGTACAAGTCCCGACTGAGCGCAGAGGCCTCCGAAAAACCTCCTTACCCCTGGAACCCGGTTTTACTCCAGTCAACGTGGTAATTGTACCCCCCCCCCCTGCCCCCCCATCCTCTCCCCCTTTTACTTGGAAATGGACGGAAACTGCGTGTGCAGAACACATTTATTTGTTTGGGCGTGACTATCCTCCAAATTCGACGATCAGTTCAAGTGAAGGCTCTCTTGAGGCTCCTCTTGCAATTGGGCTCCTCCCACTCGTCATCGGGCCTTTCGTGCTGATGTTGGCTGGCGGATCGGATTTTTACTCAAGGTCCCCTACAATAAAGTCTCCCGCAAGGGTGTGGACATCACGATTCACGAATCAAAGTACTAGTTTGCTAATCACAACAAACGAGGTGCGAGTTGATTGTGTCGTAGCGCCTGTTTATAGGAGACTAGTGCGAAATCTAGCACTCGAAAACAGTCGTGTCGACACGTACGCTCCACGTCAAGTACAAAAAAAGCATATGGCACCAGGCCTTCAAGATATATATTCGTCTCTGCGCGTGAGGTTGACTGCCAGTAAATGAGACTGAATGGCGCCCTTGCACTATATCGCCGCAATTCTACTCACTCTGGATCTCGCATGCTACGCAGATGTCGTAAATCTGCGAGCTGCGTCCCAGTCGAGCAGCATCTGTTCGGAAACCAAATGGGACGACATGGATACACTGGGAGATTCCGAGTTGCTCGACATCGTTCTGGTTGCTTCGGTCGATGGTAAATTCCATGCCCTCAACCGTTCAACGGGCCACACCCTTTGGTCCATCTCGTCGTTCGCGTCTTCAAGGGGTGCTAATCAACCTTCGACGCTTGCGCCCCTGGTTCGCACGAGCCACATCGACCCAGATCTCACGGACGAGGGCGCATACCAAGAGACATACATCATCGAGCCCCAGTACGGCGAAATATATATCATGGCCACACCCTCCAGTCCCCTCCAGCGCTTCCCCTTCTCCATGTCACAGCTGGTCGACATGTCCCCCTTCAGCTTCGCGGCCGCTGATGATCACCGAATTTTCGTTGGGAGGAAGGAGCTGTCGTTATTATTGGTGGAGCTGGAGACAGGGGACATCAAGGACGCAATTGACTCGCAGTGCCCCAGGGATCCGTTCGAGGATTTACGTGACGAAGACCAGGAACCAGATTTGGACAAGCTGGATGGGAGTAAACCCGAGATGCTGAGGCCAACCGAGGTCTTCATCGGTAGAACAGGTGCGCTCATCGTTGTGCACTTCCTACAACCTATACCATGTCGGATAGACTATCATATCGACATTCACTCTCGTTCCGCGAACGGAAGTAGGAGAGTCCCAGTTCAGACTCTTTCGTTTTCGACGTACGGGCCAAACAACCAGGACAGCATCCTACAAGAATCGTACAAGAACACCAAGGACGATGTGTACATCCAGAGTCTGCCCAATGGAGAAATTATATCTTTCAAGGTGAAAGGAGAAGCTAAGCAGACCTTTGCACAGGACTCCGTCCTCTGGGCGAATAAATACAACAACCCCATGTGCGTATACTTTTCCAACCGCATCGCCGTCCCTCATCCGTTCCGATGCTGTTAGTGTGGCGATATTCGATGTCCTGAGGACTCCTGCACAGCATCCTCCCAGCACGTTTGTTCTCCTGCAGCCGCGTCCACCGTTCTCCGCGATCCTTCCGAACCTTAATCAAGCAACTTCGATGGACCAACTACCTCACTTCAACTCAGTCTACATCGGTCTGGTCGAAGAGACGGGTAGTCTGTTCGCCATGAGCCCTGATCAGTTCCCCATGGTCGCCTTCGGCGCCGGGAAGCAGAACAGGCCCAAGATGGTCGATTCGGTACCCGAGACGGGCGAGTTGGCGAGCGAAGTCAGTGCCATTACAAAAGCACGCAAGCAGCGGGAGGGAACTATGATGGGGCATGATTACGGCTCCGAGGACGACCGCTGTATGGACAGGAATGCCAACAGGCGGTATCTTGTTGGAATGCGCGAACTCAAGGGTGGTGACGGGGATGGCCCTGAGATGCGGATGAAGCGTCTCATCGACGGCGTTTCGGGTGTTCCTTTACTATGGGAGTTTCCTCTGCACTGATATTTGACGCCTTATTTTTCGAGGCCCGGTACTTGTGGATTGGGATACGACCTGTAGTCGTTTAGTAAACTAAAATTGCCATCCGTTGCAGAATCTTGGGCCCGATGCTACTCGCTGGACGAAAATAATTCATTACCAGGGTATGCGTGGAAAACAAACGGAAGCCTGAGGATGGGGAACCGGGATGCGCACTTATAAATACGCTTTCTTTTCGAGACTCCACCATTATTAGTTACAATCCATCGCCGCGTGCCGCATAGCCGTAGATGATCGAATAGAATACTATTATTACTTGATTACTATACTGCTTGTGTTTGGAAACTGAGTGGTATGTACCATTGGTTGTGGAGCCTATTTCGTGGTTCAGCTGCATGGGAAAACGTATATTTCCAAAAGATTCACACAGCAGACAGTCGCCGCGAACTCCCACTATCGCATATCTAGTCTCGTAGCCTGCCGAGAGAAGGGGAGGACCGGGCTAGCTGTTCCTTGACTAGTTCTTGAGAGCGAAGCGAGAACCACGACTAACAAGGGTACATATCAGGTCGCTGGAGCACAAGTTGGAGTTGAACAGAGCGGTGTCATCCAATCGCTTGACCCCATTTCCCTCGACAGGTGACGCCGACGTCGACACGGTTTGAACTAAATGAAAACTTCGCGTTAAGCGACTTGAAGCACTCGAGACATAGCATCTTTGAGAGAGAGAACCCTAGTAGCTGTCTTTCAAGATTCAGAACAAGGCCCCGAAGCGGGTACTAGCGCGAATCGAGGTCGGCCACGAATACGGTGTGAACGCAACGGCCGGGAAGACTCAATCGCCGTAAACAGCGTACAACATCCGAGTTTCCTGTGCCTGCGCTTTTCGATTTCTGTCACTTCTTCAGCGCAACCGTTCCCAAAGCTCTTGTTCACTGGAATTGGGCTGGACTATCGTGACTAATAGAGGGACTCACCATTCCGACCCTGGTGGAACCGATTACAACAACCCGTTGACAATTTTCACCCGGGTTGTCTCCGTACGCGGGAATGACCTGAATGGCGCCCTTGCTCTATATCACCGCATTTCTACTTACCCTGGTTCTTGCATGTTACGCAGAAGTCGTAAATCTGCGCACTGCGTCCCACTCCAGCAGTGTCCAGTCGCTCGGGCCAACGAAACGAGACACTCCGAATCCCGATCCGCTAGGAGATTCCGAGTTGCTCGACATCGTTCTGGTTGCCTCGGTCGATGGCAAATTTCATGCCCTTAATCGCTCAACCGGCCACACACTCTGGTCCATGTCGTCGTTCGCGCCTTCAAGGGGTGCTAATCAACCTTCGACGCTTGCGCCCCTGGTTCGCACGAGCCACATCGACCATGACCCAGATCTCACGGACGAGGGTGCATACCAAGAGACATACATCATCGAGCCCCAGTCGGGTGACATATATGTCATGGCCACACCCTCCAGTCCCCTCCAGCGCTTCCCCTTCTCCATGTCACAGCTGGTCGACATGTCCCCCTTCAGCTTCGCGGCCGCTGATGATCACCGAGTTTTCGTTGGGAGGAAAGAGACGTCGTTATTAGTGGTGGAGCTGGAGACGGGGAACATCAAAGCCACGATTGACTCTGAATGTCCCTGGGATCCATTCGAGGATTTGCGCGACGAGGACGAGGAACTAGATTTGGACGAGCTGGATGGGAGTAAACCCCAGATGTCGAAGCCAACCGAGGTGTTCATTGGTAGAACAGGTACGTCTCAGACTCTCGGATGAAAAAACGGAAACCTCATAACCGATGCAGACTACCATATCACCATACACACAAGGCCTTCGAATAAACACAAGATTCCTGTGCAGAATCTTTCGTTTTCCACGTACGGGCCAAACAACCAGGACGGCATCCTACAGGGATCGTACAAGAACACCAAGGACGATGTGTACATCCAGAGTCTGCCCAATGGAGAAATTATATCTTTCAAGGCGAAAGGACAAGCCAAGCAGACCTTTGCACAGGACTCCGTCCTCTGGGCGAATAAATACAACAACCCCATGTGCGTATACTTTTCCTACCACATCGCCGTCCCTCATCCGTTCCGATGCTGTTAGTGTGGCGATATTCGACGTCCTGAGGACTCCTGCACAGCATCCTCCCAACACATTTGTCCTCCTGCAGCCGCGTCCACAGCTGTCTGCCATCCTTCCGACGCTTAATCAAGCAACTTCGACGGACCAATTACCCCACCTCGAGTCAGCCTACATCGGCCTGGTCGAAGAGACGGGCAGTCTGTTCGCCATGAGTCCTGATCAATTCCCCTTAGTCGCCTTCGGTGCCGGGAAGCAGAACAGGCCCAAGATGATCGATGCGGTACCCGACACGGGCGAGCTGCCGAGCGAGGTCGATGCCATTACAAAAGCGCGCAAGCAGCGGGAGAGGGCCATGATGGGGCGTGATTACGGCTCCGAGGACGACCGCTGTATGGACAGGACCTCTCTGTATGCCCACAGGCGGTGTCTTGTCGGAATCCGCGAGCTCGAGGGCGGGGACGGGGATGGCCCAGAGATGCGGATGAAGCGGCTCATCGACGGCGTTCCGGGTGTTCCTTTGCAATGGGAGCTTCCGACCAACTCTAATAGGGGCTTCGAGGGGACTGTGGACGGTGTTGGTAACGGATCCGCGGATCGTGCGCTTGCGGGACACTCCACGCACGGACTGGGTGGGGTTCCGACTGCCGACGATGCCTTCCTTTGGAGAGGGGTCGTCTTCGCCTTTATGCTCGGCGCGGTTGGCCTTTGGTTTGGGATAGGCAAGATTCGCGGCCGCGCGAGTATGGGATCGCGAAACATCCCGGAGGCGATCAAGATTGCGGATGCGGAGCTTGTACTGGCGGAACCTTTCAACTCGACTATCGTAGTGGAAGATTCGTCCACACCCCCTTCTGCTCCTCCGTCGCCCCAGGTCCTCGCCACCAAAAAACTCCCAGCGCTTCCACCCGATGTCGCCGACGACGACGATAGTGACCGCGAAGGTGACGGCGATGGGGATGCATCCGCATTGGCAGGAACAAAGCGCAAGGGACGGAGAGGGAAGAGGGGGAAAAAGAAGAAGACCGGTGTGGCCGGGGTTGCCGATGTCGCTGAGGTGAATGGCCTGGATCCAAGCGAAAAGGAAAACATCGTTGTACAAAACGGAGATCCTATGCCGCCAAATCCTCTCTCACCATCCGGCTTGTCTTTCACCGCTACCGTTCCGGTGGTCTCTCCCCCCGTCGAACCCTCGTTGGTCGTTTCGGATACCGTGTTGGGTGAGTTCCCTTGGTCATTCATAGTCTCTTAAGTTGCCTATCTCCTTTCCATCCAGGCTACGGCTCGCACGGGACCGTCGTCTACCGCGGATCGCTGCAGGGCCGCGCCGTGGCCGTCAAGCGCCTTCTGCAAGACTTTGTAACACTTGCGTCTAGGGAAGTGAGCATCCTGCAGGAGAGCGACGACCACCCCAACGTCATCCGGTACTACTACCAGGAGGCGCACTCCAACTTCCTCTACATCGCGCTCGAGCTGTGTCCCGCCACGCTCGCTGACCTGATCGAGACACCCGACCGCGACGCGTGGCGAGATATCGCCGTCGCTTTTGATCCGAAGCGCGCTCTACGGCAGATTGCCAGCGGGCTGCGGCATCTGCACGGGCTGAAGCTCGTGCATCGTGACATCAAGCCGCAAAATATACTGGTGTCGACCGGCGGTGTCAAGTCATACCGGATGCTGATATCCGACTTCGGGTTGTGCAAAAAATTGGATGTGGACCAGACGAGCTTCTTGCCGACCTCACATGGCGCGATGGCTGCTGGGACCGTTGGGTGGCGGGCACCGGAGATTCTGCGGGGGGATGTGAAGCTGGACGAGGGCGCGCCTAGCGACGATGCCTCTGTGTCATCTCAGGGCAGCGCGGCTTCTGGGGCGTCGAACGCAACGGCCGGTAAACCGACTCGACTGACTAAATCCGTGGACATCTTTGCGCTGGGGTGTCTCTTCTTCTACACGCTCACGAACGGCGGCCATCCATTCGGCGATCGGTTCGAGAGGGAGGCTAATATCATGAAGGACGCTAAAAATCTCCAAGGGCTGGAAAGATTTGGCGAGGAGGGGGAGGAAGCTGTAGATTTGATAACAGCCATGCTTCATCCGGACCCTCACGAACGGTCCGCGACATCATCTCATTGTTTGACCTTTTCTCACCATATGATTTCGCAGTCCCGATACTACGACGTGTCTCCTACACCCTTTCTTCTGGGATTCCGGACGCCGGCTGACATTCCTGCAAGATGCATCCGACCGCTTCGAGATCATGTGTCGGGATCCCAAAGACACGTACCTGCTCGTTTTGGAGAAGGGCGCATTTAGCGTCGTCGGGAATGACTGGCACTCGCGCCTCGATCGCCTGTTCATCGAGAATCTCGGAAAATTTAGAAAATATGACGGTCGCTCCGTGCAAGATCTCCTACGTGCTCTCAGGAACAAGGTATGTCCCACCATACGATACCCACTCCATTGTGTATTGAAACGGTCATAGAAACACCACTACCAAGACCTACCAGACAACGTAAAACGACATCTAGGGCCCATGCCGGAGGGTTACTTGGCGTATTTCACGCGTAGGTTCCCTCGACTATTCCTGCATGTGCATTCGGTCATCAGGGACACTGCGCTGCGGTCCGAGTCCATGTTCAGATCATATTTCGAGCTACATGACTGATTCTGACCGCGGTCTCTCATTGCTATCTTGTTATCCTGCACTCACACATTACATTACTGCATTATTTATCTCTCCATCTGTACTACCTATCTGTCCTACATGTTTTACTGCGGAGGGTAACTTACATTAGTCCATTTGTATGTAACAATGTACCATTTCTTGGTGTGAACTCGCCTTTGCAAGAGTTCGGAACGCTCGGATCCGAAAGGATCCGAAACCATACCAATCTTATTTCCTTTCTTGGGCGATATCATATTGAACTGTTGTGTTGTCGGATGCTCCTCCAACTCCGTTCTCGTTCCGAAGCGATTCCGAGGAGAGTTGCGCCTTTTAGAGCCTTGACCGGTTGCGATTTATATTCTTGTGGATCGTTCTTGCGCGTCGTTCCCAACCTGAACAAGATCGCCTGGGGTTACTGCTCATGCTCATCATCAAATCACCGAAGAACAAGTGGCAACCAGGCAAGTAGATCAGGATTCAGCATGGCCGGCTGCGAAGAGGCTAGAATTTGAAGTTCGGCTAGTCGTGGTCGGGGCTCTGCTTCTATCCACCACCATGGCCAAGTTCACGTACCGCTGGCTGGTACTTCTGGTCATGTTCCCGACGAGTACGCTGGCGGCCTTCATCGTGGATAATTTGTGAGTGTCTGCGCTAAGCCTTCATGTCGTGCTGATCTGTCTGCCCCGCAGTACCAAACCGGCTTTAACCTGCGAGCCATTTCTGATCCAATGGCAAGGAGGGGTGGGTGAGTCCGATCCATTACCGAACGCGACCAGACTATAACCAAATATCAAC
Source organism: Mycena maculata (assembly GCA_029448575.1). Taxonomy (NCBI): domain Eukaryota; kingdom Fungi; phylum Basidiomycota; class Agaricomycetes; order Agaricales; family Mycenaceae; genus Mycena; species Mycena maculata. The sequence continues at coordinate 121,777 of JARJLG010000092.1, read as the reverse complement.
GAAGCCCCATGGACACTAGTATGTACACAGTTATTCAATGCAGCTGGTGTTCCCACGCTAACTTATTTATTTCAGAGGTTCGTGCTAGATTGCCAAGCGTCTCAATCTTAGGCGCTGAGGTTCTTACTTGAAGAATTCTTGAAGCAAGCAATTCTGCTGTCCTATAAGATCTAGGGACTCTCCAAGTCACGTTATTTACTTGGAATGTCGACCTTGCGGCCGGTAGGTGCCCCTTCGACCCTCCACGTTCGAACGGGAACTGAATTATACTCCAGGCACATCGCTCGTAATTGAACTACAAGATTCTACGGGAGAAACCGCGATTTCGCAAGCTTTGACCGTCCAGTCTGGAGGTAAGTCTTGTCATGTTGTGGAGGAGTATTGGTTCAAAATTATGCTATGTAGCTACGGATTGCATGTTGAGTACCATTGGGAGCCAGCAGACAACAATGACTCAGGCAACGACTCAAGCGACGACATCCCCGCAGGTGGCCACCACCACGCGAGCAACAACAACACAGGCAGCGATTTCGACTACTCGGGCAACAGCGGCCTCCTCCTCTACTCCGCTGTAAGTTTGCAGAAAAAAAAATGAATGAAAAGCTCAAGATGCTGCCTTTCAGACCTGTGACGACTTCTTCCTCGACACATGCCGCTACCTCATCACCACCGTCGGTGACAGCTGGCTCTTCTAGTTCAACTGAGGAGAGTTCGAGGTATGCAGATTCTCTCACCATGAAGCATCGTTCTGAGGCTCGTGTAGCCCGTCGTTCGTGAAAGTTGGGTCATCGACGAGTGCCGCGGCCTCTTCTCCTACGCCCGTGTCATCTGAAGGCTCTGTTACCGGTATGTTCTGATTCGCCCTGTCCCAATTGATTTCTTACATTTCCATTATGAAGCCACCGGATCACAGTAAGCATCACTTTCAAACTTTGTATTTCGTCCTATAATGGACTGCCTTGACAGACCGGGAACTAGTGCTGCCTCTACGGCGCCGCCATTAGGCGCGGCCACGCAAAAAACCTCGTCATCAGTTGGTGTCATCCTTGGTGTTCTCATCCCTGGCTTGTTTTTACTGGGATTTTTCTGTTTCTTCCTTTTCCGGCAGCGGAAGAGGTCGCTCGTTGGTGTCGGAGAACTTTCTTTTGCAGGTGCGTGTCACCGCGTGTTCCACGATTCCCTCACGAACATTTTGCTTGTTATAGCCGGCGCGCGCAGTACGCCCGCGTGGTTCACGCGGCCGGCATATCACTCCAGGTTAGGGCTAACCGGGACATATTCGCCCCCATCGCACACGACCCAGCCCTCCGCTGCAACAGGCCAATCGTTATCGAGCGACTCCATATCCCGCGCGTCGCTGCCCTTCCCGCCGTCGACCGCCCATATAAGCCAGCCGTCCGCTGCGTTGACCCAATCGCAGTCGTTATTTAGCGACTCCTCCCGTGCCTCGCTGCCCTTCCACCCGTCGCCCTTCATACCGTATCCAGACGTCTTGTCCCTATCCGAATATTCTTCGAATACGACGCCCCCCTTCAGTTCGCCGTCGTCGGAGAGCAACAATCCAGCACATCCGGCGCGTCGAATGGGGCTGTTCAGGTTCCCATTGCCTTCCGCAGAGCCTACGCCACCTCCACCGTACTAGACGCTTGTTATTTTCGTCAACTTATTCTTCCATTTTTCAGACGGCCCGGACATCGTGTGAATACATATCCGCAAGCAGCAGAGGGACACAACGGACGAAACTGACTGCATCCCGCTGCCTCCCGCTCCAGGTGCACACGCCGCTCGCTATCCGAGTCCTGAATTGTTGAATAAATAAGAGAACCAAGGAAAAATACATGAAACGAATCGAACAGGCACTGTACAAGATAACATCACGCTCCAATGTCCGAGTGCCCCAGCTTACTCCATGCCTGCATCTTGTCGACTTCAGCCCTGCTCCAGCGGACGATCGCGTCGTGGTCGAACTCGGGGTTGCTGGCGTTCGTGAGCTCCTCCACGTGGCGTCTGTGCGATCCGTTCCACTCGCCGTCAGTGTCTGGCGTGCGGGGAGCGAGATCGGAGTTGGAGTTGGCGTAGTGGTGCTCAACGACGTTGCGCTCGGATGCTTCCTCAGCAGCGTTTGCGTTCCTCTTGGTCGAGCGCATCCTCCTGACAGTGGGCTCCTCGACATTGGTAGCGTGTTCACACGGGGCTTGGGATTGGGTGGCTTGGGCTTGATGGATGACCGGCCCGTGACCCATCGGCCTCTCGTAGCGCTTGTCTTTGCTAGCAGCGGGTGACGGCGTAGCGGCGGGCGGGTTCGCAGGAGCCGGGGCGGGTGCTTGTTGTGCCGGGGCGGGGTTGGGGCTGGGAGGAGGGCCGTTGGCGGCGTAGTCTGCGTTGTGAATCTGGCGCTTTTGAACAGCGGGCGCGGCGTTCAGGTCATCCATGGCGCGAGGCATGGGAGAATTGGGGTCGCGCTCGGCGGTGTCCGTGACGGGGTGGGGCATGTTGGGAGGCGATGGAAGCCTGTGTTCGGTCCTAGCGGCGACGCGGGTGAGCGATTCTGGGCTGCTGGGAGTGGTGGGATAGGCGTAGGTAACGGTTGTAGCCCAGGCAACGAGGACGAGAAGAGCGAGCTTGTGGGAGAACATAGTGTCGATAAAAGACAGGAAGGATGGCTGAGGATGTGGGGGCAGAAGACAAGAAGCAGTGGAGCGGCTGACAAAAAATGTGCGAATTTATACTTGAACAAGTGGCTGACGGTTTCAATTTGAATGGCTGTCTCGGTCTCGTCAGCTTCAGAATAGGACCCATACATCTTTGGTGTATTGAGCGGCTTGAAACAACCTTGAACCGAGGGCAACACGCTTTGAAGTTGTCACCGCCGCAAAAACGACGCGATCTCAGGCTACGCTTGCACCTGCGTGGCTGCAGCCTCATCAAATTTTTAAAGGATCCGCCAAGCTTGGACTGGACTTCGATGTCCTCTGGCGTGCATCCAGCCCTTCATCTCCTGAAATCAAGTTTGTGCAAAATCCACGAGTCGCTCTCCAATTTCCGCCCCTTAGCAGTTCGTCCTCCCATCCTAGACTCTTCCACCGAAGCAACCGCCGGCCTCGACTCGACGGACGACGGGCAATGGCTGCAGCAAGAAAACATACCCGGCCTCAAAAATCTCAGGGATTCTGTAAAGATCGACCTCGATGTCTTAACAAGGGTTGGTTTCCACGAAACATCCAGTACATTGCTTCTTTCTCACTCATTAATGCTTCCAGTAGTTTCTTGATGACCCCAACTCCAGTAATCTTCCTCCGCTCTCTACGAATGCCCCGTATGTCATTGCAGTTTGGAATGAAGTGCTGTGTGCCCCCCCGCCCATAGTTTCCGTCTTGAGGGTTTTTGCGGTTCCAACCGAACCCTCATTAGCGGCTCAAAAGACGACTTTGGTCAAAGTGGACGTTGTAGCAGATAGTGGGCGGCGATGGATTAGGGTCAATACGTGAGCCGCCTTTTTTGCTGCTGATTTGTCTCATGAATCCGATACCCCTACAGAATAAAAAACTCTCGCATAATGGCAGAGTTCCGAGAAATCGATTCCTACTTGACAGATTCGGACGATGAGGAAGACGATTTTGACGGTCCGAGTCTCGTGCAAACGGAGTTCGATAACTCGGTCCTGCGGATGGGTCGCGGTCTCGTGGCGGCCGCGAATGCGCACCCCATTGATGGCGCTATAGGCCCCGAACCGCCCAGGGTGACGCTGCGCCTCACGCGCTTGAACCCTTGCGAGCACGGCGAGAACGATCCCCGAATATCCCAGACGATCGACTGCCTCCGGGCCATGGGGATCGACGTCGAGAAAGGTGAACGCGTGGAAAGTGAGATCCCCGCCCCACAACTCGCGGCGCCACCAATAGCGCTGTCCCAGCTCATCCCTACGGCAAACATCAACCTCGACCTGTCTGTGCTCATTGCGCTCGTCTCGGATCTCACCCATGCGCCGCTTCCGACCTCTGTGGAAGAAGCACACCGACGATTCACTGCGTCCGCGAGCCAGCGCGAGCCTAAACTGGGACGCAAGGAACAGCCTGACGGCGACCCGACGAAGCAGGCGCGTGCGCTGACGAGCCAGATTCAGCAAGAGATGCTGCAAGAAATGGGAAGGGGGGCACTATTCCAGGAGCTGCACACGCGCCTGAGCCCTCTCTTTGGTTCGCAGCCACTGCAATTCTGGACGACGGCGGAGGCACGCGACCGCTTCGTACGCATTGTGTCCAAGATCGGCGGACCCGGTGAAAAGCGGCGCGCGGACATCCTCTTTGCGGCCGCAAGCACAGACGCAGAGGCCCAGTTTTGGGCGGGCTCGCGTTACCCGCCCGGGTTCATACCATTACTGCCGGTCCGCATCTACTCGGAAGAACACCCTCCGCCAAACGACGCAGCCGAGCGCCCACAGTTCTTCCGTTTGATGGAACGGACGTGCCGGGGAATTCTGGCGCAGGAGGCGTCCGCCCCAGCTTCGCCGAAGAGCAATGAGCGGAGCAACGAGCGCGTGCTGTATAGCAATAACGGCTATCGGCGTAACCTGGACAGCGAGCGCGCGACGGTGACGCGGGCGAACGCGCGGCTGACGGCGCACACGGTACAGAGCATGTTGTGTGGCGCGGCGCGCGGGTGGACGACCCTCACGGCCAACAAGACAAGCGTGAAGGCGCTGCTCCGCGAAATTAAAGCCGCGCGCGTGGCCGGTCGGCTAGCGGAAGAAACGCCCCGGGAAGATGAGGTGGATCCGTACGAGGAGGCCGCGATTTGGATCCTCGACCCACGTAGCTTAGCAGAAGGGGTTCGCGCACGCGTATCGTCTCAGTCGCAGGTATGAGCCGCGTTGTTTTACTATTTTATATTTGTTTGGGGACTACGACCATTATTATAATGTCGTTAGCTTCAACCCGGTGCGAGGGCGGTCTTGAAGGCCGGTAATGTATTTTTCCTCCCGCCCTTGATGGCGAAGACCACCTCGTCGAAGCATCCCGCAAATTCACCGCCTCTATTGCTCACTCCACTTCCGTATCTCCCCAGCAGCACGCGTCGGAACAGCTGGGCGACCTCCGCGGGCGGGTTGCCGAATGCGCCGCACCCAAAGGCGCCCAAGACGACCCGTCTGCAGCCGTTGGCGGCGGCCGCCCGGAACACGCACTTGATCTTCTCGCGCATTAGATCCCGCTGCGCCGCGTCGGTGTACTGTGCCCGCTCTCGTCGATGTCGGGCCCGCGCACAGCCGCGCACGAGATCACGTCGACGAACCACCACTCCGCGGCGGGGTTGACCTCCGCTGCGGTTCGCGGGGCAGCGTGCCCGCCGTATGCGCCGCGGAATACGCAGACGTCCTGCGTGTAGATGCAGCCGAGCTCGGGCAGGCGATAGAAGCCCTCCTGCAGGCTCGCGTATAGTGTTGTGCGCATACAGAGGCTTTCCTCCTGTGAGTTAGCGCCGGAGAGGAAGCCCCCACCGGGTGGCAGTTCAGACGCCATGGACAGCACCGCGACCTTGCTGCCTCCGTCGCTGCACATGGGGAACGCGACCTCGAGCGTGTCGCCCTCCACTACGCTAATTTTGGGGAGGGCTGTGGCGTTCTTGACCGGTTTTGGATCCGCTTTGAGATCACGGAGGACCTTGGAGGATCGGGCGCCCGCCCTGGCGCGTGCGAAGGCCTGGATGACCTCGGGGATGTGTTGGTTGACGGTTTTACGCGCGAGTTGGCTGCGTTCGCTTTTGGATAGCGTAGCCTGGGCAGGCATTTGCAGTTTCTGATTGTGCGAAAGTTTTGAACTGAGTGACACTTGTGTCCAAGATTGTCTTAAATACTTCGTTCGGAGCCTCGTCGAGTCATCCAGTGTAAGGGGCTGTGATACAGTTGCAGTGGTCCTTGAACGGACCACGGGAATTCCGGGCATTGAAATCCGGAATTAAAATCGAGCCGACTGGGCAGGTCAGAATAGCAATGTCTCAAAGTGGTCCTCGAGTCGAACTGCTTCGAACTGTAAGTATCGCCCGACGGCGGTGACGACGCTGGGTGCCTGTTGGCCGGTATCTGGGTTCGTGGCTTGCTCGAAAGGCGCATTATTTCACAAATATCCCCATGTAAAAATCGAAGGACAACCATCGGGGATCGGGGATGCAGAAATAAACCCTAGCGTTGAGTGTTCCCGATTGGGAACCCCCGGCAATCAAATCGAGGATCATCGCCGCGTCAACCACATTTTTGCTTTCGGCCAACTTTCAGCAATGCCAGACATTCCTGTGGGGGCGCAGATCTTCGACCTCGTTTTCCATCCGTACCAGTCCACGGTCTATACGGCTCTCCTAACCGGCCAGGTAAAAGCATTTGCGTACGACCAGGACACCCACAAGAAGACCTTTTCCGTACGGCCCTCGAAGCGCTCGTGTCGCGCACTCACAATCAACGACGATGGCTCGCGTCTGTATGCGGCCGGGAAGGGGAAAGCAATCTAGTGGGTCTCACTTGTCGTGCCTGAACGCATGTTCCTCAAATTTTGCAGCACTATTGACACTACAACCGCGGAAATAGTCGAGACGCGGGCTGGGGCCCATGCGTGAGCTGGTTGCATCGTATAACCTAGGCGCACTCCAAATCTATCTCTCAGTGAACCAATAAATCGCATAAAGCACATCATGCCATGGTTGTTTGCCACTGGGGACGATGCGGGCGTCATCAAGGCAAGGCCGAGCTCACTGAATTTCTTGGAATCGAGGTTAATGTAACTATAGCTCTGGGATCCCCGGCGACAAGAGTCCATCCGCTCCCACACCCAACATTTCGACTACATAACCGATTTTTTGTGGCTACAAGACAAACACCATCTGCTCGCGACGAGGTCGGTGTCGGCTGCATCATTGTTGCTGGATGGGTTGATTGAATTTTCCAACCCAGTGGAGATGGGACACTCTCTGTGATGGATGTTCGCGCAAAAAAGACTGCGCCATTCGCGCAGTCCGAAGACCAGGAGGACGAGCTGCTGTCTGCGACGACGATCAAAGGGTCCGTATTCCCACTGACAATGATTGATTGATTTTCTGCTAAATCATGTCCTAGTGGCGCTAAGGTCGTCGTGGGCACACAACTGGGTATTCTCTCAATATTCAATCGCGCCAGCGGCTACGGCGACTGTGTGGACCGCGTCCCAGGGTACGTCTCATTTATTCATCTATGCAAATAATTGGATTTTACCCTCTGTTATTTTATGCGGCGTACTGACTACATTCTCTGTACCTCCAGGCACCCCGCCTCGATCGACGCGCTCTGTGCGCTCCCCGCGGCACTGCAGTCGTCGCCGGGGATGGAAAACACCATCCTCACGGGCTCATCTGATGGACTCGTGCGTGCGGTGCAGGTCCTCCCAACGCGCCTTGTCGGCGTAGTGGCGGACCACGGTGACTTGCCTATCGAGCGGCTCGCGATCGGTGTCGGTGGGAGACGGCTCGCGGTTGGGGAGGACGAAGGAGACTCAAGTGACGAGGACTCAGAGGAGAGCGGGGGAGAGTCGAAAGGTTCGGAGGGAAAGGTAAATGGGAAAGAGAAGGACACAAAAAGGAAGGGGAAAGAGAGCGAGGACGAGGGAGAGGAAGACGAGGAAGCAGGGAAGGGCCAGAGCCAGTGGTGGGTCGGGAGCGTGGGGCACGACGAGATCCTGCGACTCACAGACCTCGAGGCCTTCTTCCGCGACCCGGGAACGGGAGAGGAGGAAGAGGAAGGGGACGCGTCGGAGGACGGAGATGGGGGTGGAGAGGGAGAGGAAGGTGACGAGGAAGGTGACGGAGATGTCGGTGGGGAGAATGCCACGGAAAAGGAGGACACGGCAGCAAGGAAGGACGAGGCAGGGGCGGATGCGGACTCGGATGATGACTCGGACACGCCGACGACAAGGAAACGGAAGCGTAAACCAGAGAAAGACCCACTCATCGTGCGCCGGAAGAAGGGGAAGAACGAGGTGGACATCGAAGGCGCATTTTTCGATGAGCTGTAGCGAGCAGTTCGTAATTTCGATGGGGCCTCGACTCTAAAATTCAATCGACCGGCACAGCTCCTCTGGGTTGCTTCCAATTGATCCTCCATGCCGCAGCGGACGCGACAGTGTCAACATTTTTTTTACATGATTGTGGTTCACTAAGCGGTTAAACTTGTCCGTCCAAAGAACAACCGGGGAATGATAACAATTTGAGGGTCCGAACCTGCCCAAGCTTGAAGGAGGTGAAGACACAAACATGGCCCGGGCCGTAACGTTGTGCATCCCCATGCCGTCCATGACACAGCGACGATGACGGATTGTCAAGTATCTGTACACGTCTTGTCGGTGCGTGCCCCAGTCCTACGGTATAAAATTAAGAACGGAAGTGAGACAGACTGGCCCACCTGGCGTCGCTAGTGTAGGCGAGATAACAATCTGCGTCGAGGTGAGATCTAATTGGTCGGGAGCGATTCAGGTTGCAAGGTTCGAATTTTGAAGGCAACGCCAGACAACGCTTCGCGTCCATATGCAACTGTATTGTAGGTCCGTCGAATGCCACGCAGAAGCAGGTGTATATTGGCAGCTGACCCGCAAGATTCGGAAGGTCCCGTCGATAGAAATGTGGTCCATAGAAGACCACAATACGGGGTTTTGTTGCCGCGACAAATTGGTAAAACATGCGTTGATCCACGAATAATTCATGGGCCCGAACGAGACGTGGGTTTTGTTGCGCAGACTTAGTGCTCGTAGCGCAGATTGCCGGAGGAGCTGATTAGGGTGATTCTATTAGATGATTTACACAATGAGCTTTTTTCTACCGATATTTGTTTCGTCTCCTCGTCTCGGAGCGTCTCGGTGGCAGTAAAAAGCGCGGGGTCGGATCGCGGACGGTAGAGATGGTGGTGATGCGCCTGATGCTGTGTGCAAAGAGGCAATCAGTGTGGATCTCGATAAGTATGTCGTTGCATTTTTGTTCAGATGGTTGCCGCAACCATATACGGTGGTTCGAACTTCGCCAGAATTCCGACTCTGCCAAGATTCCGTCTTTTCCGAAACTCAATAGCGCCCAAGAAAGACACATCGCTGAAGCGGTGTGCGCCCATAGTTATTTTGGCTGTCCGTTGACCACTTGCAGAGGCTGGGTGTGTGGATATGAGCAGCTATGAGATGCCACAACAGTTGTCAGTCAACCTTCTTGCCACGAGTCTATGAAGCTGTGACCTTCCAACTTAAAGGCACTGGAAAAAGTTTGATTACCGGTCGGGCAACTTTAGATGTGATCGTGACCGTGAGAGCCCGAAACTCGTTTGTGATCCGTTTGTTGGCGGTGTCTTCTCCAACTGGAACCGCCACACCATTCGCCAACATCGATATACATTCGGACCAACACGCGCCGCGGCAAGTCAAGTTTAGCTATAATCATGATTGTACCGAGACGCGTCCTGCGCGCCGCGTTGAGTACCACGCGTTCCTTGTCCAGCAGAGCCGCAAATGTATTGTCTGCTCTCGACATCCCGACCACCGGGGAAGTATGTGGCGTGTATGATGGCGAGTGGAAGGGATCAGGCGATATCGTCAAGTCTGTGTGTCCTACCACGAGCGAACTACTTGCCCATGTCAAAACAGTAAGAATGGCACAGCTGATCGTTATCCAGCTCAACTCGGTCCTAGGCCTCGCCAGAAGAACTCCACACCGCACTTTCCAAGGCGCGCGAAGCATATGTCTTCTTCAGGAGTAGGTTCTGTTCCGCTCCACATGTCGATCGCTAGGACGCACCTTCGAGCAGATGTCCCCGCGCCGCGGCGCGGAGAAATTCTCCGACAGATCAGAGAGGCGCTCGCTGCCAAGGTGCGTGCCCCAAGACGCATCGAATCGCACCAACGGCCATCTATTTTAAGCGCACCGAGCTTGGAGCTCTGATTTCACTTGAGATGGGAAAAATCAAAACCGAAGGAATCGGGGAAGTTCAAGAATTCGTTGACATTGTATGTGGATTGGCGCATATACCGTCGTCGGTGTTGATGCGACCTCTAGTGCGACTATGCCGTCGGTCTCTCCCGCATGATGAATGGCCGCGTCGTAGCTTCCGAGCGCCCTGGCCACTCCATTTTGGAAGGTATTGATGTTCTATTTTCCATCAGCATTTTATTCACATCCTCCAAGTCCCAAATCCTCTCGGTGTCGTAGGTAAGGCGTCCGAAAGCCAGAAACTAATGAATCCGACTGTGTTCTAAAGGCGTCTTGAGTGCATTCAATTTTCCGGTGGCCGTCTACGGCTGGAATCTTGCACTTTCCCTCGCTGCAGGTAATGCCACGCTCTGGAAACCTTCTCCCACCACGCCCCTGTGCTCGATAGCGGTTACGAAAATCATCGCTAGGGTACTGGAACTCAACGGCGAGTATTCGTTCAGAGGGCCTATTCGGTTTAAAAATATAGATTGCAGGTGTCCCGGGCGCAGTCGCTGGCCTTGTTACTGGGGACAAGCATGCCGGTGCCGCCATAGCAGAGAGTCGTGATGTCGAACTGGGTATGCAGCATGCGTCAAACGAGCTACCCTAATATTCCCTAGTCTCATTCACCGGGAGCGAACATGTTGGCCGTATTGTGGGCAAGGCCGTCCAATCACGCTTCGGAAAATCTATTCTTGAGCTCGGCGGGAACAACGGTAGGACTGATTGAACTCCTTAGCTAACTTGACCCGTGCTAACTGAATTGTTCTACTCACACAGCGGCGATTGTGATGCCCGATGCGGACCTCGCGATGGCCGTCCCATCGGTTTTCTTCGGGGCCATCGGGACGGCTGGACAGCGGTGCACGTCCACCAGGCGGCTTTACCTGCATCGGGACATTGCGGACACCTTTCTTGATCGCCTAAAGAAAGTCTACTCCGAGTTAAAGCCCGGCGATCCGCTCGACGACGCGACGCTCCTCGGGCCGGTGCATAGCGCGACCGCGGTAGATGTATACCAAAAGGCCGTCCAATACCTCAAGGATACGGACGCACAGATTTTGGCAGGGGGCTCGCGATACCAAGCTGTGGACATTCCTGGCGGCGGCAATGGTAACTTCGTACAGCCGACGATCACCATGCCCAAGAATGTCGATCCATCCGATGCCTTGTGGCAAACGGAGTGCTTCGCACCGGTCCTCAATTGCGCGGTCTTTGACGACATTGAGGAAGCTATTGGGTGGAATAATGCTGTGCCCCAGGTAGGTTGACAAGCGCGGTTGCGGCTTTGATTTTTTTTAATTCACTGCTTGCTGCTAGGGTCTTTCTTCGAGTCTATGGACGCGGGATCTCAGAAACGTAGGCAAGTGGATTGGACCTAGTGGATCGGACACTGGGATCGTGAATGTAATGAGTGTTTCAAATTATACTAAGCTTCCGTGGGCTGAGTCGAGCGCAAATAGGTCAATGTCGGAACGAGCGGGGCCGAGATCGGGGCAGCATTCGGCGGTAACAAGGTACGCCCCAGCAGCTTGCTTCCTCGCTCCTCCTCACCTTCGAATTCTCAGAGTACTGGGTGGTTCGTCTGTGCCATCATTTCTCAGAATTTGTTGCAATGATACAATCTAGGGGACGAGAGTCGGGAGGCGATGCGTGGAAACAATATGTGCGCTGGAGTGCTTGCACAAGTAAGCTGTTTCGGATTCGAGCCGCACAGAAAACAATGGTGCTGACGAAGGCTTCCAGTCAATTTTTCAGACGCCGCACCACTCGCTCAGGGCGTGGATTTCTCCACTTGAGGGGAGCGGGATGTGTCAGAGGGCCGGCCCACCAGCGCCGGCATCTCAGTTCGCTTGGGCACCGCGGTACCATCTCAACATATCAAATGATCAGAAAAAGACCGGAGGATCCCCTTGCAGTAGTTTGGTATACAATCATGTTGGGTTGGGTTTGGACAAGGATCGGGTGCATCACTCTACATCATCTGTTCATCAGACATGTTCCGCACGCGAGGGACATACGTGGGAGGGGTGCTCCCTGGGTAACCAACGGCCAGCACATGTGTATGTCGACATTGTTACAATTGGCCTGATCGATCAAAGCCATCAGGTCATCACGAACGCATTGCCCGTTGTGGTAGCATGCTGATCTCGCTGATTTTGGTGCGCCAAAGATAACCTTTAAATCCCGACGGGAACTACGACGTCGCTTGAATTTCTGCCCAGTTCCGTTGTGATATTCCCTGCATTCCTCCTATCCACCATTTTACCCTACCGATTATGGCCGCAACCGACGATCTCCCTTGGCCCGAGCTCGGGAACGTTTCGCGCGGCGCAACTCGCGGAAACCAGGGCCAGAAAGGCGTCCTTGGCCCCGCCGACCGCGAGGGACGCTGTATTCTCCAGCTCAGAGTCCAGCCCGGTGTCCTCGCCGTACGTCTAAACCGTCAAGCCAGCGACTGGTACCGCACACTCGATAGCGAGGTCAATCGCGCGCTCAAGTTGACCAAAACATACTGGCGTAAGGCTCGGAGACGCCAGGACTACGACGCGCGCGCGGACCAGGATCACATGGAGTTGCACGAATGGCTCCAGCAATTAAAGGACAAGACCATGTCCCATCTTGAGCTCCTCATGCAGAAGGGCGATATCCAGGGCCCTCCGTACGCAATGCCCGACGATATCGAGCTCTCCTTCCTCCGGAAATTCATCGAGCGTCAAGCCGCGGGCATCCCCCACAATCCCCGACTGCGAAACTCGAACGGCGAGATCCCATTCCCAATACGACAACATTCTGTCGAGTCCCTATCGCCGGAACCGTCAGAGCGCGCTTTCATGGAGCAAAAGACGCGTAACCCGATGGGTGAGTGTTCCCTTATATTTATTCTGTATTTCAAGCTGATTATTCTCTAGATCATATTTCCGAACCACCGATGACTCATTCGACACGGAATTCCGGGTCACCGTCCATGCACAACGCCGAATTATTGTCCCAAGAAGCTACGACATCCAGTAAGTGTCATTCGTATACTTTTTTTGCGTGATTGTATTTCTAATACAGTGTAGAACAAGCCCTACAGAGCTCGCGTGCCGCGTTTGCCCGTGCACAAAAAGATACGCAAGATGCCTTCTTGCGATACACGACCTGCCTCGAGACCGAACGCCAAGCAAGAGCTGCAGTCACCACAGCGGAGAAACGGCGAGACGACATCAGTGCGTATTTGCCTTCCGATATCCTGCCGCTGTTCTAACCAATCAGCTTATTTAGTGGCTGCTCTCCTTACGCGGAATCAAGCCGTTGGTATGTTCTTTGTGCGTTCTATCTTCACCTGTCATTTTAAAACTTCTTCCTCCAGACAGTCAATCAAGACATTCGTCAGTGTCGGGCGACGAGCCCAGTCCGAGATACGAGGTAGATATTTTGGCTTATGTGTCGTCTTCGAATCTCATATTCATTTAGGATTTCCGGACTACGGACCCTATGAGATCCACACTACCAGCTCCCAAAGCGATGGACTGGACAGCAGTTGATGGTCAAGGTCTTTACTCAACTGAGGCGACATCGCACCTCGAGGTAAGACACGAGACCCGGCCCGTTTTTTACGGCGTTGATTTCTGTACTTCCAGGACCAGTCGAAATCGCGGAAGCACCAGCGCACCTGGGAGCAACATAACCTGCAAGGTGGGTATTGCGATAGCAATATGATCCCGGGCCCGCCGCTGAACCACTCGGCAGATGCCCAGTACGGCGATGCCCAGTACGCTTGCCAGGTACGCTCATCCTCTGTGCTTCTGTTCATCAGGCTAATACGAGTCTCCTAGGATATGACGGGCCTCCCACCACCGCGAAAGCGCATCCATCACATGATGCCTGGCTTCGAGGTCCTGAGCAACGCTGCGCTGCAGGCGAACATGGCTCTACAGTCATAACGACTGTTGTATTTATGTATTTTATGACCTGCACGACGCACTACCCATGATTTCCTTATACCACGCTCACGCTTTGTTTGTTTCCAGTTAGTTGTTATATACATGTCAGACGGACAGGTTTGCATTGTAGATGTAATTTATCTATTCCTTATTATTATTTCTACTGTATCATAATTGTCAATTTACAATGTGAAAGTCTTCTGGCCGCTTTTGACTCGTGCTTTTTCCTCTACTTTGATATAAAACGCACCATCACTTGAATCATGATCAGTGCTTTTATTCTTGGGCAGCGTAAAATTTAGAAACCAAGGAGCCGCGTGTTGAACCTATCTGTGTGCGTCACAGTCGCGTACTGTAACGGCACGCGTCGATGTGACCGACGCGGGAGAATCGAGAATCATCCGGGATCATCATGATCCATCCTTTGACTTGACAAAATCAGGACCCAAGAGTTCCTCCCGTGTTGGAGGCTGTGGGCCAACAATGGAACCACGTCTCGATCTTTGTTGACACCTTGAATGCGACGATCCTTGGATGGGCAATTTCTCACTGACACAAATCACAAATGGCCACCTCACGTAAACTTGGCATTGGCGTTTTTTCAAACATGTTCTCTGCGGGGACTATAAAGCGACGCGACTCAGAGCCACGGACCCTCCTCAGAGACACGGACCCTCCTCAGGCTCCTGACCACTCTTTTTCTCTTCGAAAAACTGCCAGACACCGATTCGGAATCCAGGTCAACTCAACACAACGAAGTTTGAGGTCCCAGATTGAATATAGTGACAACCTTGACATCGAATTCGAACAGAACTCGTTCACTTTTGCCCCAGGATTCGGATCAATCCCCTAAGTTTCAACATGTCTGCGGACTCTGGGTCAAACCATACCTCTCACCTCACTTTCCAGTATACTCAACGAAAAACATCGCCGCCACTCGATTGAGTGAACTGCAGTATTTACGCACTTTGTCGAGGGGTGAGAAGATAAATGTGGTTTGTATATATCTAAACCTTCAGTTGTTAATTTCATGCCGTTGCACCGCCGTCTTTTTCTCCAGTGCCAGTTGTTTCCCGCCCGCCAGGTAATCATGACGGTCCTCTACCATTGGCGACAATTATGGCAAATTCAACCACCTCGAGGCCTCCACTCTTCCTAGGAATCCCGCGATCAATCGTTTGGAATTTATATTGAAACATGACACGGGCCGGGCCACCCACCAATTTCCACGAAGAAGGATCTTCCTAAATAGCTCGGACATTAGAAAATATTCTTGTCACCTCTCGCCAAGTCTCTCAGTCTAGAGCCTTGGGGCTGAATTTTGATTCGCAGTCTATGCATTGAGGGCCCGTCAGCGGAGGCTGGAGACGGAAAGGTGAGAAGCCATCATTCAAACAAAACGTTCTAATCATCGCATCAGAGGTGTTGCCAAGGCCTGGAACGGGAACAAATGGGGGTAGGACAATACGAATTTAAGCGTGTTGAAGTTCCGGGGCCGTTCGATCGGATATAGTTGGATATGATAAGGTCGCTATTTCGGTACCTGAGCTATTACCAGGAAAACTCGGATATCTTTCTAGCTTGAGTTGAATGAAACTTGTTGGAGCGAATAAACAAAGAAACCGGGGGGAGTACGTGTACCCCGACCGCTGTGTGAGCACCAAACAATAACGTTAGTGGGAGTAGTGATCACAGAACGGAAGTGGCCCGCCCTGGCCCGCGGTACCTGAAGGCCGGATCTCAATTGGCCTGACCTGTCAGGTCGGAAGATCTCGACGACGGAGAAGGAGAATATTCACGCAAACGCGTGCCCCCCATTGCGACGACCCTGGATGCGAAACACCGCTTACGTTTCGTTAGGTTTCGTCCCGAAGAATCCTCAGAAGTGAGAAGGGGGAGAGCGCCCACGTTGACCGCGGTTCTTAGGATATTTCGCAATTCTGGAAAGACATCCTGGATAAAAATGGGTCACAGGCGAGCCCACCTACACTTTTTTTCGAAGTCGAGCCACAACCAGACAGCTCGATTTTGAAAGCGGTTTGAAGTGAGAATGGCAATTTTGAAAGATGCGTGATGTTTTGAGTGAACTCAAGTGAGGCATGAAGTTAAGCAGAGGTTAGACGGAACGGCTCTAAAAATGATACATTGGATACCACCGTGACCAACCGACAGACTCGAATTACTGGTCCACTGGACGCCGAGGATAGCATCGCAAAAGCGAGGACAGACGAGAGACGTGGCACATATTCCACGCCAATTTACAGCCATCGGCTGGGCCTGGGCCAGGGACCCAGGGTTCTCCTGCCCAGCGGCGAGAGTTCGTGTAGTAGAAGAGAGAGGAAGCTTGATCCGATCAAGGGCATGGAAAAGACAAACAAACAACCGCTCTTGTCCATATTAGTCAAATCGCGTTGAAGCCTCTTATTTCAAAGTTCAAGGACCTTTAAGCTTCGAGGTGAACTTGAGGGTTTGCTATTGAGACTTGGAGTTTTGGAACGAATACGTAGGCCCAGAATATGAAATCAATGCGTTATAGGAACTTGTGGGAGAGACTTCCCGGGATTGCGATGCGAACAAGTGCATCCCGTGACGCATCTTTCAGAATTAAACCTATCCTCGCTCCGCATAACTCATCTACTACATGAGCGGCTGTATACTCAGCGCAGTGCGTACCTCCCGCGCTCCGAGTCTACGCGAGCGCGTGTCCATGCAGCCTATATGCTTTGCGCAAAACCTTTCCAAAGCATCCCTGCACATCAAATGAAAATATTATTGCAAGTTCGGTGCGCTGCACACAGAGGGAGGCATGGGAAGCGAGGCTGGGCAATGAGCGGATACGTGGTGAAAGGACAGAGAGTGTGCACTAAGGGTAAGGAGGTAGCGGATATTGAGAAAAGGCCCGTTGTCTTTAGTTTCTCTAGACAAATGCTGTAACGAAACCGGCTTGTTTCTCACCCATTACATGCTGTCTTGCAGGAAGGAAAATTTCAAATTTGTCGACCTAACCCCTATCTTTACGCTCGCCCCTGGACACACACGGCAACAAAAGTCCCAAAACCCTGCCATCGGCTGCAAGCACTCTCTCGGACATTAACCACCGGCGCGTCATCAAAACATCGGCCAGTACACCCTGTAGATGGCCCACACTCCAACTAATTTTCAACCACCCTGACAAATCGAAAAGGCAGCGAATCCGCTGCATTCAAACACACACTAAGCCAATACATAAGAGCGCGCGCTGGGCCGACATACCAGATTCAGGCCGCTGCCACAACCTCCCAGGTCCTCACGAACTCCACAGTGGTGATATTGAATGGCACGGGGCCGCACCCGGTAGCAGGATCGACAGGCGCATCAGGCTGGGTGCTTTGCCCGAACGCGACAATCCATCTGCCTGTATAGCTAGCCAACGAGACTCGGTCAGTATACCAAGGCATGAGGGCACGATCATACTTACGTTCCGAGAACAGACGAGTCCAGGACACCGGACGCAGAGGATCCAGGTGCGAAGCCGCAGAGCCCCTGGTCTGGGCCAGATAAGAGGCTGCAAATTAAGATTATATACTTGTCATCACCCTAAATCAAACCAGAAAAGAAGAGGACTTGCCCTATGAGGAGCCGCTCGACACCGTCTGGGGGGGTGTACAGGACGGTGATGTTCTTGGCGAACCCATCGAAGACGTTGCGGCCGATTTCGCGCCCCTCGGACGGGAAGGTCCACCCGAGGGTCCCGAACTCGCCCTGGGTCGCAGGGGTGTTCACGATGAGGTTGTCCGCAGACGGCACAAAAGGCCCGACCGTCGGCGGGGTGTTGGTATTCGCTCGCAGCCGGGCCAGTGCGGCGGTGAGGCCTTGGATGAGCCCGAAGTCGCCCGCAGCGACCGTAGGAAACCACGGTCTTGCATGGGCTTGAAAAGCCAGCGAGGTGCAGAGCAAGACAATCTTTGTGAAGGGGCTGAAGTGCATTGTTGGTTGCGTTGGTTGTTATTGAATGCAGAATATGTAGAGCAAATGTAGAGCTCTCAAGTAGGCGGGAATTTGAGAAGCACTCCGCAGTCGTGCGACTGACTTGTAATAAAATTTATCAAACTTCCGCAGCACCAAATTTAGGCCACCTGTGGGAGCAACAAACATCAGTTGCTGGCGTTCGTGGTTTACTCTTACACTTCCCATCTTGCTGCAACCATTCTCCGTCTCTCAGAGATTCGTGTGATAATTAGGCAAGGACGAGCGGAGTTTGAGAAATTTGGTATTTTATTT
The DNA here is from genome assembly GCA_029448575.1 of Mycena maculata. Classification (NCBI taxonomy): domain Eukaryota; kingdom Fungi; phylum Basidiomycota; class Agaricomycetes; order Agaricales; family Mycenaceae; genus Mycena; species Mycena maculata. Next base: position 103,625 of record JARJLG010000092.1, on the reverse strand, counting down.
TATTTATGTGCAACGACTCGACCGACCGACGTAAGAATTGAGCACCCCTTCTGAACTGAGCATGCCAATGCGCATCTGCGCAACTGCGCAGATCCGCGGTATCGCACCATCCCGGTGGTCGAGGTCATTCCTGGGACATCCGCCCTCTCAACGGTGGCAATACTCGATTCGAGTATGCGCGAGTACAACGAGATGTGCACCACGTTACTCGGGCCCTGCGTTCACGTTCATGCACGAGAACCTGATCGCACACGGACGGTGGTCCTTAAGTTGCCCGCGTGCCCATCTCAATCAGCGCCATCCGCGAAATATTGCGACGAACAGAAAAGCCGTGCATGCACCTCGCTGACCAGCGCCATAGCCTCGTGTGGCCTGCCGACAACCGCGATTTTCGCACTGCGCGTCGGCCGGCAAGTGGGATGCGCGGAACAACGGCTTGACGAGTGTCTGCATGTTGGGTAGGGTGTTTGGGGAGGAGATGGACGCCTGCGATGGATCTTGGCCGCTCGTATCTTCGTGCAGTGTCATATGCAGGATTGTTGGCGTCGACAACTAAAATGACGAAGAGAGCCGTTCGAGAGTGTTTGCTTTCATATTCTCGAGTCTCTTCTCCACCCATCGCAAGTTAGTTGGCACACAAGAAAGAAAAAAGAGTTGAGGCAGAGTTGGCGAGAAGGATGGAATATAAGCAATGCGTAACAAGCTCCCGGGACACAAGTCGGAGATTGTAAACAAGATTCCTGGGTTGAAAATTGAAGTGAAGATGGTGGTAGACGAGCGGTGATCCCAATGCAGCAAGTGCCTTATTTGTCCACGCGACTTGTAATCCTGCCTCTGTCGAGCCAGCCAATGTCGGGCAAAGCGCCCCCGCGCGGCCCCCGCGCGCTGCTGGGCAATCGCAACCCGCCAACAGGCCCAAGGAGCCTTACAAATGGCTTCATAAACGGCCGAATCAAGGTTCAATTCATTTCTCTGACTTTTATTCGAGTCTAATTTCTTTGAAGCGGCCTCCCTCACCCGACGAAGACCCGCCGCCACCTCCACCACCCCCGCCAGAGCCAATCGGCTTCGGCATCGCCGGGCCGTCCAGTCGCCCGGCGATTGCCTTCTCCTTCACGCGCGTCAATTCGCTGCCACACCCGCCGCGTGACCCGCCGCCGCCGCCGCCCCCTCCGCCGTCGACCACCCCGCCGCCACCACCCCCTCCGACGATCGCACCCCCGCCCGAGCCCCTCGACGCCCCGCCGCCCCCGCCGCCTCCGCGCGAGCCGCCCCCGCCCACACCCCCGCCGCCAATACACATCCCGCTCAGCATCCACATGAAACGACCGAAGCTAGGCGTGTCTGCGTTTGGCAGCCCCGTTCCAGTGGAAGAAGAGCTACCACCACCACCGCCAACGAGTGCCCCGCCGCCCTTGCCGTCCCCACCTTTACCGGATGCAAGACCAAGCGTGGCCCCGGAGCAGCCTCCTGAGCAGAAAACAGGTATTTCAATACAGTTCCCGCCGCGCCCGGTCCATTGGAAAACACCGACAACAACAAAACCGAGTACCCCGCCACCATCTCCGAAACCGAAAACCCCACCCCCGCCCCGAGAACCGACACCTCCGCCATCGCTCCCTTCACCTGCGCCCTCACCAAAACACGCGACACCCCCCGAATCAATTCCACCACCGCGCCCCAAGACGCCGACGCTAGAGCCCGAGCCCGTGCGCACCCTCCCCGCCTGGCCACCCCCGCGCGCATCCCTCCCCTCCGCGCGCGCGTTCAAGGTCCTCTGGGACTTTGCCGTCGACCCGCTCCCCACCGCGTACCCCGCGTTCCCCTACCCCGCCGCCGCCTCGTCGTCATATTCGGGCAAAGGACTCCCGGCCGAAAAGACCGAAAGGGACCGGGAGAACGCGCGGGCGAACGCGCGGAGGCTGCTAACCCACATTCGCGCGCACGCGGCGCCGGAGGTGGTGGCGGAGCGCGTAAAGGGCAAGGCGGGGAAGGAGGTGTTGGTGCGGGTAGAGGGAGAGGTCGTTGGCAAGCCCAAGGTGAATGGGTTGGTGAATGGCACGCTCAAGGTCAACGGGCTCACGAACGGCGACTCTCCATCCGACTCGGACCTAGAACCGGAACTGCTCATCGCGGACCCGCGGAAGGACCCCGCGTTTGCGGCGCGGCGGGCGCAGAGCCAGCGGCCCGGCCGGGAGGTATTTGGCGTTGTGGCGTATGAGCACGACCCCAACACGCCCGCCAGCACGCCCCCGCCCACGACCGTCCTCCTCACCGGCATCCCGCCCCTCACGCCCACCGCCGCCCTCCAGCGCCACCTCTCCGTCTACGGCTCCATCGCCCATCTCGGACGCCAGATGGACATGAAGACCGTGCGTTTATTATATACAAAAAACTAATTAATTAACCTAATTTTAGGGCGCGACGCTGGGCGTCGTCGTCGTGCGGTTCGCGGCCGTGGAGGGCGCGAAAAGGTGCGTGGAGGGCGAGGACGGCCGAAAGGGCGGGGTGGTTAATAGTAGTAGCGGCGGCGGGGAGGAGGAACGGAGGGCGGTGCTGGATCCGGAGGGGAAGGTGTTGAAGGCGCTGCTCGCGGAGATGGAGGAGGGGCGGAAGAGGGAGGAGCGGCGGCGGCGGGACGCGGCTGCCGCGTCCGAGAAGGAGAAGGAGAAAGAGAAGGGCGATCGGAGCGAGAGAGAGAAGGAAAAAGAGAAGGAGAGGGACAGGGGCGGGGCGGCGAGGGAGAATGGGAACGGGAGTGGAAAGGGGGGCGCGACGCCCAAGCCCGCGATACAGCTGCATCCGTCGCTGCCCGTCAAGCCGGTGCTCAGCGGGAGCGCGAGCGGCACCGGGAGCCCCGCGCGCGCGCCGCAGCACGAGGCGCGCATCCGGCACCCGCGCGGCGTGCAGGTCTCTAGCGCGAATGCGACGCGCCTCGGCGGCCGGGGCGGGGGCGCGAGTGCAAGTGCAAGTGGGAGCGGGATGGGCATGAGCATGAGCATGGGAGGGAGGCGGGCGGTTCTGCCGCGCGCACCGGTGAACAGCTACCGGCCGGCCATGTCGCGGAGCCCGTCCCCCGACGCGGACGATGGATGTTATGCGGCGGCGGCTGGAGGAGGAGCGGGAGGTACGGGAGGCGCGGGAGCGCGCTCGGAGGAGGGAGCGTGGCGGGGAGGATCGGGGGATCGGGGGGAGCGGCGGCGGGGGTGGGGCAAGGGGCAAGGGGATGCGGGAGAAGGAGGGGAAGGACATGGGTGCGCGGGAGCGGGTGCGGGCGGAGCTCGTCGTGAATGGGCGCGATTATTTGCGGTTGCGGGGCGAGAGTATCGGCGCGGTGCCGGAGGAGGATGTGTGGAAGTTTTGCGAGCAGTTCAAGGTCGAGAAGGTGCGTCTCTGTGCCTCGTCCTTTTTTGCGCGCGCTAACGATGGAGTGTAGGTCCTGCGCGACGACCTGGGCATCTACGTCACGTTCCGCGACGTGGGCACCGCGCGGCGCGCGGAGCGCGTACTGGGCGGGCGGATGCTTGGGCTGCACGCGGTGACGCTCGCGGTGCAGCCGCCGCCGCTGCCGCTCCCCGAGGCACGCGTCAAGTGGGAGGACAAGGAGCTCGTGGAGCGCGCGCAGGAGCTCGTGTGGAAGGAGCTGCGGGGGTATCTGGAGAAGGACATCGCGGACCGGCTGGTCGGAGCGCAGCTGCGGAAGATTGCGGCGGAGGCGGCGGCGCAGGGGCCGCGGAGGGCGGGGCCGGGCGTTGCTGCCGGGATGGGGGTGGGAGCGGGAGGGACAGGGGAGGAAGGGAAGCCGGCGCGGAGGGATTTGAAGACGCTGTCGTTTAAGAAGCAGAAGAAGGAGGTGGATGTGCGCGTGGAGGAGCACGAGCACGAGGAGGAGCCGGGCGGGGAGCACGAGGGCGGGGAGGAGCGGGAGCGGGAGGAGGAGGAGGTTGTGGTCGAGCGCCCGAAGAAGAAGCGGAAGAAGGAGGCTGCGGGGCGGCGCCCGCGCAAGGAGGAGGTCGAGGTCGAATCGGAGGACGAGGAGGGCGACGAGTTGTGGGCGGGGCGCAAGCGGCTCGTTTCCGAGGACCGGGAGGAGGAGGAGCCGTCGCGGAAGAAGCTCAAGGTCGAGCAGGAGCACGACAAGCCGGCCACTGTGAAGAAAGGCTCCAAGAAAAAGAAGGCGGCGGAGAAGAAGCGGAAGCCGTCCGTCGAGGAGGTCGTTTTGCCCGACGAGTACGACGCGCCCGCCGTCGCCGATCTGCGCGTCTCCTCCGGCTTCGAGTCGTCGCTTTCCCCCTCGCGGTCGCCCTCGCCCGACTCCCTCCCACCCCGGCTACCCACCCCGCCCCCGAACGTGCATGACGAGGGCATATGCGAGGACGACGAGGACGTGTACTACGCCAAGCTCGTGCTCTCGGGCGTCGACCTCGAGCCGACGCTCGACCCGCTCCCCCCGCCGCCGTCCGCCGAGACGCAGCTGTTCTTCCGCAAGCACGTCACCGGCTCTGCACGCACGGAGGGCTTCTACAAGATCACGCATGCGGAGAAGGTCGCGTACGTGACGCAGTACCAGGCGCGCGCCGCGGCGACGGTCGAGACGGCCGCATCCGCGGACGAGGCGCCGCTGCAGCACGTCGAGTCGTCGCGCTCGAACCGCGCGAACGCGCGCCGGCGCGCGCAGGGGCTCGAGGAGATCAACCAGGTGCAGCGCGCGGTCGCGCTCTCCAAGGGCGAGAGCACCGCGAACGAGCTCAGCTTCAAGTTCAACCAGCTGCAGACGCGCAAGAAGCACCTGCGCTTTGCGCGCTCGCCGATCCACGACTGGGGCCTGTACGCGATGGAGCGTATCTCGCGCGGGGAGATGGTCATCGAGTATGTGGGCGAGGTCATCCGCGCGCAGGTCGCCGAGAAGCGCGAGAAGGCGTACGAGCGGCAGGGGATCGGCAGCAGCTATCTGTTCCGCATCGACGAGGACCTCGTGGTGGATGCCACGAAGAAGGGCAATCTTGGGTGCGTCGATCGCGCCGTTTTTGAGGCGCGATATACTGACGAACCGGGTTCAGGCGTCTGATTAATCATTCCTGCGATCCTAACTGTACAGCCAAGATAATTACGATTAATGGGGAGAAGAAGATCGTAATATACGCGAAACAGGAAATCGAGCTGGGTGACGAGATAACCTATGGTGCGTCCCCTTTCTCTTTTCTCTTTGTGTACTGCGCTAATCTGTGGGTACCGCCTTACAGACTACCACTTTCCATTCGAGCAGGACAAGATCCCTTGTTTGTGCGGATCCGTCAAGTGCCGTGGCTTTCTCAACTAGAGTCCTCATAATTGTCGTAAAATTTATATTGTTCTTCTTATTACTGATACATACCCTCATCACCTGCATATTGCTCTGTTTTTGTATTGTCCAAGTCATCTTTCCCTGCTTGAATGTACTTTTGGCTAGACGCGTTCCGTCTATCTTTGTGGATATTTGCGATGATTTGGGAAGCCTCATCGACCTCCGATTCGACGTTTTCTGTCGGCACGCCAGAGTACGCTGCCGGCAAGATTGCTAATGTCTAATATGCATCAATTGAGCATGATCCCAAGAGTTTAATTGTTTGTGTCAAAAAATCACTTCGAGGAAGAAATATGATGCCGAATTCTTGATAATTCTTGGGTCGCTGGGTTCAGGCTTGGAATCTCGGGGTCGAACTAATCACTGAATGTGGACGAGAGCGTTTGTTCGTCCTTCTTTGTCTTTCGGGCTCTTTCGGGACGTGGTCCGATTTCATTCAAAGCTTGCGCCCATGAACCGTGTCCCGTAGTAGCCCAGCGGCTTTCCCCTCATCTTCTCCGATCCTTTCTCTTCCAAGTGAACTCCTCGTCGATATCGCCGTTGCTGCCAGGCAAGACCCAGGCCGCCCAGCTGACGAGTACAAACTTGAATCGGAATGGGATCTATCACACGTCTCTCTCATCGCTTTCGCGATGCCAGCCTCGGCGCACCGGACCTCTGGACGATCGTAGACGTTGCGCTCCTCTTCCCTGGATTGGTAGAAATTCTAAAACTCTACCTTGAGCATTCGCGCTCGCGGGAAATATGGGTCACTGTGCGTGAGCTCTCGAAAGGAAAACCGTCGCCGACCGTGACATATGGGCCGACCTCAGTCATATTGAACCACATATCGATCGGATTTGGCGACTACGGGTTGAATGCGCGAGCTAGGAGTCGATGGAAGCTACGTTGGAACCATTCCGATCCGTCGCAGCTCCAGTCGTGGAGAGCGGCGACACCGAGTTATACGTCCCCTTGGGTATTTTTTCCTCCGGAGCCCCAAGCCTGACCTTCTTCAAGTTGGTCAACTGTCCCCCGTATTTCCCGATGCCTTCGTGGACAGCGCGTCTCACTCAAGGTTCGGAGATGTAAGAATGGCTTGAAGGATCCCGAAGGGTCTTTCACCGTGGCGATCTCAAAGCAATGCCTCGCGTTGGTTCACTTGAACCTCGAGACACTGGGACCGCATGAGCAGTGTGAGCATGCCATCCCTCAAATCTCTCACGTTGTATTCGTTGCCGACAATGGTATCTACCTTGTGCAACTGTTCGCCGCCTTCGCGTTGACCGACCTCGTTGTTCGGTGCGAAAGCTACAAGTTCTCCAATCCGCCAGGGTTCGACTTCCAATATCATCGTTCAGACTTCCTCACTCTGACCCCTGTCGCTTGTCAATAATAAATGCGACTGTGGCGGATTTCCCCCTCCCCCACATTTCCTCCCCGCCTTGTCTTCTCTCACCCTAGTCGACATGTGCTGTACTATAAGCACTCTCTCAGAGATCTTAAACCCCTCGAAGGCACTGTTCCGCTACCGGCCATGGCCACTTCTGAAGACCATCTCACTTTGCCCTCTCCCCGACGAGTTGGAAGCCGTGTATATTAATTACCGCTCTCGAGCAGGAAGTGCGTTCGAAGCGCGATCGCCAAGAGGCCCTTCCCAAACTCAGGCCCCCCCTCGCCCTGTTCTCCAGAGGATACTGGGAGGAAAACGGGGTCGACGTGGAGTGCTTTGATCGCGCTGAGGTTTTCGAGGCACTCGGTTGGGAAACACCCTGATCGTGTCTTCTCATTATTATTATATTTATCGGAATCACCTTCACAGTGTATATACTCTTGGCAATATAGACCGAAACTTCACTGCTGCAGACTATTCTACAATTTCCTATTCGCCTATTGGTAATACGGCAGTCTCCTCCATATGCAACGCAAACAGTACTCCTAGGCCTGTTGCGGAATCGAGGTCACCCACCGCCATGTGGCGTGTGGTCGAGTCCAAATTTAAAGCCGTTTTTGCCTTCGATCGCCTTACACGACTCGTAAAAATGTTTTCGAAATGGTGGCCCCCTTTCCAAGTTCCAACCAGGATGGCGGTTGTTTGCTTGTCTGCATCAGTTCCCCTACAGACATCATCCTCTCTGTCAGCAGTGCATACCAATATTCCGTGTGTTGATCCGAGTCTTGATGTCCACCTTCCTAACTAGGACGAGAGCGGTTGTTTGTTTGTCTGTATAGCCGAGCCTCTTGGCAGCGCTCCGAAAGTGCTAAGTCTACGGCGGACCCGCAAGAATGTCATTTTGTCGGGCTCCTTACGTCAAGTGGCCCTCGAAGAACCCCGATACTTACCCCCCACCCGCCGTACTGCATGTTCGATTTGCTGGAGTTGAGCGAGACCGTTGTCAGACCCTCAAGGCGGCGGGACAAGTCCCCGCGCAGTTCCTGCCTGCCCACCTTCGGTTCCATTTCGACGCTACCCAGATCTAGATGCTCCTTTCTGCCCCGTTGAATCCCGACTCGGCCTCGGCACTCCCGACTGGGATCCTATGGCAACTAATTCATCGAACGAGATTCAAAATGAACCCTGGGAACCTCAACCTAAGTAGTCTCGTGCAAATGGTCTTTTGCTAAAGTTGAACCCCGAACGCCAGGGCGTTGACTTCAAGTTCTCTCTGTTCGCACAATTTTGCTCCTGTCAACGTTTCTTTATCAATTCAAGTTTTTTTCGAGTCCTTCGCGGCCCACTGTAGTCCTCGAGCTTGCGGCCGGAAGCAGTCAAGCAGTTTTGTTACGCGAGCTTGTGATGTGACGATCCTTTGTTCACTGTTCACTGCCACAGACACTTCGGTGGCATCTGTGGGCGCCTCCCTTTTCCTCACTTGTTCCTCTCCACCGCTATGTCACAAGATGAAATGCTTCCTCCATTTCATACCCGAAATTCACCCCCGCGGCCTTCGTCTAATAAACGCAAGACGATCAAAGAAAGTCCTCGAAAAAGGCATTTAGCCACTACAGAGGACTATCAGTCAGGCAACCTTGAAAAACGGCGCGATGCGGTTTTAGCAGACATTGGATATGTACCTAAGGTCTCCGTTCCCTTTTTCTTCGGCTCCGTTTTTCCCGACGTTCCGCCGACGCGTGTTAAGGACGTGGATGGCAGGCTGAAGAAAGGCCATCATTTGGTCAAGGCAGATAACGAATTTCACTGGGCGGCATTTCCCAAGAATCCGAGTCAAATGTCAGAGCACGAGGACCTGGCATTCTCTCCCCTTGACAAGATTTGGGAAGCCATTGTGCGGATGGGGCAGAACTCCCTCAGCCGGGCTCCTACACTGGCTTTAGAGCAAAACCCCAATCGCACACCGGTGTCTGATCGATCCGAAAACACTCGACCGGATGGCCAATGTGCCATGACGGATGCAGCGATCATGACAGTTCTTGCCGACCTTGGAATGTCATATTCTTCCTATTCCAATGTCGTCCCCTGGGAGTTCAAGAAAAAAGACACGGAATACGATGCTGTTGATGTGAGCCTTTCCCCGCTGTAGTTTTCTGAGCAATTCAAATTGGACTGCAGAATCTGAGAAAGGTGGTTTGGACCTGTCATAACACGCTTCTCATAGACCCTCGGCGACGGTTTATATTCGGAATCACTATTGAGGACACTCAGACAACAGTTTGGTATTTCTCGCGCACAGCCATCATGGCGACTGAGCGTTTTGATTTCGTCAAGGTGGGTCCGAGGTCATTGTATGTTATCTTCGCTTATCCGTTTATATATCAGGACCGAGAAACCTTCATTCATTTGGTCCTGGCTCTCGCGTTTGCTGAGCCTGAGGAACTCGGCTTTGACGCTACCATTTCCTTACACCGAGATCCTCCCAAACCAGTCCAAAGTAATTCAATTCAAGATGGAAGTTGGCGGAACGGTTTATGTGACCTGTGGTCCACTCTATGACTACTCCGCCGATGCTATTCGTGGACGAGGAATGAGGGTTTGGAAGGTTTACAAAGACGGCGCTCCGGACGTCTTTTTCGTGATCAAGGATGTTTGGATTCTGCGCGATTCAGTATCCGAGGGGGCCCAACTTCGTCGACTTTACGAGCACCTCGAGCACGTACAGCCTTCCCCAGATGGCCGGAAACCTACGGACTATTTTCTCTCTCTCGTCGCCGACGAGTTCGTTAAGCTTTCGGACGGCACAGAGGATGATACTCACCTGGTCATGATGCGGAATCAAGAAATCCCAAACGAAGCCGGGTACATGCGGCTGGGTTTTACCCGCCATGCCACAAGAAGTCGACCTAGTCAACCCAGCCACCCAAGTCAGATCCGAGGTTCAAAGACACTGACGATGCGTCCCCACGCCTCCGGCCTCCCTCCCCTGGATCTCCCTTCCGTAAAATCTCCGGTTAGGCATGACTACCTTCCGCGAAAGCATTATCGGATTGTCTTCGAAAACGTCGGGACTACAGTATACAATCTACAATCCCTCTCAGATGTCATGAATGCAGTAGCGGACGCTGTCGAAGGTACTGCTCTCATGAATTTATGTCCGAGATACTCCTAACGGATTTCTAGGCTTGAATATTCTCCACTCTTTGAAGCTCGTCCACCGTGACATCACTCCCGCCAATATCCTCGTCATTAACGGTATTGGCAAACTGTCAGACTTGGAGTATTCGAAGAGCGTCGACAGAGATGGCCCAGCTGTGGATATTGAGATCAGTAACGCAATCCCAAAAGACTCTGAACACAAGACAGTCAGTGTTCATTTCCATCTGCGACCCTCCTGCTCACATTTACCAACAGGGCACGAAGGCTTACATCGCGATCGAGGTAGAACGCGACAAATACCTTTTCACCACAAGACTCTATACGCCTGCAGGCACCGATGAGGTGGTGAAATTGGAGCCGCCGCCAGATTTTTGCTTCAACCCGATACACGACCTGGAATCGATATTTTGGATTGTCTTGTGGGTTCTTACGCACTACCGCGTAGAAATCACTCGTCACGATGGCCAAAGCAAATTAGCAGCCAACTTCTTCGATCTTACCAGTCCCTCGTGCAACCTCAGCCGTTTCGAAGCCCTCTCCTACGACCAGTTCCAACCAACGCAGTTCCCAGGTCCCTTCTCCCATGCTGTGAAAAGCCTTCTCCAAGTACGGAGCGCTTTGCTGGAGGCCTACCGGAAATTTGAAACCGGCTACGCGTTACACCTAAGCACTGGAAATGATTCCCATTTTCCTGTGGAATTCGACGGACTCCATAGAACGTTTGTGGAGCTCTTCCGGCAAACCGCCGAGGACTCCAGCGGCATCATTTTCTTCGTAGAAACAGACGATGAAGATGGAGAAAGTAACGGGGGCGTGTTGGGTGACGAGACATCTGACTCCGACAGCAGTATTGAAGCGCCGCCCACAAAACGCTCCAAAGCCGCTACCGGAAGGGTTCCAGCGAAGCGAATCGTTAAACTTCATACAAGTTGAAGGGGAGACCACCAAAGCAAATCTAGTGCATCGGTCAACGTTCCCTATCATAGATTTTGTTGTATACGGTTATACATAATGTGGTATATAGCAAGGTCGTATACGGTATATAACGAACATGCGTGGTCCGTGGTGATATGAGATCAGCGACAACTCTCCGAGGCACTAGAACTTTTCATCTTATCTGCGATGCGCGAACTACGTCTGTTGGCAGTGACGCCGTCGCGATACCGTTTGCGGCCAGCAAGGGATTTGTTGCCGAGAGAAGGTGGTATTGATTCGCCACTTTTATATTTTTTAATTGGGGAAGGGCTTTCCAATCCAGGTACTGTCGAGGCATGAATCGTCGTGCTGTCGATTGATTTGCGCTTTTCAGGAGTACGTAATGTACTGTTCGTCAATGCGGCAGCCTGCTCAAATTGTCTGATGAACTCTGCATGCGCCCCTTCGAACGGCGAGTCCTCGCGGTCTAGGCCGTCGTCGAATATGGCATAATATGCATTGAAATCGCCCTCGAATATTTCGTAGCGATCAAATAGGCCATTGCGCAGTAGATCGAGAAGTTTCATGATCGGGAGGAGGGGATCCACAGGCGGAGCACGCGGAAACCCCGAGCGCAATGCGACCATACGCGATACGATGGTGCCACCTCCCGGCTCTGAGTGGAAAAGGTCTTCCAGTGAGGATTTTGCAGCGTCGTCGCGTCGCCGGTGATAAAGGACGGCCCAGAGAGCTATCCAGAGAATCGATTCGAGATCGTGAAGGGGGTTGAATCGCAGGAATGGGATGGAGGACCGCGGAGGACAGGTATCTTTACCCCTGGCCCGCATGGCGTCCCCCACCCACATGTAGCGATTTGCGGCCACTTCCACAGCGGTATATTCTGGTGTTCCCTGCGCAAGTCAATGAATAAACAATCTGTGAGTGGGGAGAGTGCACACACAATGTCAGGGTCACTCGGCGTTTGTCCTGCTGTGCCCTTGAACGACTGCAGATATTCCAAATCGGTCAATTTCCCGCCGCCATCGACGAATAGGATATTTCCGGCGCTAACGTCGCGATGCAGGAGACCGAGTCGGTGAAGAAGGGCAAGAGCTGCAAGTCGGATGAATAACCGACTAAGATATCAGAAGGTAGATAAATACCGCGAGTCGCGTCTGCAAGAGCACGCATGACGTCGGATATACTCTGGATTTTATTGATGGCTACGCCGACCTCCTTGAAAACAATGCGATAGTGTTTTCGAGCGGCATGATTGGCGGCATCGCCAGGAAATATGTGGCCCCGCATCATAACATCAATCGTGTGATCGTCGACCCCATCGAGTTGGACGAATCCGTGAGCAACCACCGATAGGAAATAATCGCCTGGCGGCCGCGGGGTGCCAGGATCCTCGAGCGCGTGCAGCCGTTCATGGAGGTCCAGCAACTGGGCTCCTTCCTGCATGACATCAATTGACGTCCATAGGTCTTTGATAACCACCGAAGTGCGGTTGGGGTCGTCTTCTCGGTAGGCCTCCCAGACGCGCGTCGCTCGGCCACAGATAACATCCGTGCGATTGTCCGACAGGAGTTTCTTGGTGACGTATACTACATCGTTCAAGGAAAGCTTAAACTGCACGGTCTTGAAATCGTCGACGAAGTAGGACATGGTAGGGTCATATCCAAGTTGTTGGGGCGTAGCGAAGGCCATGACACAGAGCAGATCGATTAAGAGGACAGGGTCCTATGAGGAATTACACTATGATTCGGGAGAGGAAGAGGAAGAGAACGACGTACTGTTGCGAAATTATGCGGCTCGGAAACTACGTTGTGGGTTCGAGAAAAGAACCAAAGTCTCATCTCTTCCGCGTCAATCGTGACACCGAGTGTGAAGCGACGTCGAGGATCTTCCCGGAGGACATGGTAGCAGTTCCAAATAAGATCTTTGTGGTTCTGGAGGATGGTCAGGACGGAAAGGTTGTGGTAGGGGGAGCATTACATATTTAGGGTTGTCTCCGTCAGAATCACACATCCAGGGAACGACGCGCCCAAACCACGGACGCTCCGGGTCCGAGATATGGGACACCTCCCGTAATTCAGCGTGCGGGGAATATTCGTCGGGGTGGCAAGGAGGAATAACGAGCTCCATCCGCACCGAGTCATCGAAAATGGTGCTAGCCACGTCGGCGATTGCATCGAATGCGGCCTTGACTTTGGTCAATGGGTCGTTCCGGTCTGTCTCGCTCGCGTTGGTCTTCCGAGGGAAACGCTTTTGCTTCATCAACTCGGCTTTCACCTTGGCAGATATGCCGTTGTCCACGGTGGGAAGTAGGGAAATGAGAAAGACCTCCAAGGGTATTTGTGGCACCCCATAGATGTAGACCATGGTGTTCAGGACTGGATGAAGGTGGCGTGGGACTTTGTGGGACAACACGATCCCGTGCTCCCGTGATCGCATGGGCACCGCCACAAATCGGAACGGAACGGAGTCGAGGCTCGCTCCTATTTTCTGTGTTCTACGAATCCGATGGACCCTGTAGATCTCCCACCTTATTCTCCTGAAGCATAACAGGAACTACATCGCGCAGGAGAACTACCCGGGTCATCCCTCATGTCGCACTGCAATTTCCGACCTGAAGAAGTTAAGTAGACCCTGCCGCGTTCAAGTTGGAAATCATCGCAGACGGGCTGAAGAAAATCCTGTTCGAACTCTCCATTTTGGACGACCGCGGGCCCATGGGCCTGTTCGGGCGCCCCTCAGACTGGTACCTTCCCTGATTCACCTCCCTCGATTCTCCGGTATTTTCGTACGGCGACTTCGTTCCCGAGAACGGGAATAATTGACGCAGTGGGAATTCGTTGGTTGGTATCCGTACTTTTGAGCCGATTGTATCGCCCGCTGCGCGCGTTTTGGGGAAATGTCATGGAAAGGGATGCTGGTTATAAAAAGGACGATGACACTGTTTCCTGCCGAACTTGTCGAAGATTTCTGATATATATACCTTCATGCTAATATGTGTAGCCACAGAAGGCCACCCTTAACAAGATTAGCACGACTGATATTTCTTCCTCCTTGATATTTCCTCAACTTTGCTCGCGCGGAAATAACGACCAATTGGTCAATTTATTGTCTTGGTCCAACGACAATCCAAATTCGCGTCCAAAGCTAGGAGTACATAGTGCAGAAATACAAGGTCTGAAACATTCATGCTACTCCGAGAAGTCCAAGGTGCCCAGAAAATTAATCGCCTTCACTGAACGCCCCTGGTTCTCTCGGTTCGCGCGACCTCCCCGAACCTTCCCACTGGATATTTTTCTGGATCTGGCAGGAATTTCTCCAGATGAAGGGTTCAAATTATTCAAGGTCACTATAAGGCGGCCCTCATTATCTGGGTCCGTTATGACTGCACGTGGCATGCTGCAGGACAATTCATTCCACGGAAAAGAGAGCCTCCGCATTACTTACTTCTGAATACGCTTTGCCAGTCCCAGCCTCAGGGCAGCGCGCGATCCTTTGCCTAAGTAGGAATGAGAAGCCGTCGGGTTACGATATAAATCCACGAACCAACAATGAACCGGACTTCGCGGTCACCTCGTTTTTCTCGTTGCAGGATAGCCTCTTTCGCCTTCACAATGGCCTCTCTGACGAACAACCTGTGGAAATCAAGGTCGTCGTCGAAAGGCCTTTTATTCTGTCGCCTGGGTAAATGCCGACTGGCTGAGAAACAAGTCCAAAACCACTAACCTTATTGTTCTCTGGAGGGCGTCAATGTGCCGTCAGCAGCGAGGCAAAACGGGCAAAACGGGGGGTACCTTTGAATATCATTTCACTGGCATCCCTATCAAAAGCATCCCTAGCCCGCCGATGTTTTTTGGCGGCGGCCTTTGCCTGAGAACTGAGAATACATTCTTTCTCTGCCTGTTTTTGCACTTCCTGGGCCTGAGAAGAGTCAACTACTTGCCGGCAAGTGCGAAGTCCCACGAACCGAATGAATGGCAGTCATGTCCGAGTCGTCTCAAAGTTGCCAATGCGCCGTCAGTGTCGAGGGTGCACAAGCAAAAAAGAAGCATACGCCGTAAGATCTCCTTTGCATCTGTCTCGAAAGCATCCTTCGCCCGCTTGTGCTCTTTCGCTGAGGCTTCGGCCTGAAGGAAGAGCTGGTGCTCATTTCTTGCCGATTCACGTAACACCTTAGCCTGATAAGAGTAAAGTGCGTGGCTCCAACTGCTAATGCACACGAACCTCAGAAAGGACACCTTCCTCATTGCTCGTTTGCCGAGCGGGAGGTAGAGGCGAGAACGGTGGCGTCGATACTGTCTTGGTATCGAACAAATCCGGCACCAGTGTCTCGCTTGCACTACCTCTTCCGCGCTCTTCAAATTCGGTCTTCGGAGCCAGTCCCTGTTCACGTCTCAACCGTGTAAATTTCTCCACGTCGTCCACGTAGGGCAGGACGGTCTGAGGGAAATAAATCATTTGACTAATGCCGCATATGCACACGAACCGATAAACCGCGAGCATCAACCTTCCTTTGTGGGCGAGGAGGCGTCGCACCCGGTCGCGGTGGACTCGCTGGGTAAGATGCGGGTACAGGTTGGCGAGTACGAGTTATGGGCGGCGGAATCGGTCCCGCAACCGCAGAGGTTGGCTGAGACCGAGAACGAACACAGGTATCACAAGAGCACGAAGAAAAGCGCCCTCCATAGAACTCGTCTGCGTCGTCGTCGTCGGAGAAGGTGGGTCGCTCCGTATCCAACCAATATGGCACGGGCGTCTCACTTGTACTACGTTCTTCAGGTTCGGTCTTCGGAGCCGGTCCCTGTTCACGTCTGAACGGTCTCGACTTCGGGAGGAAATCAGACAGTTTGTCTGTCTCGCCTCTCTGCCTAGGCAGTATGATCTAAGGAAAATAAAGCATCTGACTACTACTGGGTATGCACACGAACCGGAGAACCGGGTCCATCAACCACCCCTGGGCGAGGAGGCGTCGCATCCGGTCGCGGTGGACTCGCTGGGTAAGATGCGGGTACAGGTTGGCTAGTACGAGTTATGGGCGGCAGAATCGGTCCCGCAACCGCAGAGGTTGGCTGAGGCCGAGAACGAACACAGGTATCACAAGAGCACGAAGAAAAGCGCCCTCCATAGAGCTCGTCTGCGTCGTCGTCGTCGGAGAAGGTGGGTCGCTCCGTATCCAACCAATATGGCACGGGCGTCTCACTTGTACTACGTTCTTCAGGTTCGGTCTTCGGAGCCGGGCCCTGTTCACGCCTGAACGGTCTCGACTTCGGGAGGAAATCAGACAGTTTGTCTGTCTCGCCTCTCTGCCTAGGCAGTATGATCTAAGGAAAATAAAGCATCTGACTACTACTGCGTATGCACACGAACCGGAGAACCGGGTCCATCAACCACCCTTGGGCGAGGAGGCGTCGCATCCGGTCGCGGTGGACTCGCTGGGTAAGATGCGGGCACAGGTTGGCGAGTACGAGTTATGGGCGGCGGAATCGGTCCCGCAACCGCAGAGGTTGGCTGAGACCGAGAACGAACACAGGTATCACAAGAGCACGAAGAAAAGCGCCCTCCATAGAACTCGTCTGCGTCGTCGTCGTCGGAGAAGGTGGGTCGCTCCGTATCCGACCAATATGGCACGGGCGTCTCACTTGTACTACGTTCTTCAGGTTCGGTCTTCGGAGCCGGTCCCTGTTCACGTCTGAACGGTCTCGACTTCGGGAGGAAATCCGACAGTTTGTCTGTCTCGCCTCTCTGCCTAGGCAGTATGATCTAAGGAAAATAAAGCATCTGACTACTACTGCGTATGCACACGAACCGGAGAACCGGGTCCATCAACCACCCTTGGGCGAGGAGGCGTCGCATCCGGTCGCGGTGGACTCGCTGGGTAAGATGCGGGTACAGGTTGGCTAGTACGAGTTATGGGCGGCAGAATCGGTCCCGCAACCGCAGAGGTTGGCTGAGACCGAGAACGAACACAGGTATCACAAGAGCACGAAGAAAAGCGCCCTCCATAGAACTCGTCTGCGTCGTCGTCGTCGAGGAAGGTGGGTTCGCGGGTGTCGACATCCAGGTCCCGGTTATTCTTATCGGTGTCGACAGTATCTTCTTGCGGCAGTATGGGGTCCGGACGGAATGCCCATGCTAGCAATGCATGAGATGCTAACCCCACCACCGTCCAGAAAGCGGCGTTACGGAGGGGCGGCATATCATGGGAAGAGGGCAAACAGAAACATCTCGTACGTAACTAGATTAGCATCGGTCGAGATCCGTTCCAAAAAAAAAAGAGACAGGTAATATGAAGGAGACAAGGGAACTTGTCCTAAGGGTTCAGACAAATTGGCCACCAGACAGAGTTGGAGCCTCGTAGTGGAAAACGACAATGGCCAAAGTGTTTTGGTCCTAGTTTCGGTCGGTCAAAGCATTTTGGTTCTTCCTCGGGTTCTTTCCGACCTCGGGAGTTGGATACGAACAGGTCGCCAACACCTCTACTTCTGGATGCGCGGTATCCAAGGAGGGCGTCAAGGTCTTGCTCCAAAGGCGGTCGGGGACGGGGAACGTGAGCTGGCCGTCATCCGAGAGATGGTTACACGGAAGGAGGCATCTCGAGGTCGCCGGAGGACAGAATGAGCGCCGTTTGCGCCGTTCAATCACCAAGGCCCGACAATGGCTTTCTTGACGTATGGGACGAGCAGCGGCAGCTCGGGGCAGCCCTATTTCAAAGCAAGCCTGAGGTACGACGTTAATCCTTGTTGCTAGAAAAAAACCACTAGTAGTGAACGGCCGACTATAGGTGGCTGGAATATTGATGTTTCAATGTTGCTGAAATCGAAATATGAGAGCCAAGAAAAAAACGGAAAGGAGCGCAACATGTGGGACGGGCGGCCCAGGCCGGGATTGGCCGAGAAATGTGACTGACACGATCTCGTGATCTATGACCGGAATTTGCCGGCAACATCCTCTACCATATTGAGGAAGTGCAAGCAACCGTGTCTGTGGTATACATGCGTCTCTGTTCCCCGACACGTATTAAAGTAAGTTAGTACATGAGAGGGTCTAGGGTCTAGGTCCCTAATTTAGACGCCGTCAGGTTTTTTTCCTGGCAGCAAGGCGGGAGCTACGTCTGGCTGCGTGCATGCCCGAACTACGGACTTTGTGCCCCCCGGATGGCAGAGTAGAGGTGTTACCCGAAGTCACAGAGTTTTTTGTAGCACTTCCCAGTTTCTTGGGGCGCCTGTCGGGGGAAATGCTGGATGGAATTGGATGGGACGATTCCTGGTCGATGTTGGGTTTCTCCGTAGCACTTGGACATGTTGCTCCGCAAAAGGCTCGCGCCATCTCGTACCGATCAACGAACAATCGTGCGATATCTAAAGGTGTGGCGAGAGCGGGAGTATGAAGTAGCGCAAACCGGGCGTCGAAGTCCTGCTCAAAAGCGATGTACTGGTCGAGGAGGAGGCGGCGGAGGAGATTGAGGAGATCCGTTACAAGTGTAGAAGAGTCGCCGATCGGCGGGCGCGGAAAACCGGCCTTCATCGCCATCATCCGAGAGATGATGTCGATTCCTTGGTCGGATGGGCGCTCGTGGAAATACTTGTCTAAAACTCGAGCGTGAACGTCGTCGTTTCGGCGATGATACGACAAAGCCCAGAAGGCGATCCAAAGGGTAGATTCCAGATCGTGGAGTGGATTGAATCGAAACGGTGGCATGGTGTCCTCAGCGTCACCGGCCGGTTTCTCGATGACCGGCATAGTCGCTGGCGATGGCATCCAGAGATAGCAATCGAAGGCCACTTCGACGGAGGTATATTCGGGGGTGCCCTGAACGGAATGGATTCAGTCCCAAGTATCGGAAAGAAACGAAGGAAAGTAATCACAATACCGGGCAGACCCGCGTGAAACACCAACTTCCCGAATGACTCGATGAATTCGAGATCAGACAATTTCCCAACGCCATCGACAAGAAGAATATTCCCAGCACTGACATCTCGGTGGACAAATCCGAGGCGGTGGAGAAGAGAAAGAGCTGGAAATGCACTAAGTCTCAAAGTGCGCAAGAAAAGAAAACGGTAAATACCTCGAGTGGCATCAGCAAGTGCTTGAAATGTCTCGGATAAGGACAGTAATCTATCGAGGGCGACTCCGACTTCCTTGAAAACAATGCGATAATGTTTGCGAGGGCTGTGGTTGGCGCTATCGACCGGGAAGGTGCCCGCACGCATCATGACATCGACGGTATGGTCGTCAATTCCGTCTGTTGTCTTGACAAATCCATGTGCAAGAACAGTCAGGAAATAGTCGCCAGGCGGCCGCGGGGTCCCGGGATCACCAAGAGCGCGCAGGCGTTCGTGGAGTTCAAGCAATTGAACTCCTTCCTGTACGACATCAATCGATGTCCAGAGGTCTTTGATGACCACGGAAGTGCGGTCGGGGTCGTCTTCTCGGTAGGCCTCCCAGACGCGCGTCGCCCGGCCACAGATAACATTCGATCGATTATCCGACAGCAACCTCTTGGTGACATACACTACGTCGTTCAAGGAAAGCCTGAACTGCACAGTTTTGGAATCGTCGACGAAGTAGGACATGGTTGCGTCGTATCCGAGGTGTTCCGGCATGGCAAAGGCAATTATAAGAAATAGACGAATCAAGCTATCGGGCTCCTGTGAGAGATCAGATTGCTGTCCACGCGGAAGAAAAGAACAACGCACTTTTGCAAAATCGACCGACTCAGAGACGACATGGTGGGTTCGAGAAAAGAACCAAAGCCTCATTTCGGTCGCATCGAGAGTTATCCCAAAGATGAAACGACGTCGCGGATCCTCGCGCAGCACATCGTGGCAGTTCCATATTATATTTTCATGATTCTGAAAAATTGGACGTCAGGAAGAATATTTGATTGAGGGGAGGGGTATATTACAGATTTAGGATCGTACGCATCCTCATCGGACCTCCAGGGAATAGCCGTCGAGAGCCACGGGTGTCCGTCATCCGCATTGTGAGACATCAACTGGAATTGGGCGTGCGGCAGGTACTCGAATGTGTTCGAGTTGGGGTCGCAGGAGGACAGAATGAACTCTGTTTGCACCGTTCCAAGCGAGCCGGCAAAGACGTCGGTCGCAGCCCCGACAACGGCGTCAAATATGGTTTCCAAAGCTTTCAGGGAGTTCCGTGGCGTGCTGTCCCGATTCGATTCCGTCCATGAGCCCTGGACGAGGCGATTCTGCTTCATCAACCGTGCCCGCACCTCGGAGCATACACCGCTCGAAACGGGATGTAACAAGGAGGAGAAGAAAGTTTCCAAGGGTATTTGTGGCACCCCTGATATGAATACGTCCGGATTTGAAGGCCGAGATCGTTTGTTGGTCCTTGGACCGCCAGGCATGAATTTTATGCAGATGCCAGAGTGGCAATGGGTTAGCGGAGTTCCCAAATAGGGCGGAAGTTGCGGGGCTCAAAGATATGGAGGATGGCAGAGGACGTGTTCAGATCAAGGTCAAGACTCGGAGGCAAGCAGGGCGTTGGCTGGGCGCGGAGTCCATTTTAAATTTGTAGATGTGACTGACACGGCCACGTGATCGTGCTTCTTCTTTCACATCCTCCAACTCGGAAATTTTCTTTTCTCAGTCTCAAAGTCAACCCTTATCCTCGAGCTCTGGCCTAGACTCCGTCGGTGTTCAAGGCACGACTGCGGACCACACCCTTGGCTTGGCAACTGCTACCCAATGGCGAGGTAGCTGCGCACTGTATATGTCCAACTGTCCGGATCCACCGGCCTTGGCATTCGTTTCGATGCTGACGCGATTTCGGACTAGCACAATTGCGGACAGTGAAGCTAGTGAAGGTCCATTGCCTGAGCGCTTTCAAGTTGAACCTCTTGTAGAAACTTTGCTGATGTATCGTCCTATCTATTCAGGAGGTCAGTATATTAAGCTCAGTGGCTTTCATTTAGATCCTGTCTACGCGGAGAGGGTTGTGCGTGCAGGCCTTCAATCTAGTGGCGTACGTTAATATGATCAATTATTATACCTTAAGATACACGCAGTGTGTTCTGTTCGAGTCGTGCATGAAAGGGTTTAGACAGATGGTTGAAAGGCCCGCAATGGATTTCCGGGCGCAGAAAGCCGGGGATTGACAGTCAATTCTGATGACGATCGAGCGTGTGTCAGCGGACCTGGCCGACACCGCCATTTGCCGCACTCTCCGCTCTTGACCTCGATAATGCTGCTCCCCCTGTTGCAGCCCCGGAACCTGGGCAACAATGGCTCTTCAAGCAGCTTCCCTGCCTCGACATGGGTACGTTGCTAGCACGACTACGCAACTTGACATTGAATAATTTCCCAGATTCCAATAGTCGTCGTTGTGTGCGTACTGACCCTGTTGTCCGTCCTGGCATGCACCCGCAAGTCCTTCCGTTCACGCATATCCAACATGGGAAATGGTGTTGCCGTCGCATCAGGCATGCCGGTTACCCGCGAGCTCACTGCTGAGCAACTTGCGGGCAGCATCAATCGTGCTCCGGGCGCCCCAGCCAGCCGCCCCCGGCGCACCCGCAGGACACCTTCTCAAATCAGCACCGTCTCGCTCCCGGCGTACATGAAAGAGCCGGGCGAACAGGAGCTCGTCGTTTCTCGCGGCCCGGATGGAGAAGACGTCGCGATGCCCGCTGCATCAGCCGTCGATGACGAGGACGACCAGTCGAACGACGATCATCAGTCTAGCGAAGACCAGCAGCGCAATCAACCCCGGAGTTCGAATGACAACACCCGATACTCCCCAATGCCGCACTCGCCCAACGACACCCCGCTGCTCGGAGCAGATCCCCGCGGCGATGCTCCCGCATACTTCGAGGTCGTCGACCAAGGGAACGAGAACTATCCCCCAGGCATCTCTGTTGCCTCCCCAGAAGCTGAGGATCCTACTCCTCAGCGCCGCTCCGGGTTCTTCTCCCTCTTCCGGCCTGCCCCACCACCAATTCCCGTTCCCACCGTATCCCCGACTAATGACACTAACGCGCTCTCCCTCACGCACACCCGCACGCGCTCGACCACCGCGCCGTCACCGTCGCCCTCCCGGCACCGCGCCTCGACCTCGACGTCCACGCTCTTCTCCCTCGCCCGCAAAAAGTCGTCCGCGTCCCTTTCGGCCAACAACCTCACGTCCCCGTCCCTCATCTCCCTCGCCTCCATCTCGCATCCACTGCCGCACACGCTCGTCAAGACCGAGTTCAGCGCCCTCCCAAAGAACGGCCTGACACCAGAGCAACTCAGTCTCATCAGCGGCACCAAGGAGGGCGGGCTCGGCCGCTTTGGTGTGCCGTGGGGCGCGGCAGCCGTCGCGTACGCGCATGCCAGCGCCAGCACGAGCCGTGTCGCCCTGAACGAGGACGGCGAGGCCCCACCGCCCGGCTGGGAGGAGGTCTCGGGTCTGCCCTCCGGCTCCAACGAGGCGGAGGCGTCTGGTTCTGGCTCGGGTTCGGGCTCAGGTTCAGGTTCGACGGAACCTGACACCTCTGCGTCTGGGTCGGGTACCCAAGAAGAGCAGTCATCTGCCCCCGAACCCGCCCTCGTCCCGCCGCGCGCCGACTCGCGCGCGAGCGGCCTGTCGACGCAGACCTTCGCGACCGCCGAAGAAGGCGATTCCGACGAGGACGACAGCGAGCTGCGCATACACGTCCAGGAGCCCACTGACGCGACCGTGCGACCGTGAGCTTCCCCTTTGACTTGCGCCCTCATCCCATGTACACATACACCACTCCCCTCCCCATTTTAGCATTGTCGTATCTATACGTATCTACACGACCCCATCCCATTGCGGACCCCTCACGCACCCCACGCCCCCACGTCTAGTGCTACATACGACTTCGCCGCCGCGCTACTTTGCTTACCCTCCACGACCTGCCGCGCTACGACCCGCTGACCCTCGCCCTCACCCATCCACTCATCGCCTTCGGATCCGCGTTGATGTGCTCCCGTCGTTTCGCACGAGATCTGTGCCCAGTGCCCACTGCGCCGATCGCCCAGCATCTCTGATTTCACATTCTACATTCTGCCATCGCGCGCAAGGTGAATTTATATGTTACGAGCCGGTGTATATATTACCTTACTAGACTGCCGCTATTGAAACATCGCCGTTCCGTGGGTCTCTCATGCAGAAGGGCTGAGTCACTCTGATAGGAGAAACCACCGCTCGCACGACGCAGACAGCTCCTTTCTTCCAATCCGCCGCTTTCCAACGGTGCGGAGCCAACGATCCACGAAATAACGTAGGGAGCCGCTAGTACCTAGTACACGAGCTCAGGATTGGCCGCCAGATCCAAGCAAAGAAATAATTCACAAAGGGGCGTAGGCGATACAGTATAGTACTTAGTAATGTTACGTTCGGATGTGGGATAGCAGAGATACAGCAGTATGTTGGAGGGTGCGATAGCGTACGAGGGAGAGAGAAATCGGAAACTGGGTCTAGTTGGAGTAGGCATTGATGAGGGGCCCGCAGAGGTAGGCGCCTCTCCTTCGGAAGCGCGAAAGCGCTGGCTCGCGGGACCGGAGCCGACGACAGGGAGCGTATGCGAGCTCCGGGCATGGGACTGCTCTCTGTGAGAACCGTTGAAAGAAAGGTAGTAAAAGCGCTCTACTTCGCTGACGCGTTGTGCGCCATGGCGCCGCTGTCGCTTTTCTGCATACAGCTGGAGGAGGCGGCCTTGAATTACAAGACCGAGAAACAAGATTATATTATGATGCGCGGGGACGAACGTCGAGAAAAGTCAAGGCGACGCCTTTTGGCCGCGGGACCTTCTTCCTCGTCCTCCCTGTCTGCTCGTTAGGACGAATGAGGAGAAGAGGACTCACGCCCTCCGGAGGACCTCGAGCGCGGCTTGGATGGACGGTCCAAACACCACGAAAGCCAAGACGCCAAGCGGGCGGCCGATAGAGTCGGATAGGGAGGCTATGAAGAGAAGGAGATACTGGCTACAAACGGCGGGCGTCGTCTGAGCACCGTCTATGGGTATCTTGAAGTTCTCTTGTGTAAAGAGGTGTTGGTATATAGTCTGTTCTTTGGCATTAAAATGCTGTTGGAGAAAACAAAAGACGCGCACATCGTAGGCGCCGACGGGATTTCCAGGACGCCGGTTCATGGTTTCGTGATATTCGAGAGAGAGAGAGCTTGTTTGGCCACTCTTGTACACGCCGCGAGCTCTGTGTCCGGGGACTCTTCAAGTCGTGGGCGTATGTCATTCATCAGTGTATCATTTACGTTGAAGAGGGTTTGGCGCAGATAGCAACTTGAAGATCGTTCTTCATGGAAAGGAAGTTGGTTTGCGCGTCGAAGGAAAGAGAGTCGGAGTTGCGGACTGTTGGACGAACTTGCAATTGGGCGTGGTGGTGGTCGTACGAAATAAAAAGAGGAACATTGATGTCATCACTATCATCTTCGCACGCTCCCGTATTTAGGCAACGAGCCCCAGCTTTGACGCGGTCATTACTCGAGATCTCAATGAGCGAAATCTGGTGGAAGAAAACTGCAAGGAGAAAAAAAAAATTCAAGCACTCGGTGACCCGCGGTACATATTGTGATCGGGTCTGATTTGAACATTGTGCATGTCCGCTTCGTGCGCGCTCGGTGGCGAATCTGGTGGAACATGCCCGCCACTAACCCTTCTCGGAGGTTCTTATTTTTGGCCCTTTTCTCTTTCACACTATCCATTTCATTTCTGCAATCGTGCGCACAGTAGTACCGTGGGCCGACCGAGATGACTCCGCCCACTACGCGGCCCTTGCAGCGAGGCGGACGTTCGGGCGTGAGCCTATGCCCCGATTCCCCGAGATGATTGATCCCATACGCCGTAATGTAAATAATGCCCCACCATGAAAGTGAGCAGCGTCTGCGGCGTTTGGGGTGAGTGAAGCGGGGAGGAGACACAGCGGTCCGAGGTTTAGGATTCTATCCTCTTCCACATCATCTTTTTGTTGTTTCGGAGATGAAACGCCTTGAACGCCCTATCCCGTGTACGCCGCAGCTCCTCCACAGTCTTCGGTTGATGATTTGGGGAGCGGTAAGGGTGCACTTCACTCATCCGGGCAAGCGCAAAATATTTGTCGTGGAATATGCGCTCAATGCGTAGTGCCGCGCGCAAGTTGCCCAGTGTGAGTGCGTTCTGCGGAGGTGGGTACACGAGCTGCGCGCGCACGGTCAGAGCGTCAACGAGGAAGTGCAGCTCCGCCTGAAAGAAATAAGAGCCCAGTCAATATCAAGGACAGACGAGCACGCACGTTGTCTTCCTTGTACCAGAGATGCGATACATCCCAGATGAACGAGGCTGCCGTGCTGGGGTGTTTGAAGCGAAAGAAGCCCGTCAAGCTTAACGTCGGCGCGTAGAGTTTGTTATCGCCCATAATGGGTAAAAACGCGGCATGCCACCCTCGCATGTACAACGGGCGTAAAAACATGTCGAAATGTGTGTCTGTGCACGTCGTCGCCGCCTCCTCCGGTGCAGGTGAAGGTGGGAGTGTAAACAGCTCTGTCGGTAGCGGGGTCCACATCCCATCGAGCATCATTTCCTCCTCTGCGCGACGAGCACCCCGGGCGCGCCAAGTGCGTAGCTGATCTATATTTGGGACAATTGGCCTCAAAGGCAAGTCCGGGAGCGGTGACGCATGTGCCGACGCGACATATTCATCGTGGAAGTGATTTTCAAGCAGGATCGCGAGGCGCAGATCCCTCGCAGAAAGCCCCGGTTTGACGTTTGCTTCAGAGATATCCTCCGTACGGCCCAATGTCCGTGCTGTATGCGTCCGCACGATTATGAACTGCTTCCGCTTGCCCAAGAGCATTGAAATCCTCAGCTCAAGCTGTCTTGGCTTGAACGCTCCCTCTTCGCGCGCGATACGCACTACATCACCGAGGAATTTCACGGCACCGAGGCTGCGTCGAAACCAGAATTTCTTCCCAAGCACGGGGACGTAGCGCGGGTCCCTCTCAAGGGCGTCGTCCAACACGGCGAGATTCGGTATCTCGTGGTATATACACCAGTTGTGTTCGTATAGAGGCGCCACATACTGGTTGATGTCGGTCTGGGTAATGGATTGTACCGAGCCGAAGGGGCCCGCCAATGGCTGCGGTGGTTCCGGTAGATGTGGACGATGAATGAAGAGGGCTATTGGACAGAGTTTACATAGTACCATATCTAGCATCACGGTGGACATACCGCGCGATTCAGAGAAAAACACACGACTGGTTCGAAGGGCTCTGTTGGTAGAAATGTACGAGAAGCGAGAAACTTGCATCCAGTATCTTTCAGAGCATGAGGGTGAAATAACTTTGAATTTCGGGGCTGGACTGACGGGACAGTCGGAACAACAGTATATTACGTAATGAGTCACCGTCCCTTCTCAGAGCCTATGTGATTCGAAATTTCCTCCGCACTGAAAATCAGGCCCATTCTTGAATTTCTAAATACGTCAACCACTCAAGGCGTTCAGGTACTTCAAGCTTCAAGTTCCAAGTTCCGAGCCGGTATCCAATTTTCCTTCAGGCCTTCGCTATTCTCGGGTCACGTTGTTCCTCGTCTCCAATTTTGTCTTGGTTCCCCGCCGGAATAGCCCAGACGTCAGCGCCCCTCAATATATCCGAATTCAATTTGAATTACAACCCCGTCGCGTGTTTCCAAACGTCAAGTTTGTACTTGGTAGCCATCTGTCTGACAAGACGGTGATATTCATCGATCGGCAAGGCTTAATACAACATTCATTTTAAAGTGGACCTTCATACCTGAAGATCCCCTGTAAGCGCCACTGGAGAGATGCTCTTTCCCCTGTCTCTTGTTCTCTCCTCCTTCTTCTTGCCAGCCACTTGTCAGCTCTACAACACCGAAAATGGATTCCACCCCGATCCGCTTACTACAGTGAGTTTCGTACTCTAATTTTTTTTTTTTTTCGTTTACCCGCATGTCTAGGGAACTTTTGCGCTCCTGTGCATTTTCGCTGTGGCCTTTGGCATACTCTCCATCGTAACTTTCGTAGTATTATTGACCGCACGAGGTCATCGAACTCCTTATGCCCTCCTTTTACCCACGCTCGCTTTGTTCTCCTTGTCGAACGACACATACATCGCACTGCTGGTACTGGAAAACATCTCAGACCTGTACCTCTCGGATTCCTACCCCGCTCTTCTGCTCCCGGCAATCAGTTTCGTCAGCAACCTCTTCAACAACTGGGCTGTCGTGCTTCAGTTCCTCGTCGTCATCGCTGTTGTGTGGAATCGAGAAAGCGTGTTGCGCACCGCGACGGAAGGAAAATTTGGCGGTCATCACCCCGCGGTCATCGCTCTTCATGTCGCCCTCGCCACCCTCACATTCATATTTGGTACTGCCGCCGAAGCGCTCAACATGGCCACGAATGTCCAATATTACACGACAGATACCTTCTCCTCCGACGATGGCACCCTTCAACATCGACTGGTTCAATATCAGCAGCTCAACTATGTTTATGCGAGCTTCGCTATCCTCACCGCTGTCGATGTTATCGTCTCGGCGGTCCTGCTGTGGCGGGCTTGGAGGAAGGCCGTAATACCAGACAGGGTGCGTTAGCCACTGTTTTTATGTTTGAAGAGCTCCCGCTCATGCTGTTCTCCAGATCACAGCTTTGGTGTTGTTCGCCATCGTCCCGGTATATGGCGCATTTAGCTTGGTACTCATGGTCTTCACAATCCTATTCTCCCCCAGTGGGATCTCCGACTCTGCCAGCATCACCGTTTTCGAGGGTGCAAACTTAGCAAACAATCTCCTCGCTACACTGCTAAGTATCACGATCATGATCATAATCCTCGCTATGTCCTCCAAGAAGGCTCACTGGAATGCGGGCGGCATTGGTTCGTGACCTATTCTTTCAGAAGCGTCCACCGACTGACATTGTGTCCAACCAGCGGATCCCCCCAAACAATACTGGGCGCCTCAGCCTGAGTACGTGTACGCCGCACCTCCTCAAGTTACCCACGCTGGATATTATGTGGCGCCGCCGTCGCAAGCGCAAACGCCGCATTATGCGGGGCCACCACAACAGCCGTATCCCGGGTCATATACTCCTGGCTCTCCAGAGCATATGCAATATGCTCCACCGGACGAGTCGCGTCCCGGGTCATATGCACCTGGCTCACCTCCACCGATGGAGGTTGGCCCCGGCTCATACAGCCCACCCCAATCCGCTCAGGGACGACCTGTACAATTCCCAGAGAAAGGTGGACTCCCACCGCACGGGTCCTCACCCTCACCGATGGAGGTCGGCCCCGGCTCATACAGCCCGCCCCAATCCGCTCAAGGACGAACTGTACAGTACCCAGAGAAAGGTGGACTCCCACCGCACGGGTCCCGTTCTGGGTCATATACTTCTGGCTCACCTTCACCGATGGAAGTCGGCCCCGGTGACAGCCCACCCCAATCCGCTCAGGGACGACCGGTACAGTTCCCAGATAAAGGTGGACCCCCACCACACGGGTCCCCTGGGCCATATGCTCCTTTTCCATTTCAATTCAATTCAAAACTCCATTAGAGTGCACGCGGGCCACTTGGGCCCAAGTGGCACTATACGTAGTACATGGAGATAAGCCAGCGGGTGCAGAGGCAGCGGGGGAGCCAACACGATTAGTTATGCAGAAATGTACATTTCGTATAGTGGATTATATACATTCAATAATGTCGTTCCTTGAATGTACTCCGTTTCATACACGAGGCACTCTATGCTTATAGTAGATCTTTGAGAGGGGTTCACTGGCCGGGCACGGCTACGAACTAGACGCGCCTGGAGGGGCCATGCAAACAATTTTTTATCGGATTTCGGCCCGGGCAGAATTGATGGGATAGTGACTCGCCCCGGGCCATTGACAATTCGGTCATTGAACTTCTTTCCTCACGACCCCGAGGTCAAGATTCACAGTCTTTACCCGAGGTCCTCGAACCAGTTCGAGCGAAGACCACTTTCCCCGCCACTCTCGTTTGTCTCTACTTCAGAAAACGCAAACGTTCCTTGCCTTCTCGTTCTGGGTCTGCCGCCATTGACCTTCACCTGCTTCAATATCTTTCTACCAGGCTGAGGCCACGTCGTCTGGACTCTTCTGCACCCACCACTGTGGAGCAGGGCCTTCATGCACGCGTCCCCCCGGGCTCCATGGACGCCATGCGAATACTTTGGGCTGCGCAGCCGGAATTTACGACTACGTGGTTCAACCTGGACATGGACGTGTCATATTGGGTCAGCCTTGGCCCACCTTCATTTCCTGCCAACCTATGCGCTCTCGGTGTCCCGGGAAACATTAATCATGCCCGCCCGTCCAAGTTGCTGCGGGGAGTACCCAGCACAGCCACATTTGGCTTTGCTGACTAGCCGCACACCATTCTCCGTTCTGGCAGGCTGACTAGTCTGCGTCCGCGTCGAATCATGTTGGGCCTACGTGTTCCCCATTCCCGGAATTACGCAGCTGTACATATTGACTTGTTCTCGGACATTCCGGATGAGTCACCGGGATCGGCCGAGTAGTATAAAAGGACGAGATCCAAGTGTATGGCCCCAAATTAAGCGCCCTCATACTGCATGTCCCCTGATCGCACACTCAGACCCTCAAGAATGTCCGGTTCAGACTCTGCCCAGCGCGAAGCGGCACGAAAATATATCCTCGGAGTATATGAAGCCATTCGTGTCGGTAGACTCAGAGTTGCCGATCCCCAGTCCACTGCGGGCTTTCGGCCCAGGTAATGCGTAAACCTTGTCGCCTCGAATGAGCGGATTCTCATTATCTTTTTTCTTAGGATGGAAGTCTACAATGACCCTGATTCCCCGACTATCATAGCTACATTCGAGCTTCCTGGGGTCAAGATTTCCGACCTGTCTATTTCTGTGAAGCAAGGGATGCTCTTGATTCAAGGAGTCCGCAATCCTCGATACACCTCCGATCGCAGGCATCCTTCCCTCCGTACATACCCGCAAGCCGAAGGCGGCGAGATGGATATAGACACTATAGACACTCCCCAGGCTTCACAAGCCCGCGATGCCCGGTATTTCCCTTTCCAAGAACTGCGATATGGCTCTTTCCGTCGAGCTCTTCGTTTGCCCACTGGTGTAGATGTGAGTTTCTCCTTCCCGACCCGTTTCCTCTTTTCTTACCGGATCTATAAGTTTGTATACTGATTTTTTGCCTGCAGACTTCGTGTATTACCGCGTCCCTCTCAGACGGGCTCCTCACAGTGTCCTGGCCGCGCTCCCCGGTGATAAAGCAAAGTGACCAGAACATCTCAATGATATCCGCCGAGCACTCTGCTGTGGAACGCCCAACCTCATCAGTCCGCGCGGAACCGCAGGGTACGGCTACCGCTGATCGCTATTCCCGCGGTTCCAAATGATTGGCTTGCTCACTTCGAGTCATGTTGCACTACGATCACTACACACATGTTATTGAGATCCCGATCTCTCAGTACATAATATCCCATCTCATCACATTTTGTGTTTTGTTATTTTTATGGACCACGTCACATTCACACCTTGCCTTCGATGCCCACTGTATTGACAACTGTAGCGATACTTATAATTTATAATGCCACACCCCTACTCATTTACTCTGCTTTCTCCTCAGGTAAAGAAACATGACTGCAATGAAGTAGACCCCCGGTCCAAATTCAGACAACGCAGCGGCGGTCGCAATACAGGCCCTACCGCATTTTTTACTTTAAATAGATTGACGTCGGGCGCTCTCCATAGCTGCGAAACAGCGCTAGCCGCCCCATTGCGGTGCCGAGACGAGTCGGACTGGCAGGTCTCCAAATGGAATGTGCTGGTGCAGGTGCTGACCTATATTGACTTGTTTTTTGGTTATCCCATTTTTCAGAAGACCGCATGACATTTACGGAAGCCAAGTCAGTTGAGAACAAAAAATTGCCTTTTCAGTCGGGGAAGATGACTCGGAATCTCGGATAGGCTTGCTTGTTCCTGTGTGGCAACGCCATCATGATCTCAGCGAGTTCATTATCTATCTTGGCCTGTTAACAGTCGAGTCTTCAACTTGAAGCCACGAAGCTATTGGGGGACAGTATTTTTAGGCAGCAAGCTTATACTAGTACTGACGACCACAGAACTAATTGTTACGGGACATCGTGTGGGGGAGGAAGATGAGAGTCCCTACCTGAAATTCTGAATTCAATAACGGTCTTCCCTCACGCTTCTCTTCCGACAGGCCCCGTGAAGCTCCTGCAAAGGCTTGTCCGCAAAAATCCGGAAATTTGGCGTCAAAAAGCCACTCCTCGCCAGTTTTTCAGTAGGGTACGGACCACGGGGCCTCTTCCGACTCAAACATTGAACTAATCTCACCATCTCTGCGTACCCAGAAATGCGAATGACTCCGCTTGGTGTCCCGTCGTGTGAACGAGTGCCATGTGTCTCCATACTCACGAGGCTTTGACTTACATTTCTCGCCAGGATTTCGATACTTCCTCGAAAGATACCGTGCAACGTCTTGGATGGAAAATCACTACTGGTAGCTCGTCTGCCACCGGAGCTGGAACATATTATTTTTACGTTTGTAGCGCACAAGCAGCCGGAAATACATTTGGATTTAAACCTTAATGTCTGTCATAGACTGTCACCATCGCGTCAAGAGTGGTGCGTATTTTCTGTATTTTCCTTGCCACTACATACCTCGTCTCTTGCTATCATTTGATTTGCAAACGACGTCGTCTGGGACTATTTCCGACCACGAATATGTCTGCGTATCTTCAAAATCGACCTCGTGTCGCCAACGGAATACGTGGCCTGATGTTGGGCTGGAACGTTATCAGCGATCCATCCCCTTTGTGTACTTCCTCCCATCGCTGGAGTACGTAGTGTATCCAATGCGACCCCGGACATTTCCCCTGGTCCCATTGAGGACCGCACTCTTCCTTCCAAATTCGGCGCCTGCCACCATGCGATCGACACGCTCAACCTTTTTTCCACGGAATCACCCTCACCTTGAACTGCCGTCGGCTAGCTGTATCGATGTGTATTTTGACGGCCTCTCTGCACTTTCACATCTATGCATCGACGTCAGTCAGCATTTGAACATAAAACTCATGAAAACCTCTGTTAAAACATTATTTCCCCGGCGACAGTTCTCCAACGCCTCATGGCGCGAGAACCCTTCCTCCTTCTTCTGCTTAATTCTGTTCTTATCCGGTTCGACTTACAAGAACGATCCCTTGGAGTGCGTACAAAAAATTGAACGCTATTGCAGAAGGTGGTCTGCCTGGAAACCTCTATCGATGCACTGCTCTGGTTGTAAAATTATTACATGGATTTAACAGATATGTGAGGGGCCAGAACGATTTAAATTAGGAACATGCAAAAATAGTGTGAAAAAAGAAAATTGCCTTTTCGGTCGATAAGATGCGTTTCATTGCTCTTGTGTGGCAATGCCCATATGACCTCAGCGAATTTACTCGTCCACGGTCTCACAGTGTCACTGAACTTCGACGACCCGGACCGTGTACATACTACTCCCTGTACTACTCCCAGCTTCGCTGTTGGGACTTGTAACTGTTTATTGCGGAATGGCTCAAATGAACTATATTCAGGTGAGTTGGATTCGCTGAAATCGATTGCCAGTAGTGATGTAGCCCATTTAGCTGGAGAAACTAGGCGAGCCTCTTCAATGTGTTCCTTATCAACCGAAGCCCTAACATTGCTTTGACCAGGGGAGGGTACCTACGCCACGGTGTTTAAAGTGCGCCACAGTGCTCCATCCTCCATGCTGTATGCTCATCTAGACTCCAGGGACGATCCAAGACAACGAACGAAATCGTTGCGTTGAAGGAGATCCACCTTG
Organism: Mycena maculata; assembly: GCA_029448575.1. Classification (NCBI taxonomy): domain Eukaryota; kingdom Fungi; phylum Basidiomycota; class Agaricomycetes; order Agaricales; family Mycenaceae; genus Mycena; species Mycena maculata. The sequence continues at coordinate 70,992 of JARJLG010000092.1, read as the reverse complement.
ACGCAGAAGAGGGGACGCCATCCACTGCGATCCGCGAGATCTCACTTCTCAAGGAGCTTAAACATGTTAATATCTTGCGCCTGTACGATGTAATTCACACGGAAACCAAGCTTATCTTGGTATTCGAATTCTGCGAGCAGGACCTCAAACGTTACATGGATCAGCATGGTAGGTAGGTAACATTCTGCACCGCCGTCCCCAGCTCATGAGCGCCGGTTTTAGGAAATCGCGGGGCTTTGGATCCGGGGACCGTTCGAAGTTTCATGTTCCAGCTTTTGAAGGGGACCAATTTCTGCCATGAGAATCAGGTCCTGCATCGGGACCTGAAACCTCAGAACTTGCTGATCAACCGTAAAATGGAACTGAAGCTCGGAGACTTCGGGCTGGCTCGAGCTTTTGGTGCGTATTGCCATTTGAACGCGTCGCAGAACGTGAACATTTGAGCAGGTGTCCCCGTGAATACGTTTTCTAACGAGGCCAGTCCCATTCCGCGACTTTGTGCTCGTTCACTGATTCTCTCTCAAGGTCGTGACGCTGTGGTATCGAGCTCCCGATGTTTTGCTCGGTTCTCGGACCTACAGCACGTCGATAGATCTGTGGTCCTGCGGCTGCATTTTTGCTGAGATGATCTCCGGGATGCCTCTTTTCAGAGGGAAGGACAACAACGACCAACTCCTTCATATAATGAAGATACTGGGGACGCCTTCGCACCAGCAGTTTGCAAAGATGCTCAAAGATTCAGTGAGTCGGAGGATGTTGGCTTCTTACCCTTGTCTTGACTTGTCATTAGCCCGAAATCGTGCTGAAGGACTTCCCGCCCATGCCGAAAATGAATTTAGCGCAGGTCTTACCGAAAGCTTCGCCGGCAGGTAATGTCTTTTCCTACTTGGTGCTCGTATGCGACCAATGAATTCCCTTCAGCGCTAGACCTTCTTGAGCGATTACTGAAATTTGATCCCTCGGAGCGAATTTCGGCCGCAGACGCTCTATCGCACCCGTACTTCACCGAGACGACAAATGCCGTGCCCAACCCCTCCCCTGGATCTATGCCTCCGCCCAACTTCAATTTCCCGCATCCCAGTCGCCCTCAACAACACCCCAATGTTCTCCAATCGCGGAGTAACCAGCAACAGCAACAGCCACATCAGCAATACGGCCTGCCCGTGCCCTCCATGTTTATTCCCAGACCACCGATGCAGGGACAGGTGAATACCGCACAGGCGCAAGCACAAGCTCAAGCACAGGCGCAGGCTCAGGCGCAAGCGCAGGCCCACGCCAACCTCGCTGCACAGACATATTATAATAATATGGCGTTCAATCCGCAGCAGCAGCAGCAGCAGCAGCAGTATGGGCATGGCCATCCAGGGATGTAATAATATTATCTTCTTCTTCTGTAAGCAAAGATTGTCTAGAACCGTTTTCATACATGTAGCTCATGTCTGTACTGTATACCAAGTCCGCGCCCTATACCCAGTGTGAAACCCGAGTCTAGCAGCAAGGGAAGATCTTTGACCAGGTCTGGAGGATAGGTGGTTAGAGCGTGAGCGACGCGGCAGGTTGGTTCTCACCTGTTTCGCCTCGTCCAGCTTTGCCTGCGCTTGAGCTTTCACGTCATCGTACTCTTGGGCCGCGGCGGCTTGCAACTCCTCGTGGTTGTCCTTCACGTATTCCTCCGTTTGCTCACCAGCCTTGCTAGCCGCGCCGCCCGCGTATTTCTTGCCGACGGTTTTGATGAGCGAGTCCTCTTTCTTCGGCGCTGGCCGACCGGTTTCCGCTGCGCTGTGCGTCAGAACGCACGCGAGTGGCATAAAGGATAGGAGGGCACGTACACATCTCGGGGGTCGCGCCGGGTTGTTCGAAGTGCGACATGGCTCAGAAATAACGAATGTGGGGATGGTGGTGGGGAGTCGGGAGGCGGGGACAATTCTGAGGCGTTCTCCGTTAAATGCTTTTGGACCGCCGTCCCTGGATCGTACCTTATACGTTCATCGATCATGTCAGTTATTATTCTTCCCACCTATATAGCCCAAGTAACCCTCCTAGTTAGAGGGGGAGATACCCCGGGTCTCCCCTTCTAACTAGGGGTCGTTTTTTTTATTTAGGCTGTATCCAATAATTATCGAATAATTAGGCCCTAGTTAGGCTCAGGACACTGCGTACAGGTGCTAGCGAAGGGCGGGGTCGCGCTCGCTGCCATCAAGGCCATCAAAGATGGGCGGCGACGTCACGGAGCGCCCTTCCCGACCCATGCCATCACTCCCATCAAATGTCCCGCCGCCCCCGCCCATGTCGCGCGTTCCGGCCGCAAAAAAAGAGTTAAAATAGCGAAAAAATTAGGGCGTACTCTATGTAACAATACAAACCACTATGGATGCAGTAATGTGGAAAAAATACAATGTCCATCAACAAATAAGTGACCTACGAGTCCTGAGTGTCCTCCGCCTCGGCACTGATGTCGCTGGAGAGGCGCACGATGTTGATGAAGCCAGCGGTGAGGCGGGCGACCTCTTCGTCATCGTCGCTTGCAGCGTCCTCGTCCTGCTCGTACTCCGCCTCACTAGCAGGTGCCTGCTCAACGGGAGAACGAGGCCGCATCGCCGCATCCCTTTCGACGTCGACGTGCCGCTCCCTAGAGACGCTGACACCTGGCACGAGGTCACCTGTAAAGCCGCCTGCTTTGCTCAGCCTCACGAACCGCGACATGTGGAGCGAGGTAAAGCGCCCTCGCTCCATTCGCACCAGGCGCACTTGATGCACCATCCCTTCGTCTCCCTCCTCTCGCAGGCGGTCCTCCTGGCGGATGAGGAAGTTGTCTTCGTCGCGCATGTATGTGACGAACCGGTGGATCTCGACGTTGAGTCGCTCGATCTCTTCATCGGCGCGCAACAACTTGAAGTGTTGATCCATCGCGGCGCGCCCAGCAGGTAGGGCCCAAGGCTCCTGACGAATATCCTCGCGCGCATCGCGGAGGAGGTCAAAGTCCGCCAGGAAGGCACATTCCACCACCTGCTCCCAGTCAAGCGTCGGCCGCGGGGGCTCCATCGCCTCGGCGGCCTGGTTGTACTTCGCAATTGCGCCTTTGATGGCCTTCGAGCGTGCCTGTAGAGCCTTTGCGATGTGCTTCCTCAGCCTGTAGCCTGAGCACAATGGTGAGCTCTCGTTGGCAATGCATGTAGCAAGAACGTACCTGTCCCGGACATATGACATTTGGCCAGCTCGAACATCCGCGAGACCACAAGTCCTTCGAGGTGATCGATCGCACGTCGGTAGCGGCGCTTCTCGACCCTGGCTGCAGCGCCATCCCACTTGTCTTCACCCGGGCTCCAGCGAGTCTCAATGCCCATGCGTACCTCGAGGTCGTGCACCACAGCGAGCGCCTTGGCATGGAGCTCAAGAGCATGTCGGCGCTGCGTCTCGAGCCGCCGCGTGGCCTTGGCTGCGTCCGCATAGCCGGCCTCTGCCTCAGCTGGGATGAAGGGGAGGGCTACACCGCAGACGGCCGTGACGTGCTCCCTAGAGGGAGATCAGACCAGGATTGCTAGGTAAAGATGAAGAAGAGACTCACTGAGTGTCTCGGAGGTTTACCAGCTTCTGGTAATACTCCATTTCCATTGTCTCCTCCAACGGCTCCCTCGAGAGCGTCCGAAGGTAAGTCTTCTCGCTCTCCAGCCACGTCTCAAAGACCTCGCGCGACTCAACACCCAGATCGCGCATTGCTTCGCGAAGGGCCCCGTATGTAGCCTTGATTTCCAGAGCGCGCCGGTACTTGCTGCACATCACGAGGGCTACCGGGGGAGCACCATTAGCAAAGCAAGGGAGAAATGAGATGAAAGGGCATACAGAGGCTTTGGTAGGTGTCGAAGGCATCCGTATGCTTCATGTATGCCGTGATTGCTTGCTGTCGGTGAAATCTGGAGGCGTGGCGGGTGTTCGCAGCGAGCCCATTGGACTTGGAGAAATATGCCTCACAACCCTCGAGGCTCTCCAGCCCCACGCCTTTCACGTAGGTCGTGAGGTTCTTCAGCTGGCAGCGGCGGCCATGGCCATGGCCGTGAAAAGCACCAACGAGGGACTTGAAGTTGTTGTCGAGCGCGAGCTTGCTGAGCAGCGGGTGCGAGTTCACCATTTTGCCGAACTTGCATCCGATATCGTACGCGCCAGCCACCTCGCCGAGTACCCGGAAGAGGTGCGCTGTGACTGAAAAGCCGTATTTTGCTCTAAAAAAAAAAACTCATCAGCCAAGGCCAGCGAGGGCGGCAGAGAAAAAAAAAAGGCTGACAATTCACCGCTCTTTACCATGTCGACGACCACAAGGACGAAGCCGTGCCTGCAGAGCGCAGGGAAGATCCCTGTCTCGTCATACATCCCCCACGCACGAGCGGTTACGTCCTCCTTCATGTTCTGCCACCGCTCGGCGCAGCCGTCCTGGTCGTTGTCGTTCTCCACGCCAGGCACGAACCCCTTCATCAGCTCCTCCAGTCCCTCTTTTGCCCACTTGTTGACCTCCTCCCGTGGCAAGTAGTAGTCGCCTGGCACGACACGGTCATCACCGAGCTCCTTTGAGGCGCCAGGGACAGTTGTCCCATCCTCGTGCACCTGCTCCTTCTCACGGATCTCGTGTCGCGAGAGTGAGTTGTTCCCGTCCATGGTGTACATGAACGGGATGTAGAGATGTGGCTCGCCCTCAAGCTTGTACAAGCATGCCGGGCACGCGTTTTTGAGGCGCCAGTTCGGCGTGTCCCGCCCAAGAGCGACCTGCACGCGCTTGTCGATAACCGCGCGGACTGCAAGATACACATCGAACGCCACGGAGAATTGGGATGCGAGCCATGGCCGTGGGGCGACGCCGTGGAGATCGCAGAGGGCGCGGACAAATGGCTGGATGCCTAGTCTAGGGCAGCGGAGGTTGGTGACGCGGTAAACCTCCAGTGCACGGAGGGTGATGACTACGGTGGGGAACCAAGGGGCAACAGGCATCCACCCTTGGCGTACACACCCTGAGGAAACGTAGCGATCGCCCGCGATGAGAGCGAGGTTGTCGTGGTATGCAGCTAAAAACGAGATAAGGACTTGGTCGAACCCAATAAGAAAAAGGCTGCGTACAGAACACATCCACCACGAGAACCTCGCGCGTTTCTTGAACAACAGCGTCCGCTGAGAGCTCGTATGATGACCCGAGCCCGCCTTCAGCCGTAGCGGCGCTCCAGCTGACGTATGCGTCGGCCATGGTTTCTATCTGCTTGGAGAAGGCGTCCACTCGTTTTTGTGTCCGGTTTCTGCGGGTGCGAGGGTCGTAGTGGCGGCCAAATGATGCGCTGCATAAAGGAATGCAGCATTGAAAAACTGCGGCCAAGAAAAAAAAAAGCAAGGCACTCACCGATGGCTTTCCATCAGCCGCTCGTACAGTGATTCGTCCGAACGTGCCAAGTCCTCCCGGGTAAAATCCTCGCCAGCATGACTGAGGTATGCGGGGGCGCGGCCGCGGAGAACATCCTCCTCGTACCCACCGCCACCACCGCCGCCATAATCCTCGTCAGAGTCGGCCATGTCTCGCAGGCGATCCTGTGCAAGACGTTGCTCTCTGGTCATGCCTGAAAAAAAGGGAAAAGAGGTTAGTAAATGGGGAGCAAGCATTAAACAGCCAGAAAAATTTACTTTGAAGCCGCTCCTCTTCTTTGCGCGCCTCTTCTGCCTCAAGCGCCCGCATTTGCGTTGCAGTGAGGGTTTTGCGCCGTTTAACTGGGCGACCGGCCTCGTTCCTTTCAGAGTTGCCTAGGTGCATAGTTGAGGAGGAGGATGTAGCCGCAAAGCGGTTACGTGTTCGGCTTGCCATGGCGGAAACCCAGCGCAGAGTCGGCGCGAACGCGAATGATGAGAGAACACACGAGAACACGTGAAGTCACGTGATAAGTCACTTGTGTGACTTCACGCATCTTGAATCTCACCACCCACAATCGCCCACAACTCGCCCGGTGAGTTGTTTCTGTTCTTTGTGCTGGCATTCCTCGGCGGTGATTGCTCTTGCTCGCCCTTACCTGGGTGGGTGGAGTCATATTCCAGCTGAAAAATATGCCAGCACACAACAATTGCCACTCACCTTTCTGACGCGTCCATCCGTAGTTTCTCGCGTTGACATCCTTTTTTTTGCCTCAACCTGTGAGTACTCTCTCGCACATCGACATTTTCGCCGGCTTCTCTCCTTGCTCGCCCTTACCTGGGTGGGTGGAGAGTAGTTAGCTGCGAAATGGAGCTTGGGGAACATATTGTGCCACTGGCATTACTGACGCGTTTCTGGCAGAGTTTTCGAGTTTTTGGTGTCCCAATGCATAACCTCTGGACGTCCTACTCACGTAAGGTACGTGTTTTATGCCATGGCAGCTCCTTGACCACTCACAACCCCACAGATGCGGAGCGGCACTGTTTTTGCGGCGTGGATGCCTGAGGTCAATGCTCTCCAGGCTGAAGATTTCCAATTCGGTCCTCTTGTGTCCCGCGCCGTTGCTGCGGAGTCAGACAACCAAGAAGACCAGGAGTCGGACGACGACATGGACGACATCGACGTGGAATGGCCGCCCAACCCCGACAACTTCATCGACGAGGAGTGGCCCCCGCGAGACCCTTTGAACGAAATCGACGACCCCCCGCCTCCTCCTCCGCCTCGGAAACGCCGCCCCTCTCCCTCATTTGACGATCTTCTGGCGACAGGCAAACCACAGACCGGCAACCACCGACGTCGCGCAGCCAAACGCGCGAAGGGAATCCAACACGAAGGCTACAAGCCTCGCGAATCCACTATTCGCGACCACGTTCTTCCGGCCGAACCGGTCGCTTCCCCTGCATTCGATGCTGCCACCCTTCCCGCCGCACAGGGTGCATACGCTGCAAAGGTTGAGAGCAAGCAAGAAAAATATGGGAGCAAAAAGCGCCGCACCCTTGCAGAGATGATTGCATTGGGGTTTCAGGTCATCCATTGGAACGGCATGTAAGTATGGCCCTGCTTCCATCCATTGCCAGGTTCCTGATGCCTCTCCAGCGATGCCCGTCCCCTCGTAGACAGCACCGGCCGCATTTTTGCGGTGCTGGCTGGCCAACCGACCAAGGAAGGGTATCCTGAGGCGGTTATCCGTGCGTACGACTTCATCAAGACCCAGGGAACCGCTAGCCACTTCCCTGCCGCCATGTGTCGCCACCGACGGGGGCTCTTTGCCGCCATCAACATTGGCTTGGTTTATGGCAAAGGTCAGACGGCTCCAACCTGGCTGGACAACAAACAGCACACGTCCTTGGCGGAAAGCCTCCTTTCGAATAAGGACATCACTCGGATGGCTAATTTCGCTAGCTGTACGTGTTCCTCTTGATACGGCCTCTTCCCTCTGATTCCTTCCCCAGTTGCCTTTAGTCTTTGGGCTCCACGACTCCATTGCTACTACGTCGACTACAACTCGCGACTCAGTCCCCACCTCAGACGCCCCTTCCCAAAATCGGTGTTTGCAAGCGTGGCTTTCAACTTCGGCAGCAACGTGTGGACCTTCAAGCACCGCGACGTGTGCAACCTTCCTTACGGTTGGTGCGCAGTGCAGTCGCTCGGCCGATTCGATGCAACGAAAGGAGGGCACCTCATCTTTTGGGACCTGAAAATGGTCGTTGAATTTCCCGCGGGCGCCCTGATCCTCCTCCCCTCTGCCACCATCGCGCACTCCAACATCCCGGTGCAGGACGGCGAGGAACGCATGTCCTTCACCCAATTCACTGCCGGCGGCCTTTTTCGCTACATCGACAACGGCTTCCGCACACAGGACAAGCTAGCTGCGGAGGATCCAGAGGAATTCGCACGTTTGATGAAGCTGCGGGAATCGCGGTGGCAGGATGGTTTGGCTTTATTCAGTACCTTAGATGAGCTCCTACCTGATGATTAGATTACTTTTACTACAATTTGCACGAGACTTGAGCGACTTGGAGAAAAAAAAGCGGACTTGCATCTCGAGTAGCTTGAATTATGATCGCGAACTGATTAAATTCGGGAACTGATTTCTGAGCCTTGTTCATGCACTTCTGCTGCAGTGTTCGGGCCCAAAATTTGGGAGGGGTATTTATACCATATTCAATGCAGTTTGACAACTTTTCGTTTTTTTGGTGGTGGAATATTTTAATTGAAATTCTTTCCCTTGGCCGCCTGCCCTGATAATTTATTTACGGATTCTATCAAGTGGTCTCTGCCCCCAGAAAAAAAATTGGGACATTCAACAGGCTGGATGAAGAGGTATGAATTAATTGGTTTTGAATTAAGTTCGGGAACTGATATCGCAATGTCAATCCATTCGCAAACTTTGATCTTGATCGCCCTTCCCTCCTCTTACCACCAGCTTCCTCTCCGCTTCCTCTCTCAAATGCCGCGGGGTCGGCCGCGACTCGATCCTGAAATCAAGGAACAAAGTCTCCAAGAGTCCCGCAAACGCTATGAAGAGAGGTATGAGTACCATTGCCTCACTTTGCTGACGGACACTCACCAGCAAATTTAAACCTCTCAGGAATAGAGAAAAGCGTCGTGAGGAAGCCAAACTCCGGATGCAGCGGTGCGACCCACCTTCGCGTCCTGCACCCGGTCATAATCTAATTGTAATTGGCTTACCAGCAAACGGGCGGCAATTGCAGCGTCAGACTGGCGCACAAAGCGTGAGTACCACGATAATGCTGCAGCAAACTCTGCACGTTACCGCGATAGGTGCGTCTCCTACAAACATCTACAGACCTGTGTCTCATTTCTTCCTCCTTATTTTTCAGGAAGTTCGCACAGGAACGTGAGGAACGGAGCGTTGCCAACGCAGTGAAAAAGCGGGCAAGGTGCGCATTTAATAAGCGGTATATATTTTATCTTTCTCTTTTCAATGCACATGGACAGGAAATGTGAAGAGCAGGACCTACGGCGCAAGCACAAGCCCACAGCTAAACCACTGCCGATTCCCAGAGCTAAACTCCCATTACTGCCCGCCAAGCTGCCCCATCGACATCTGCCTTCCAGTCCAATCACACCCACCCCTGCGCCTCGCCGTAAAGGGCGCCTTGCTGCGGAGGACCTCAACAACAGCGCCGTAGAGGAAGAACCAGACGAGGGCCGTGCTCACCACCCCATTGAGGCGCCAATGTGGCCAATGCGCGCGCCCCAGCCCAAGCGGTGCCCCTACTGTTTCGAGGAGTACTGTATTGGGTGCGCCTGCATGTGTGAGGCATCTCCAGACTGGATCGAGCATGGGGGACACTTCTTCCCAACGTGCAAGTACTGCAAGGCGGAGGATTGCTCTGGATGCGCGTGCATGTGTCCTCAAAGTATGGTTTGGTCAGAGCACGGTGGGCATGTTCGCAAAAAAAAACAACGTATTTTTACTTCGCCTTAAATACCATTCAAACCTAACTTGAATATATTTGTTTTGCCTGAATGTTGGAACAGCGTGAATATTTGAAGAGGCATAAGGGCTGGCCGCTCTGAGTACTCTGCATCATCACGCGAGATGATGTGATCGCTCGTTGCTCTCCACCTCCATGTCTTTTCTTTGCACCCCCATCTATGCCCCCGACCCCGGTCATGAAGACAGGATGGGGCATCTTGGGCCATTTTACGCAGTATTTTGCAAGGAATGGCGAGGTTGTGTGACCTCCAAGTACGTTTCTTTTCTTCTCTTTTTACCTTGCCCAACGCCATTTAGGGATTCTCGAGATCAGATGCTTTTGCGATACCCACACGCCTCTACTTGGGAGGCCCCGAGTTGGTCGAAATTCCACCGCAAGTGGGTACACGAATGTACCGAGTACCATGACCATGAGGGCGAATATACTCCATCAGGCCCATTCGTCCCACTCACGCCTGAATCCAGTCCTCCCTCCTCTCCTTCCACGCTATCAGCCTCAACGCTTTCGCATGCTCCCTCGCCTCCGTGCTCTCGTCCCGTACCCCCAGCGAAAGCACTCAGTCTGCGAGAACAGCAGATCCAGCGCAATGCAGAGCACTACAAGTTTCTCGCCGCTGAGGATGCACGGATCGCTGCAGTGGACCAGAAGCTCAGCAAAGAGGAGCTCACCTACCTTGCGAGCTCAAGGCCTCCCCCGGTCCCCATTAGCCCAGAGCGCATGCGCCAGCAGTTCGCACGCATCTTGGGTGGGTGTGGTGCCCCACCATCCATTTTGAGGAGCAAGTCTCCCGAGTCCAGTATGCTCTCACCCGAGGAGGCGCGCATTGCACAGACCACATTTTATCAAGATGCTGCGCATCAACGCCCTTGCCAGGTCCCTCGCCCTGAGGTGCCAATCAACAACAGCCACGGGGAGGGCGTGGAATCTCACTGGGGCGACGCACCAGTAATGTATGCCGTGAGTGGGAAGAATCGTGTCTTCCAAGATAGGTAAGTTGCTCCAATGATCTTGTTGCCCCGTTTTTTTTTCTCATTTACCCTGCTTGCAGGGGTCGCGCTATGGCCGCTTTCAAGGGAACCCCAGGCGCTGACCTCGTCTTCACCCGCAACGAGGATGAGTTATTTAGGTTCCTCGCTGAGAATGTCGAGGGCAAAATGACAATTTAACTCCAGTAACTATTCACATGAGTTCTCTTCACTTGCGATATTCCTTCAATATATATATACTTGGTTCTCTGGAATACTTTGTGAAGATTCAAATTGAGGGAAGAGAAAAAGAAAACAACTCCTTTCAATTTGTGTAAATTGTGGCGAGAATGGAGATGAGAATTAGGAAGTAAAAAAAGGCTAAAAAAAAACCTAGCCATTGGGTTGAACAAAAGACCCAATGGTTCAGGGGTTGGGATGCTGAGTTGCAGAGATACCACTATCTCTGCAATCCAGAGGCCCCAACCGCTGAACCATTGGGTCGCGATGAACCGTCAAAATGTCAAAATAGGAGGTGGACTTGACAGGCTTCTGACAGGTTCTGTCAAAAAAGTCACAGCACATTTGTTTATAGCTCAAGAGTGGGAATCCGCCTCTCTACCCCCGCTCTCCCACCGACACGCCGCTGTCAACGATGCCGAAAGAGAAGGCTTCGTTGTCTACCCACGCTGCACGTAATCCCGCGAAAGCTGTGCAACAGCCACGGAAACGTGCCAACCAATCATCCGCGACCAAGGCCACCAAGGCACTCGCAGCCGCGCAGCGCGCTCAGGCGAAAGATGTGCTCTTTGCCGATATCGACGACCACTACCTTGAGAAGCGCCAGCTAATCAAGGACCTCGCAAAAAAGCACAACAAGAAGGAAAATTACATCAAAAAGCTGCTCAACAACGACGTTCACACCAAAACCAAACGCGGCGCAAACCTTTGGAACGCCGTTGTCCACGACTTCTCAATAAAGGCCAAGGAAGGTAAGGTTTTCAAACTCTGTCATCTAGATATCCTCACTCACGGACTTCGTTGCTTTAGCGGGAGATGAGAGTGCGCTCGAGGTGGTCCGCGATGGTCTTTCAAAGGAGGAGTATCAAACAATCAAGGCCAACATGTCTGAGGACGAGAAGAAACGCCTTCTCAAGCAGCTTGCCTCCAAACGCAAGGTCGAGTTCAAAGGCATTCGCGCGACAAACAAGTCCCTGGCCATGGATGCCATGCAGACTGCGAACAGCATTAACGATCAGGTGTGTAGATACTGGCCTCGTTTGACCTGTTACTGAGGTGGTTTTCAGTTAATTGACCTGTTCGAACGCACGGGCGTTCGCGCGTTTGCAATGTTCACTCGCAGCCACGCAGAGGACTCTGCAGTCCCAAATATTGTCGATTCCGATAACGCTCGCGAGTTTTTTAAGCAGGCTTTTGGGAAGTCCTTTTCCGAGTTCCTGCTCAAGTTCGAGCAATGGTCTTGTACGCTGGACAGAGGTGTGCCTTTTTTTCGTCCTTTTTGCTCCCTGGAAATTGAGGTCCCATTCAGATGATGACAGAGCAAACGATGTCCAAAGTGTTCGCAAGCAAATCGTCCTACTAATTCTCGACGGCTTGCGTGCGTTCTAAGCCGCTATGCAAGGATTTGACTAATGAAAGTTTTGTGGCAGGAAAAATCAAAAACAACAAGAAAGTTGCCATGGAATACGTGAATTACCGAGCCAACATCGTTCACAAACTAGGCGTGGAGCTCGCAGGCTGGCCCTCCAAGATCACCTTCGCAAGTCCCATCAAGCTGAGTGCAGACGAGGCTCGCCAAATCCGAGACAGCTTGAGGAGCGGCGCCATCCACTGGGTGGTGCTGACGCCGTCGCAGCGTGAGGAAGTCGCGAAGGAGATCAGCGAGGGGCCAGTCAGGAAGCGGAAGCCGTGGAATGATCAAGGAAGGCCGCGTGGACCGCGTGAAGGAAACAGCGACACCGAGGCCAGCGACTCGGAGGATGACGGAGATGCTGACGAGGAGGAGGAGGAGGAGGAGGAGGAGGAGCGACCGACGCCTCGCCAGCGCAAGTCACCTGCCACCTCTACGAGCCGTAACAAGGCCTCCAATCTCACCACCTCTTCCGGCAGCAACTCAGGCCGCCCCACGCCCATTTCCAGCGTTTCGGACACCACCGCACCAGCTGCACGCGAGCCCAACGCAAACGCTCTGCAGGCAAGGATGAGGAACCCTGCGGCCGTGAGCACGGCACCTACGTCTGCCATCTCCAACGCCGGGCCGGCCATGAGCGCCGTGCAGGGGCCAGCAAGCAGCAACCCTGCATCTGCGGCATGCACATCCACCATCCCCAACCTCGGCGCACAGGCAGTGGACCTGGCAAGTCTGCCGGCTCCGTACGCTCTCAACCTGCCCAGTGCGAATGGCACCCAGCAGGATCCCACTGTCAACGCCGAAATCATGGCAGACGCCTACGACTTCTACTTCCAAGGCATTGAGTTTCCCCCCATGCCTGGTTTGTTTCCCCCCAGCACCCCCAGCGGCAGCTTTGGCTTGGGGAACGAGGGGCTGGGCGGTGTTGCGGATTTCACCGACATTGGCAACACGTGGGGAGGCTTCCACGACCCGTACGGCATGACACCGACCCCCAACTCTTTCGGAGTCGATAGCGATGTGCACGGCTTCAGTGGATTCGGCAATGGGCCGCCTCCCTCCTCTGTCGACCTCATGGACCGTGGCCGTGTCGACGACGCGGTTCTGACCACTGTGGGGAACACAGCGGTGGTAAACACGGCCGCCCTGCTGGGAGCCACGGCCGGGGTTCTCTTCGAAGTGACAAACATAGAACAGGCCCCCAAGAAGACCAAGCGGAAGCGCAGTGACCACGCCAGCGACCTGCCTGTTGCCAAGAAGCCGCGCAAGGAGCGCTCTGACAAGAACCAGCCGCGGGGTTCATACAAGAAGACTCAAACGGACGCTAGCAAGCCCAAGACGAAGAAGACCACGGCAGCGGTGGCGTAATTGCGTGCCTTTTGGTGCGATTCTCCAGCGCGCGGCCTATGCCTTTTAGCTAGCTACATTTTAGATACCATGCTGCTGTTTACTGCCCTCTGTGAATTTTTTCCCGTTGGTATTGATCAAGTTAGATGTCTCCTGCTTGAATTGAGAATCATATGTGAGGTATTATGCAGTTTACTGTGATTTGAATCCAAGCCATTTATGCTACACATACACCCTAATTTTTTCGCTATTTTAACTCTTTTTTTGCGGCCGGAACGCGCGACATGGGCGGGGGCGGCGGGACATTTGATGGGAGTGATGGCATTGGTCGGGAAGGGCGCTCCGCGACGTCGCCGCCCATCTTTGATGGCCTTGATGGCAGCGAGCGCGACCCCGCCCTTTGCTAGCGCCTGTACGCAGTGTCCTGAGCCTAACTAGGGCCTAATTATTCGATAATTATTGGATACAGCCTAAATAAAAAAAACGACCCCTAGTTAGAAGGGGAGACCCGGGGTATCTCCCCCTCTAACTAGGAGGGTTACTTGGGCTATATAGGTGATTCTTCCATACACAACGGCAAGCAGTGAGCAAATACCTACACGGGAGCTTTCACAGTTTTCTTTGGATTGTGTTTTTCTTCTTCTCGTAGTTCTTCTGGTACATCTTGGAGCCTCGAATTTCGGGTTCCACATTCACCGTTCAAGATACGTGAATTTTAGCCTAGGAGTAGTCAGGGGCCATTCAAGGGGTGGCATCGTTGCTGAGACAATAAAAACAACTCCTGTTCTAGTCTAGGCTTTGATGAGGGGGTGCCTCTGAGAGTCGACCGTGGGATGATCTTAATTGTGATGGCGCCTGCAATACTTTTGATTCTTTGATGGCTGCGATGGACCGCCAAATTATCGTCACTCGATTCCCGCAAAGGATGCTCCCACACCTCCAGGAAAATTTAGGCGGTATTCTTAAATGCTTGAAAACTGCTCCCCCAAAGCATGAATCTCTAACAGGTCGAGTTCGAAAGTTATCGCACCGAGATTTTCGATTTCAAACTCAGCATCTTCCCACGGTCGACTCTCAGAGGCACCCCCCATCAAAGTCCAGACTTTATATAGATCCTCAGAACGATTGTCTTCTGAGCGCTCGGTATAAAGTCTGGTTTACGAGACTACTCCTGTTCGTTTCGGGGGCAAGTCTGGGCGCTTAATCAGGGGTAGACCTGGCCCAAAAAAAATGTGTACATAACCGACTCTTCGTTCCCTCTCATCCTAGTCTATCTTAGATAGACACTGTAATGCAGGTTCCTCCCCAGCCGCGGTTACGAGGCTCACAATCTCAGTAGCGGTAGTTTTGATTTAATACAGAAATCTTGACAGCGGAAATTTCGGACCGTGTTATGTGTGATGTTACAGTGACAGAAAGTTGGGGGTGAGCCTCTCCACGGCTGGCGGATAACATTTGTAAACAGCATAGCCACAATTTCAAGAAATGCTAGAGAAAATCTGTTGTGGCCTTAGTCACTTCGATATAAAATGGCTGGCATACTCAGATGTCATCTATGAGCATATATAAGTGACTCCCGAAAAGATTTGAGCTTTAAAATATGACATTATGCTAATAGCCGCAAGAAAAGGTGATTTCTGTGTGTGTTTGCCTTAGCGAGTTTTATGCACAGGCCAGATGAGCCCCTAACTCTAGCCAGGCATTTTTCTAATTCTGGTATGTATCTTGAACCACTCATATAATTTTATATGTCATGTTGAAGAAGCCTCGCCGATTTTCTCTGGCATTTCTCGAAATTGTGGCTATGCTATTTACAGATGTTATCCGCCAGCCGCCGTGGAGAGGATAACCCCCAACTTCAAGTCACTATCACATCACGTTTTCTGGTCACACGTCAAAAAATCACAATTCTGAGATATCAATTAAACGACCACTACAGAGATTGTTATCCTCGTAACCGCGGCTGGGGAGGAACCTGACTGTAATGATACTACCAGCTCGTTCCTCGCCCATTAATCTCATCCTGCGAGTTGAATCCCACGTTTCATCACACCCTTGTTGCAGCTCACAAATGCCAAATTTGAAATTTCGATGAGTCGGAATGAGTTGTACAGGTTAGAGGGCTCAAGAATATACGCTGATCGTTTTCGTCTGGATGAGAGAGGTGTGCACTTGGAGCAATTGCATCAATAAGATCAATTTCTGTCACGTGGGCGCGTCCGCTCTTACCCACCAACTTGCCACTTCCAATTTCCTCTTGGTTTCCTCCCTTGTTTCCTCCCGCCTAATCATGGTTTCCGACCATACGTTTCGTCGGGGCACCGTAATTTACGCGGCAGGTTTTGCCCTCGGTCACGAACAATTGAAAGCAATCGCGTGCGAGGTACAGATTATGTGACGAGAAATCCTGGCGGTCTAGAGACGGGGTCTGCCCCATCTTCTCCCTCAAATGGCACGTCGACACATTCCAATGCGAAATATTCCCAGTCCACGAAGGCGATTACGCAGGCGAGCATCTATTCGCAGTCCATTTTTTTTCCCATACGCACAGAAAGATGCCCTGTTCACGAAACTGTTGACACTCTCGACCGAGCAGACGAACGCCTGGTATGACGGATTTGCAACGCACGGCGGCTCTGTCCTGGAAGACTACCTGCTAATGACCATGCCGTATCCCACACACGGCACAGGTACGTAGTCCCACCCAATTCACAGTGCTCGACGTCTCACTCTCGACAAGCAGCCGCACAGTTCATGGAACGGTACCTCCGGAACGGAATTGCCACGAATCGCGAGTTGTTGAGCCTTCTTGAGCCTGTGCCTGTTTATACGCGTAGCGCCGGTACAGTTGGCTTTCTTCGGTCTCATTTTTGTTTTTGCTTTAATGCTGCCTGGAAGCTCTTGTCCGCCTCGGCTTCCCGCTTCTTCGCGGCGTGAGTAAGGCAAGGGTGGTTTACCAGACGGGATATTTGAGGTACGGGGGTGAAATCCGGTGTCGTCTGACCTGGGGAGACTACCTTTAACTTTATATCGTTCATCTTCCTCCCTCTGACTCACAGCAATCGCCTGTACATTCAAATAAATACATTATCAATACACGACTACACGGGGCTCTATGACCCCCCACAACATCCGAAGATTTTCGCGAAAAGGTTCTGCTCTAATTGTCAGCACTCGGCAAAACCGCAACGAGGAGGGAACTAACGGCTTCTGCATCCTGGAATTCTTGCTGTGCCTTTGCTTTCTCAGCATTAAGCTCGTCTTGTGCCTGCTGCTTTTTCTCGTCGAGCTCTGCCTGTGCCCGGTCCTTCGCCGCTTTTACTTGGGCCTTTGCGTTGTCAATCTCGGCGAGGGCCTGTGCTCTTGCATCGTCGATTTCCTGTTTTGCATCTTCGATCATAGACTGCGCGTCGTCGACGATGGGCTGTGCACTGTCCGAGACGAAGTCGACTGTCTGCTTGCCGGCCTCTTTCGCAGCGCTCTCCGCGAACTTCCTGCCTATGTCGCGTGGAAAGGACTCCTCCTTCTTAGCCGCCGGGCGTCCGCCGCGAGCTGCTGCTTCTGAACCCGGGCCCACTGGTCAGCACAGAATCGGCGGGGACAGGGAGAACGTACGGTTGGATGCCATTTTAAATATTCTAAAGGTATATGGGGTGCACGGGTATGTGGTCGGAAGTGGGGGTGGCACTTTTGTTTCACAGATCGCTCGACCGTCTGGCCTAAATACCGTTCACCCTCGTGTGTAACGGCATTCAATTTGTTCCCATGCCAGGTCCACCTACACTTTGACGTTTGCCAGACGCGAGATGCGCCCGACGTTCAAATGTCGCTTTCAGATGTGCCGGCGAACGTTTAATTGCTCGTCTCGCTGATTCCATCGCTGTCCTGCAGCGGTACTGATCATTTCCCGTTCGCCTTCGCCGCAAATATAGCACAAGATTTGCATGGTTGTTTTGTGCGCCCATGGTAGGAGACGCGCTTAGCTGATAAGGATCTATGCGAGAGTTTGAAGGCTCGCGGCCCTGTGATTTCACTCATCCGGCGAACGCGATTTCACAAGGTGGCCAGCCTTGATTACTGCGACGGCTTCCCATACAATTGCGATCCTGAGCCTTTCCTCGCCGCTAGATTACTACTAGTACCAGTTAGTGTCAGTCCCTCGAATTTCTGACGTTCTGCAACAGTTTCATACATACAGACTGCTCGGACCAGTACGGGTAGTACGGGTACGGTCTTGTAACAAAAACTGATGCGCCAGATGATCTGTCGACACGATGGTGTTTTTGTGAAAGTTGGAATGTTACCGTTTAGACAAAGCTTATCTGTGACAGGCGTAGATGAAATTCAAATTTCGCTCTTTTTCAATAAGTAAATATATACTTCAACCTGCGCCCACCATTACACCATAGCCCAACATCCATTGGAGGCGGCAACAACAAAGTTGGGAAAAAGAAACGTCGACTACGTCCTGACGAATGCCCTACTCCCGAATCGAACGGGATCTACGTATGCTCCAATGCATAATGCCATGACACGCACCGGCGCTCTAAGGCCTTCGTCCTCAAGTTCTTGCCGTAGTGGATCATGACCCGGAGAAATTGTGAGACCCAGTGGAGAAGCATCATACTGAGTCCTCATTCCCGCCTTGTTCCCGCCCATTCATTCGCTAACAAAGCATCCCCGTCAACACGGTGCGCTCCAAGCGCTCAATTGCAACACCGGCCAACTTGATTGCATTCCCAATAAAATAGTGGTCATATTTTTGCGCTGAAAAAGACTGCGCACCGGCCCGATGCTCAGCAATACTGCGGACATCTGCGCAGCCTGCAAATCCGCAGAACCGAGAGTGTTCCGCAGCCTGGCAGCCGAGAGGGTAGAGTGTACAGATTTCTCATAGGCAATCGTTGGGGAAAAGGATTCCAGGGCGGTGACACAAGGGATCGTGCTCATCGGGTACTCGTTAAAAAAACGTGAATTGACGTCGAGTGGCCGGTTATGGAAAGTGCAGCGCCTATGATCCACGGTCCGGTCACATCGATATTGAAATTGGCAAGAAAGAAGTGAGCGAAGCTGCTTTTGGGGCTACCCGTGAGTCCTCAACGCCACCATGGCCCCTTCACCCTATGAGCGGCCATATCCCCAAGAATCCCGCTCGTTTTCCACAACGGTCATCTTCGAGCGCGACAGTCTCTCTACGAAGAACCGCGCTCCTTCCAAGGCTTCGAAACGAATTCGAGGCGAGATAGCTTGTGCGGAATGTCGTCGTTTAAAGATGCGCTGCGACAAGACTGTTCCTTGCTCTACATGTGTCAAACGGTACGTGTCCGTCCTGCCGTCCGTGCCGATTCCAATAATTTCACGTATTCTACGCAGCGGCTGCGGAGCATTGTGTCCGAATGGTTAGTGTCCAGGACTTCCAGGTTGCGCATATATCTCATGCTCTACGACAGGTACTATTCCTCCGGGGGAGGGCAGCCGCTTTGTGTTGGCCGCTACAGACCACCTTCATCAGAAGTTGACGCGAATGGAGGCGCGGATGCACTCGCTAGAGGATGCTCTGGCGATTTTACAGGCCACGGACTCGGATAAGCCACATCCACTTCTCATTTCGCGTGGAGTCGGAGACGATGACGACGACCAGCCCGAGGAAGAGCCCGCACTGGATCTCCAAGCAATCTCGGAGGAGCCAAATTCCCAAGAATCAACGCCTGTGGATGCCCTTGGCTCATTGCATATCGATGGCGAGGGTGCTTCTCGTTTCTTTGGTCCTTCTGGTGGGGCTGAGGTGAGAATAAATTTGTTATAATCTTCTGGCGCACGTCCTTAACACGCATTCACACAGAGTTTACTTCTGGTGAGTACCAGCACTTTTGCCCCACACAGTGGATATTCACATCTGAAATAGAAAGCGAAAGGAATGGAGGCGCAATTACCGCCTACATCCGCCCCCTTCCCATTGCGAGAACTGGATCCGGCATATCTTCCCCCAGAAATAAATCACTTTTTCAACGCGTTTCCATTCACCCCTAGGGGTATTCCTCGGAGGTCCGCCCAAGATATGATTGAATATTTCCTCCCACCACTGGAACGGGCTATTGTTTTATGCGACACCTTCCTGGAGCACCTGTCGTGGATGTTTCACATTGTCTCTCGGCGACAGCTGGTGGCCGAACTTATTCCTGCCATTTACAAGCAAACTCGGGTCACCTATGGGCCCCACGAGCTCGCAGTGCTCCTTATTACCCTCGGCATCGGGGCACTCGTGGACCTCAATCTGCAGCCGTATAATTTGGAGGCGCAGCACTACTACCGCCTAGCCAAGGCGGCGCTGAGTCTACAGTCTGTCATGACGGAACCCTCTATCGTTACCATCAAAGTAAGTTCTTCTTGCCCAGATCTCCCGTAACTGATCAAATTCTTAGACTCTACACCTCATGAGTATATACAATGGGCTGAGCGGCAAGGAATCCAATATGGAAGCATCATACGGTCTCCTTGACATGGCCAGTCAAGTTGCGCTAAGGGTGTCTATTTCCCCCCTTTCTACACCGTCCATTTTTTATCTTGAGAAAATCTCTATAGACAGGATTGCGTGCGTGGGCTACATGCTATTGCTATCTCCTGCTGACGAGAATCAGATATCGACCCTTCGATGTGGCGATTTGAAGGCCGGGAAATATACGAGCGCCGAATCTACTTTTATAATCTGCTCGTCGCTGTGCTCTGGCAGGTGAGTTTCAGGTACTTTGGCCGAACTGGTCGCTGATGCCGCCTTGCTTCAAATCAGAGTCTTGTTACTGGCCGCCCTCCATCAATACTCTCGGTTTATGTGGATTGCAAAGTCCCAACACGTGAGGAAGAGCACGAATACATGGGCGACGGGCCTCCCGTTGGCCGTACGTACCTTGATTCCACTTCACGTGCCTATTAATTTTTTCCCAAGTGGGTATCTGGGGACACAAGGCAACCGAAGAGTGCTTGCTGCCAATTGTGCGTGCCACCCTCGCGGTCAAACCACCGAGCTACGACCAAGTCCTACATCTTGATCGGAAAATAAGAAGCTTTGCTCAACCGGAAACTAATCCCGATGTAGATGAGCGGACAGCATTATCAATGAACAAGTTCGCTATTTCATTATAATTTTTTCGCGACTTATTCCTAAACAAAAAAAAACAGCTTCGTCCGCTCTCACTACCCTGACCTGAGTAAGTTTCTTCTCGTCCTCGCATCCGTTCTGGCTCTGACCGTCTTTACACAGTGCTTCTTTTCCTGCACCGTGCATTCTTTGCTCAGGTCATGATCGAGAACGCGGAGGACCCCATGAAAAGCCCTTACGCGCACTCGGTACTGGCTGCTTACCAAGCGGCGTGCAATGTGCTCGAAGATACAGTCAACCAGTTCAGGAAGAAACCGCTGCTCGTTGCGCGCGTATGGCGGATTTGGTCGTTGGCGTTCTCCGCATCGGTACGCGCAGTCCTTGCTGATTCCAGTTTACCAAGTTCTTTAGGTCGTTATCGGGACCCTCGCCATCCGCGGTATCAACCTCGATCTCAAACCGCCGCCCCTGGAGCAGTTCCAGATCGGGTGTAACGTGTTCCGACGTGCTGCTGAAACGAGCAGTCGCGCTGCCAGAGCCCTGGTTGGTCTTCTACCTTGCTCTTAAGCGTCGCGTTCCGATTAGCACTGCATCCAGCCCGTTTTGCAAACCATGCTGATCAAGGCGTACCATGCACGACAGCTGCCCCTCGGCGACGTGCTTGTTCCCGTCGCGGCCCCCGACGACGAGATTTCGATATTTGGGGGCCGCGCGGAAGCGATCGTACGCTCCACGTCGTCTTCTCCCTCGCCGCCGCGGCAAAATTCCCCACCGGAAGTACTACCGACACCGTCGCGGCAGGCGACGCTCAAGCCCCCAATCGCGCCTCCTGCGGCAGCAGCCCTGCCGGAGATAACGATCCCCGCGCCGCCGCTCGTTGGGTTCGATATGGGGCAGTACCCGGACCCGCGGCTTCCACAGCAGAGCTGGGAGGGCCTGTTCCGTGAGGCGCCGGGACCTGCGTACATCCAGCACGATTACCCGATGGATATGGTCGCTCTTGGCGGCGCGATGGACGACAGGTGGTCCTCGTTCATGCACAATTATAATATGTTGGAGATGGACAATTCTCAGCCTGTCGCGTTTCACGCTTAGTTAATGTATTTTGTATCAGTATTATCATCCATATTCAAGTATTTGTAGAATATACGGGAGTCCAATTGGCGAGTTACAGAGTTCCAAAGGAACGACAAGATCAAAGAAAACAAGCGCGTATGAAAGTGGCGAGAGACCTGTAGCTTGCTCAGGAAGCGCACGTCGGCATTAGCGCGCGTAAAAATTATCGTACGTTATTTGCCATCGGGGACAGCAGCTAGTGGTGCCAGGTTAGCTGACTCGGGAGAAGGTTCTGAAGGCGGGGGCGCCGGAATCGTCATGGGCTCGGCGGGTGCGGGCTGGGATTTCTCGGTTCGTATTTTTGCCTTGTCCTTATCCCATTTGTCCAGGGAGTCCTCGTTGAATGAGGAATCGCAACATGAGCAGCACCCGGCTACATTCCTTCCGCCCCTGCCTCCGAAAGCGGTCTGGTTACACCAGCTCGAGAGGGCAGAGAAACCGCATAGACCTGGGTGTGCGTTGGTTTGTTGGAACGAGGCTGGAAGGTGTACGACGACGTACAGCAGATACCACAGCACGCGGCCCCAACATCTTCTCCAGCGGACATTTTGTGTGACGAGGGAAAAGACGAAGTCCAATAGTCGTGGTTGTTCAAAGCGAAATGCGATTCTACTTTTAGGCCCTCGATTACTTTACACCGCTTTCGTCCCCATTGGGATACTGTTCGTGCTGGCGAATGGCACTGCAACCTACTGCAACGCAAGATTCAATGAATGTCTCACTATCTTTCTAGACGGTGTCACGGTACTGGCGGTGATCATGAGAGTACCATAGAAATGCCAGCGTCTCCCGCTACTCATGATCCACGTTGCTGGAACGGGACTGTATTCGACTTGCTCCGACAGAAGCGCCCGTACCTGGTGGCTAACGGCGGCCTTGCAGAACTTCTGCAGTGAGCATATGACATTAATGTTTTCAGCAGACTTCTTTACCGGAGGCAAGCTACCTAGACTGAAAACGGTGCTGGCACTGAGTGGTCATACGTGCTCAAAGTGGGTATACATAATCAAAATGAATATATTCAGGTTCAGTAACCTCTTGCTTCGATTCAACAAGTCGCCCGGCGAGACTATCCTTTTATTGGCGACAACTTCGCGCGTGAAAGACGTTGGAGAGGACTTGTAATTGGTCAATACATCTGCGTCAGCATCCATGTAGATTATTTTACTTACGCTTTTTTCCATCGGCGGTTGGCTTAGTAAATTCGGGGGAAGGCTCTGCAGGCGGAGGAGTCGGAACGGTCACTGGCTTTGAGGGTGCGGGCTGGGATGTTTCGGTTCCTAGTTTCTCCTTGTCCCATTTGTCCACGGAATCCTCGTTAAACCCCTTATTGTAACACGGCCCACAGCACCCTGCAACACCATTGCTATCCTTTCCTCCAAAAGCATTCTCATCACACCAGAGCTGAGAAACAACATAGGACTGGATTGCGCGTTAGTTTAGCATTCGACGCGAACGTGAGTGGACTATGACGCACATCAGCAACCAGTGTCCGCCATTTTGTCTCGACTGGGGCTGGGAAGGTTCAAAAAGACAGGACGGGCACAGCTTTACTTACAGTTTTTGTCGTTTAGCTATTAGTAGTTACTTGTCCAACATTGGTCCAACCCGGCTATGCACCGAATTGAGGACTCCACAAATCTGATAATCAGGTTCTGAAAATACGTGATTTGACTTCCCAGTCAGGGATCATGAGTACACACGAAGGCATGTATGCGCTCTCGGAAATTGGAACAACCGACCGACAGATACGGCATTGTTAATTACGGGAGGAGTGTATTCAGAAGATCCACGACCTCTTTCTCTGATATGACGGTGTCGACTGGCCACGCGATAGGATTATCCTTGACCATTAACGACCAATTCGGCGACGGTGTGGATTTGATGTGAGAAAAATCTTGAACAGAAAAGACATTCGGCTAAGGGCCGAAGTCGGTCAACCCGATAAATACTCAATCAAGAAGCTCACAGAAATATTCTGAGAAAGTGCGGCAGGGTAGGAAGCAAAACGGATCTGCGAGCAGTGCTCGATGATTGGGGTCGACGGAATTGAAAGATATACGTCAACAGCAGTCGAAGTATGCATACGAAACTGGGTGGCTTTCAGTCATGCAATTAGCGACACGGGAAAGCGCACCTGATGGCAGCCGACGACAACGATGCATCGGCGAAGGTCGTGAAGCAGTACGCTACCCTGAATCACGGGCAGAAGTAATACGGTATCCGTCAAATTGCGGATATGAAGGGCTGAAACCTCCAATGACGTTTTACTCTCTGCATCAGGGAGCAAGTTCACGATACAACTACTGAGATCGGATATTGTCAAATCGGAAGCCTGGGACGCGGAGGACAAAGAGGCCTTGGATAAATATCGGAATGAATGAGATGACAGGGTGAGATTCGTCGACACGATGGACGTAGACACCGGCTGAGGGGCGACTGCCAAAGGAACAGGGCTAAGTGCGACCTGAGTTGATGGTGTGGGAGCCTTGCGCTTGAACGCAAACTTCGATTTTGGAATCGACGTCCGGAACTCCTCAAGAGATTTTTCGAGAGCTTTGAGTTGCTAGGTGACCTCAACGCCGATCCTTCACGAGGCCGAAGAGGACACGAACCAGCTCATATTGCCTTTGATCGTAGCCTGGTAAGGAGCCAGTAGCACCCGCAAGCGTCTTTGTGAGCTTTGCAAGGTCCACAGACAAGCTTTGCAGAGCATCCGCCGTTATGTTCGTGGACTTGGCCAAATCTACGCGAGACTCGAGTTCTGTGTACTCAGTAGATGTTCAAGATCGGTCAATTCATCTAAGAGATGCGGCGGACCCGTGCGAGAGGCTTGGAACTGAGCCGAGAATGCTTGTGAAAAAGACCAGGCGGGATCCGACATAAATGTTGGAAGAACGATATTGATTGCTCGCTGCGCTCGCAATGATGAGTGGGGAAGCAAACACGAACAAATTCTTCGCAAGGTGGCTGACGGGATTCTGAGGAAAGAATGCCTTCAAACCCGTTCAAAATAGGTGCTTTTCCGATAAAAAGTATATGGTCTGGAGGGGATTTTCGAGGGGATTCAGATGATACCAATTTCTTCGTCATAAGATGGGTTTCAAGTTTGTCCAAAAGCGGACGACTTCCTAATTTGGACTGTCCGGATTTGGTAAGATCACGTGAATCGGAGTATGCCGGGCCCGGGCTGTGTCTGCGGAGCGAGCGAACATCGCCGAGTCGAATTCTTTATACATGTTTTCTTTCGCCGCCGCCGGCACGGCGGCACGTCTACTACTTCTTTGAACCTCCTTATGGCCAGCGTCAAGCCAGCCTCGGAAAATCCTACCGCAGTCCTGGACCTGATCTGGCCTTGCGTGATTTGATGTTACATCCCACGTCGCAGTCTGAGTCTCAGTTCACTGTATACAGTCGGGTCACTCCGAGTTGAAGACCGACTTTCCACCTCTTTCCACTTTCTCTAGTCACCTCAGGTTGCCAGGTGGTCCAACTTTGAAGTTTGAACAATTTTAAAGGGGCACAAAGTGTCGTGCTTCGCATTTGGGCGTTTATCTGAGTATCCCTGCATTCTGGGTGTCTCGAATCCTGATTTAGCTTGAATTCCGCTACCGCCCAAACCCTCACCAGCCTCATCCTCAAATTTTTCAGACTTGGCATCCTTTCAATAACTTAGAACTCGGCCTGGGAACCCGATATGCCAGAACTATCCCCATCGTCCTTTTCTCAGGCCTTGAATTGAATAAAAGTTGAGCCTTCCACATCCATCTTTTACGACTCCCATGTTTCTGGCCTCGGTTCGAATCGTGACTGCCCTCGCATTTGCGACTAATTTCCTTGCAACATTGTTTCCGACGAGCAATGCCACTGCTCATGATTCCGCGATCCGAGCTTGCAACCAGCTGGAAGTGTTGCTTGGCCTTTCTCTTGTGGTCCTCAGGCCCAGCTTACGAATGCGTGGAATTTGCCAGTCTTTCAACCACACTGCAAAGATGTCAAACTTATCTGATAGGACCCTCTTCTCCTCTCACCTGTCCTCCAGTTATGATCCTGTAAAGTGCCAGTATTTCCTCTCCCTTCTTACTTATTCTTACTGTGTGTTTTTTTGAAGCTGGAGAAATTGAATTTAGCATTGTAATATTGCTGTCACTTTTGTGCCTATCTGTCTGATGTGCTGCAATTTTCCTTTCAATGTTTTCTTTTTTGTGGCCCTTCTGCCCAGTTCCTTCTTGATCAACATTGATTTGTGTCCATCCCTCTATAAGCCATGTTGTTTTGCAAATAGTAATGTTAAAAAGGGCACAATGCTTGGAGAGCTGCTCTGGCAGATCCATCTGATTACTTGGGATGAAGTTCCAATGCAAGATTGGCACGACCAAGAGGCTGTGGATAAGACAATGCAAGATATTCACAATGATCCACAGCCATATGGTGGTCTATGGTCAACAGATTCTCCCTGTGGTTGTGAAAGATGGAAGGGAACAAATTGTCAGACTGTCTTCGACGGTCTCAGCTACTATAGCAGAAGATTGAAATACTTTGCCTGACCCAGAACATGAGAAGGGTTTTGCTAAATCACTCCTTGAAGTTGGTCATGGAAGAAATACCAATGCAGTACAGAATATTGTCCTTCCAGCTATTATGGAGCTCCCAGAAAATACTGTTGAATCCCTTATTGACACAATTTATTCAGGCATATCTGCTCCTGGCTTAGCTTTGGACTGGCAGCAAGACAAATATTTCTTTAAGCACACAATTATCTCAGCACGCAATGATGGTGTTGACGGAATCTATCAAGTACTGCTTGACAAATTTCCTGGGGAGGAAAGAGTCTTTTACGGTGCTGATTCTATGGTGACAGAGCAAGGAGTTGACAGTGGTCTCCAATACTCCATCGAGTACCTCAATTCAATCAAGGCATCGGCATTGCCACTTGCAAAAATTGACACTCAAAGCTGGATCTCTAATCATGGTCCCTCGAAACCTTGATCCTGCAAATGGTCTGTGCAATGGCTCTTAAGGGATTTTGACCAAAATGTCAGCCCATGTGTTAAAGATCCAGCTTATTGGTGGGGAGCATGATTGGAAAACAGCATTTATTCCATGTATCACAATTATTCCTGCTCCAGAACAGCTTGCCTTTTCCATCAAGCATCATCAATTCCCTGTTTGCCTTGAATTTTCCATGACCATAAATAAATCCCAGGGCCAATGTTCACCACATTGGTCTGGATCTTCACACAAATGTCTCGGTGCACTTCCAGCCAATGCATTAAGGCTCCATTCAAGCTCAACACCACTGTCACAAATAACATTGTATACCCAGAAGTACTGCTTTGATTATTTGTAAGTCCCACGTGCAAACCAACATGAAGCTCAACTAATGCCTATTTCCAGTAGTGTCCTGCTTAAATAGTTTATGTGTTGGAGAGTCTATGGTTTTTTTACTTCGAGTGACACTACTGAGATTCAGCGGAGCCACCCCCTGGGGTTTGGGGCAGAGCCCCAACAAGCTGTCGACCCCGGGGCGTAGGTACCCGGAGGCACGGGTTGTAAAGCTTGTTTGACATAGTAGCCCAAAATTTCCCTTGTGCTGAGCACGTGATCCAGGCCATGTGGGGTATGGATGGTCTAGAGAGACCGTGGGGATTGGGCAGAGAGCACCGCCCCTCACTTAGTCATTTTTTCTCTTTCCTCCCTCATCGTCTCGCCCCTCGTGTCCGTCTTTTCGTGTCCGCCTTCGTCTTCTCTCGCTCGTCCATCAGTAGCAGATTTTTCCTACCTTTTCCGACCCTCCTTTTGTCACTTCCCCCGATTTTACTTCTTCGGCCCCATTTAAACACCGGTGATGACCCAGACCACCGAGGAACAGTTCGCCGCTGCCGCGAAGGAGACGGCGGACCTGAAGGCATCGCTGGCAACAATGACGGCCATGTTGACCAGCTTGCACGGTGAGATAGCAAAGCGGCCCGCTGCAAATCCCCTCGAGCAGTTGATGGGCCTGCCTGCAGACCCTCTGGCATTCCTGCCCGGTGCGAACGGTGCGTATCCCGTTCTCATTTCCACCTTTTTGCGCCCCCACCTGCTTCCCGACGTCATTGCCCAAATTGGCAAGTTCGAGTTCCCGCATACCCATTTGGGCCGTCTTCTCAAGTCGGCATCCGCTCCGCCTCCGGAGGGGCTCCTTCTGGTGTCGGGGCCGAATGGAGAGGCCAGGTTTGTGGCTCCCACTCCCGTGGCGGGCACTTCGGTTCTCCTTCGGGAAGTGCCCAATATCCTCCTTTTGCGGAGGCATGGATGATTTTTCTGTCCGTCCTGCAAAATCAGTGCCTCATGCTTCCCATTGTGCAGGCTCTTTCCGCACACCTCAGCAACATAATTACTTATTCCCGGGTGTACTCCTGGCCCACGGTGCTCGATTATCACGTCGCTTTCATGCAGGCCCGCGCTCTAGACCCCTTTTTCAGCCCCATCAACTGGACGAGGAGTGAACCCCACCTTCAGACCCTTCATCTCCTCACTCCTAGTATGCTGGCCACTGTAAGCACCATGGCCGTGGCCGTACCTGCTGGCCCTTCGTCTGCTAGCCCCTCGTCCGCCGGCCCCTGGCCCACTGGTCCCTCTTCTGTGGAGTGTGCCAGGATGGCTGCCCAGATTTGTTACAACTACAATGGTATCGGTTGTGCGGGCCCTCTGATCTGCTATCGCCACCATGTTTGTCGGACATGTGGGGGCC
The DNA here is from genome assembly GCA_029448575.1 of Mycena maculata. Classification (NCBI taxonomy): domain Eukaryota; kingdom Fungi; phylum Basidiomycota; class Agaricomycetes; order Agaricales; family Mycenaceae; genus Mycena; species Mycena maculata. Next base: position 42,676 of record JARJLG010000092.1, on the reverse strand, counting down.
TGCATGCGGCCACAACGTGTCAGGTGGCGACACCGTCTGACCTGGCGGTTGCACAGAGCGTTTGAAGTGGCGCTGGGGGTGGTGCGCAAGTGCAATTGTCTGGGCCGGGACTCTCTTCACACTTGCCCACCCCCTTCTTGGTGTCACTTTGTGATGCCGCACTTCAACGGCCTGTCGCCAGTTTACCAGTATCCCCGAATGTAGCTCGGTTTGTTACGCATCAGAATAGCCCCTCTGATGTCGTGCTTCAAACACCAGGCCAGCGAGGGGGAGAGGTCGGACCCTCCCCTCGCTCTGCGAGGAGGAAAGTCTTTCCACTCCCCTCATACATTCTCAATCTTGGTCCTAACTCACTTTTACCCATTCTGTTAAAGCTTTTAAATCCCCCGCCTCCACCACCACCCCGCCCTAATACTTTCCTCCACTTCCCCCTCACCACGCCACACTCTCAACCCATGCCCCTTATAGAACTTAGACAGGATGCTTGGCGCTCAGCGCTCCGGTCCTATCCAGACCGTTATTTTGCGGACTCACTCGCTACTGCTATTAAATACGGTGTCCATCTTGGCGTCGATAATGTAAATATAATCTGGCATTCTACTTTCACACCTCCCCCTCTACCATCAGCCCTCGATTCCGACTGCTGAGAACCCAATCGCTGATGCTTTATCTTGTTTTCAGTGGCTGAACCTTGCCCGACTCCGGCCTCACTGGGTGCTCCCTCACCGGAGTGGCTTACGGCCCACTCGGATCTCCACCCAACTGTTGTGGAGCTCTTGTGGTATGGACTCCGCGAGTCCACCCGTTCCAAGTACGATGGTCATGTCGAAATGTTCTGCCGGTTTGCCCGGGAGCAGGGTTTTACTCGTGCCAATGGCAGTGTGCTCCCAGCAGATGGGCCCGCTGTGCAGCTCTTCATTGCCACTAAAGCTTCCATCGTACAGCCCGCCACTCTCTCGCAGTACCTCACGAGCCTTTGTACCATCCATATGGAGCACGGATGGTCCGTTGAGGCTCTTAACAGCCCGATTCTCAAGCGTCTTGTGGCTGCCGCAGAACGACGTCATGGGACCAAGGCCTGGAAAGCCCACCGTGCTATCACCCGTGAGATTCTCACAGACATCTTTGCACAACTCCCTGACGACCATGATGGGAGGATGCTCAAGGTGTTGGATGTAGAATCTCAGATGGGTCGCAGATGGGAGCCAAAAAGGCAGGTCTCAGATGGGTCTCAGATGGGGAGGCGAAAAGCCCAGATCCATTGTGCTCTAGCTACATTTATAGGTAAGAGAACAATAAACAAGGTAGAACAATAAGAATGTGATCAGTATCAGTAAAGACAATAGAATAATAAAGGGAAGGAAACAATAAGGGAAGATCTGTACCACAACAATAAGATCAGTATCAAGGAGAAAGAATCACATGAACATCCGAGCCAAACACCAGACTCCAACACAAGGCTGCATTCACCCTCGCCTTCTCTGCATTTATGTGCTGTGGGGAGTTCACCATCGCTGATGGTGCCGTGTTTGACCCCTCCATTAATCTCATGGAGGCTTGCATCTCCCAGGTTACTGATGAGTCAATGCTCTGCGACATCCTAGCCAGCAAAACTGACGCCGGGCGGCGAGGTGCCCGTGTTCTCATTGGGGCTGCACCCGGGGCTCCCACTTGCGCTGTCGCACATCACCGAGCATACCACCAACTTCACCCATCCACGTCGCCTTTTGCACCGCTATTTGTCACTTCCACCTGTTATATACCGAGCCATAGCTGTAGTATAAAGTAAAAAAACCATGGCGCTAGCCAACAAAATTTTCTTATAAGTTCACGGTCCTACCCAACCAGTTGGCTACGGCCATATTATGGGTTTTAGGGCCCTCAGGGGCTTCCGGGCCCTCTCCCACGCTGCAGGGGTGCTTTGCACGTATTTACGCTCTGATTGAGACCTTCAAATTTTGGTATATTTGGGGCGGGAATATTAGGGAAATTGATGGCTACCCAGAAACCCAATCCGGCGCCTCCCCCACCCCTTCCTCAAATTTCCCACCCTCCACTGCTTCCGTGTCGCACCGGATCTACTACGGCATTACTGCAACCGGCATCCTCCGTTTATATTGGGGCTTTCTGCTCGGCTTGCACCTTGCCGTACTTTTCACCCGCTTTCCCCGTAACTTTACAGCAGTGTTTACCACATATTATACTCCAGATTTCCTCCTGCCATCCCTATCCTGCACTGCCCCTCAACGGTCCCTTTTTTGTGTCTTTGTTTACATCTATTGGTTTCCCATCCTCCCCGGGCACCTCGGCATTATTGCCTCCATTTCCTCCTGGTTGCTCCTTCCCTTATAGCAATTCACCCCGGACATCCCGACTTTTCCCAATCCCTCAAAACAACCCACTGCTTCCCCCCAGCACCATATTTGCCTTTGTTATATTCCCGTGACTTTACCTTCGCTCCCATTGATCCACATTTCGTGCCCCCCACCAAATTCATCTCATCCGAAGCTGATTCGTTTGCCCTTTGTTCTTATCCTTGGAATGAATCCATACTTGCAATGAGATCTGACTTTTTTTTTTTGAAGAGTGATTTAATCAGGCCCATTATAATTGTTGACAGGTGAATTTTTTTTTTACTTACACTTTCCTACCTACCTATCTTTCCCTACACTTTTTTTCCTTTTCTCCTCAGACGCCTCATCTTGTTCACAACAAACAAAGTCAAAAACCTCTGTAGCTCAAGGTGCTAGCCTGTGAACTGATTTTCGGTTTGCAGGCGTCGTGGGTTCGAATCCCACCGGAGGCATCCTCGACCACGAATCCCTCGAAGGGTTCGTGGGCGGGAGCCTTTTTAAATCTCATCCTTCATTTGACATTTACTCTAAGGCATTTCAAGTTTTGTTTTTTTCACTCAATTTGAATGTCCCAAACCTGCTTCATATTTCCCTATACGGCTACTAAAATTTACGATTAAATTTTTCGTAATATACCGCCATTCCTTCAAGCATCCATGACACATCCCCTACCGCCTCCTCCCAAACAACCTCCCGCTCCACCTCCTCCCGAGCCGCACAACCCCAGAAATACAGGGACGCCACCAGGCTCCATGCCCCGTTGATTCCCCAATGGTAAAGCTTTCCCCACTCCCGCCCGTCCCCACCGACCATTTCCCATCCTCACCCCTCTTTCTCCACTCCGGCTGCAGCGAATCCCACCACGTCTGCCACGCCCTCGCATATGCTTCGCAATCTGACACCTTTGTGCGCCCCGTGCCCCGCTTCCCTCGCCCCGCGGTGATCCAAGCTGTCACTTCTTTCGGCCGACCCTTCTTCGGTAGATTGGTTGGGCCCTGCTCGTACTTCGATGCCGCTTCCAGCTGTATCCACGCCTCAATCACCGCATTGAAATGAGGGCCCAAGTTCACCTCGGTCATGGCCGCGTGTGCGTCCACAAACCATGGTGCAGCTTTGGCGGGGCACGGGGGCGACGGAAACTCCCTTGTCATAGCAGCAGTCGGTCCCATGGTCGCGCTGACATCAGGGGCTGCTGTGCCATGCGAAGGCGATGCCTGCGAGATGTCGGGCATCACGGGCTGCGGGGTTGGCTGGGACGCGGGTGTCACAGGCAGCGTCTGAGATGGTGAGTTATCCAATACCGTGGCCACCGTGGACAAGGGTGACGCGTCCTGTGTCTGGGATGGGGACTGTGTTGGCGCTCTGGCAGTCGTGGTGACTGACGGTGTTGCGGGAGGTGTCCCAGTTGGGATCATGCGTCGCGGAAGAGGACGGGCGGGACGCGCGCGATCGTTGCTAGGGGCTGCAGCCCCATCACCGCCCCTCGCAACCTCCGGCGTATCAATGTCCATGGGATCGTTGTCGGCGTCGGACTCCATGTTGCCACCGCCCACCAGCCGTGTCGACTTCCGCGAGGCCCCCACCGTGCCCTTCTTCGCCCGCGGCTTGTGCACGGTCGGTGCTTTCGCAGGCGGTGCCAGTCCCTCTGCCACCATCCTGAGGCGGAATTCCTCTGCCAGCGCCTTGTTGCGCTGCACATTGCGCTCCCGTGCCTGCATGTAGGAGGGGCCACTCGTGTCGAGCGCGAGGTCGTCGGATGGGACGGGAGCGAGGGGTGTGCGCTTTGTTTTGACCGAGTTTTTGGTGGCCTTCGTGTTCTTCTTCGACTTCTCGCCCCTCTCCTTCTCGACCCGCACTTTGTCAGTCTTAGCCCTCTTTCGCACGCGTTTCGCCTCCTCCTCATCCTCCTCGTTAGAGTCCGAGTCCGAATCTGAGTCTGAGTCTGAGTCCGAGTCCGAGTCCAAGTCCGAGCTGTCATCCTCGTCGTCATTGTCGTTCTCGTCAGTGCCCCCCCCTCCTGCGCCCTCTCCATCGTCTGGCTGGGTGATCGTGTATTTGGCCTGGTCAAGCTTGGCGACTAACGTATCTGGCAGTGCGGCCGCCGCACAGTCATCAACCGCTTCGAAAAAAAAACTTTTAGCCCCATGACTACATCAGATTGAAGCTTACTTACTGAATGAAGCACGTAGATATTCCTTCATGAAATCAAGCACGTCCTTGTTAAATCTCTTCTTATCCCACTGGGGGAAGTGCTTCCCCACCGACATCTTGTCGCGGCCATACGAAACACTAGTAGCCGAAAAAAATGTGTCAGTTGTGCGGCTAGAATTAGAATCATAAAACATACTGCATCGTTCTCAGCTCCCCGCCATACTTCGGCATTGGCCCTCCCAAGATCAGCACGGAGTGCATCCCTGTACACTCCTGCAGCCTGCGCAGGATTGGTGCCACGAACTCCGAGACGCGGTCGATACATCTGCCAGAAATCATCTTCAGTGACGCCCCAATTACTTAACTTTCACTTACCCTTGACGATCTGCTGGAAATTGCGACGTGGGCTCCTTCATTACCTTCTCGTACTTCTCCTTGGCCTCCTTAGCGTCCGCCGTTGCCCGCGTCCCCAGCGCCAACCTCTCTGCGGGGGGAAGTTCCGCAAAAAGTCGGCGTGCCACTCCTGCACGGAAACCCGCCTTGGGCTTTTTCGGGAGGGTTAGATCACTGGCATTTTGTTCTCGGTGGATGGCCCATTCTTCAAGGACGACCGGTGCGATTTTCTCCTGGTAGGATTCGTGCATGTATTGCTGAAAAGCCTGCCGTGCCTTAGGCGGTTTCGAGATCCCAGAAAGCTTGGCGAGCAATACGGAATAGGGATCCGTGGTAGGGTTACGTCCTCCAGATGTCTTGCAGTTTTTGCGAACACGGTATTTCAGCCATCGCCGAATGCACTGGCGGAAGGTGAGCTCGCCGTCATTACATGGTCACGTGTGACTTACGGCGTTAAGCAGGTCAATTCACGCTCGCTTTTGTTTCTCCTCTGGCTCGGGCAAGACCTCCTTCGCGACAATGGCCTTGGGGTCGAATGGCGCCAGAACCGGTTCTTCGTGGTCTGGAAGCTTCCAGTCGACTCGGTTGTGGAACTCGTTGCAGATACGCTTCCAGCAAGCGCGCTCCTCGCGGTGGTCTTTCTTGTCCAATACCTTCGCGTACTCCTCAAGATGTGGTGCCAGAATTGACTCCCGGGCGCCCTCGGCCTACAACTTCAAATTCTTCTTGCTTTCTTTGGGAACTCGGGGCGTTTGGCGTGCACGTTTGCCCATCTGGATTCGAGGCTTCAAAACCTCTTTGGCGCTGGTAGGCATCGGACCACTCACTGCAAAACTATATTCAAGGCTTGTAAGTTGCTTGTTGATGGCGTTGTCTCAGCAATTGAGGTGTTTGTTCGCAGTTTGTTGATTAAACAACTCACAAGTTTCAATGCCGGCCGCGGAGTTCCAATTCCCTGGGTATAAAAGCCTTAAGCGGTACGCCCTAACCCGCACCCCTCTTTCTTTCGTTCCCCCATCTTCACCACCATGCAGACTTTCCCTACCGTTGCTCCTGCAAACGAGGCTCCCCCCTCGATTCCAGCAGCAACAATGACTCTCGAGCAGCAACGCAACGGTACGTGCCCTCATACTTGTGCTCACCCATTCTCACTCCTTCCCCCATAGCCAATGCCACTGTGCTGTCCGCCGCCATGGCGTCCCTTGCTCCCGGTAAGCATGCTCCACATCTCGACTTGCTTCTATCTGACACTACCTCGCAGGTTCCCAGGGAGCCCCCGTCGCCGCTGCCACTACTCCCACTGAGCTGGCTCCCACTGTTGATGCTGCCGCCATCGACGTCGCCATGGCCGGCGCCAACGCCCAGCCACTGTCCCCCGCGCCCAGCCACTGTCCCCTGCGCCCACGCCCTCTGGTTTCCAGACACGCGGTCCCTGGGTGGCAGGCACCTTGTACCTCGTTGTCCCCACCGCACCCCTCATGATTGTCCACGAGGACCCTGTTGCTGACGGTGCCGATGGCCCGCTTTGGTACTGCATCACCAAAGGTACCTATGTCGGTGTCCACACGAGCCATGCATTGGCTCTCACGGCGGTCCAAGGAGTTGGCAGTAGTGCCATGAAGAGCTACAAGACTCAGGCCTTGGCCGTCGCTGCCTTCAACGAGATGCTCGCGTATCGCATGGTTGCCATTCGCTAATTTGCAAGTGCTCGCTTCACCTCTTGTTCCTGTATTAATTCGTCATTTTTTTCAGCTTCTTTCCGCGTGTCGCAAGGGCCATCACTGTAGTCTCAACTGTCTCGTAGCTCATGTGTCTTATCGTTTATCCCTTTGTCGCGTATCTTCAATGTTGAATCCGAATCGGGACAGTATTTAGATCTTGAGATTCTGTCAATGAACTTCGATGATCGATCAATTAGAAGCGGAACTAAAGGGAGACAGATTTGCATCTTCTTTTCAACTGTCATTTTTGAGCGACCGCGTGTGAAGAATATCTGAAATGGGGTGCAACCTCGTGGCAATGTGGACCCACCCATCATGTGAACTCATGGGACAACTTGATACCACCATGACCAGCTGACTTGGACCATGGTCGACGCTATCCCTCGTAACGCTCTTCAAGCTCTCCAATCCCTCGAGCCCTGGGGCAAACCAAACCGCACCTCCAATCTCCCCTCCCCCCAACTGTTCCAAATTGTACTCATACCAGCCCCGACGCCCAGGCGATGTTGCGGGCCCCGGTTGCCTTAGAAAATCTGACCTTCTGATCCTTCTGATGGCTCCGGATAATTGTTCGCCACAGTTTGAGCCGGCCGAGGCTCTGAGTTTGGGGTTTTCAGTACCTTTCGCAGTTTTTCGGTCTGCTTCTGTTTGTCCTTCCCTTTCCGCCCCCCAATGACTGGCCCCGACAGCTCCCCCAATTACGACGACGCTGAGATCCTCGCTCTCATCGCGAGCATCGATCTCGTCAACATCAATCCTCCCTCCCCTGCTCCACCTCCTCCCCGAACTCCACCACCAACGGTGCACTGCCGCACCATAGAACACCACACATTCCCCAGCATTCCCGGCCGCACCCATGTCAATCGACCACTTGGCGCACCACAGACGCCTTCTCGTAGTGCCGTCCCAAAGTCCTACATCATTGACTCACCGACCACGCTGACTTCCAGCGAAGACTGGCCAGTCCCCGTTGCTCACTCCTCCATGTTGAATGTTAACTGTATTCCAGGGCTACTGCTGGAGTCGCCACTCAAGGCGTTCCCAATGCCCATGTTCGCGCTGTAGGTGGGGATAAGAAGAAGAAGAGTCACTCTCAGAAAGTGGCATTTGTGGTTTTCTGCGGTCTTGATGTCGGGGTGTTCCTCTCATGGTGAGTCCCCCTACTTTACTCCACTGTTTCTGTAGCTGATGAAACCTCAGGGACGAAGTGAAGCCGCTCGTACGCGGGGTGAGTTGTAGCGTATACCGCGGGTACCCCACTCTCGACGCCGCTGAGGCGGCCTTCCAGTTCGCCCTCGACAATAGCTGGGTTTGCCGCACCGGCGACTGTGTCGTTGCCGCCATCCCTCATCTGCCTCAGCCAATTCCCAATATCTCAGTGCTTAATGTCCTGCACGACACGGAGGCCCTGGACAACACTTGGTACGTTGTCTACCGAGGCATCACCCCTGGTGTTTACCGATCTCAGTGAGTTTCTCGATGTCCTCTACATTTTTATTTATATATTTTTATTCAGTCTTGAGAGTCAACTCAACACCCTTGGTGTTCGTGGTGCCCTCCATGAAGGGATACAAGGGAAAGCTGAAGCCTTGCGGAAATATACAGAAGCGTTTCGTCGCGGGGAAGTTGATGTCGTGCCACCGCGTTACCCAGATGATGTCTTCTCTTCCCGTAGTCGAGTCTAGTCATATACCGTAGTTCTTTGTGTATTCTTCGCTTGAAATAGATCCTCTCTCCCCCTGAAGAAAATCAAATGGATTTCCAGAGATACGAGAGCCCAGATCGAATGCCAGACATACGAGACCTCGCATCAAGACCCAGTTTCACGACTGCGTCACGAATGGACGAATTGCGGGCGACAGAACGCCCTTGGAAGAAATCTGAGGAGGACAAAATGCAACTAGGCATCCTACCTGTTCGCTAATATAACACTCAGAGTTAACATTGCAATCTACAGCCCGCCCGAGGGGCAAACTTCCGCTGAGTCGGAAATTCTGCGAACTTGTCACAAATGTTTTGATAGTCCACTGCGTCTTTCAATGGAAGGACCCCCACTCAGAACAATTCTGAGGCGGCAGAAAGTACGGTATACATGTCTTGAGTTCCTGCATGGAAGGCGGAAATTTTAGCAATTTATACCAATTTAATATTATCAGCTTTACTGGCCCAGTCCGCGAAGTTGCCACAGAATTCCTGATCCTGCGAACTTGTCACAGAAATTCTGATCTTCGCAAAGCAATTGTGTGCGCCCACCTACAGGAAAGGGCACAATACTTGAGACAAACTTGTTGTACCCGGTGGCCCCTTCCCGAATCTGCAACGACCCAATTTTTTGGATTTTCTGGTGATTTTTAATTGCTTGTCCGAGATCACTGAGCGGCGAAGTTGTCACAAGACCCACTTTGACGTGCTATTTCTCGTTCCCATATGTAACTAGGGCTGGCTTTCTCTCTATTTCGCTTCTTCCCCGCCAATTTTTTACCTCGATCTTTCAAACTCTTTCAATTCGCATTCCGGAGGCCTTTCTGAGTCTATTCGCCACCGCCAGAGGGACCACTAGCCAACGGGCCGTGTACTAGACCACGTTCAAGGTCGCGAACTTTCCACAGAGCCAGTCTGTCCTTTCGGCGGGCTCCCCCACTGGGGCGCCTCTGGCATGCCTTCATTCGTGGTCTACTTACTCGAGACATTGCTCAGGTGCGTTATACCACTTTTTGGATCTCCCCGCCTCCTCGGACCCTGCCCAGAGGTTGGTCCAAAACGGCTGCCTGCGAAATTGCCACAGTAATTTTCGGAGTTGTCTATCACTCTGCCCTCTCTCTCTGCCATACACCTCCAGCGCAGCAGGTTCTCAGATGACCGCTTTAATAAATGTACCATTGTCTTCGCATGATTTGGGCTGCTGGTCTGCTTTCTGGCGCGTACAAACACGCTCCCAGTTCTTGTCGGCCCAGGAACTCACCGCACGCGACGGTGAGCACATGATCGCGGCTCCCAACGTTGTTATTTTATATTTATTGACATTCCTTCGTCCTCACCATCATCCATGAAACCCTCTGGTTCCGCCTCCACTTGCGCTCAACCTCCTCCATCCCCGTCGAAACCCAAGCGGCCCAGAAAAGCGCGGAAAGCCAAGCAGCCACATCCTGTGGGCCTCACTCCTTATCAGCTGAAGTTCGTCAGGGCGTCTCGATGTCACTGGTATTTGACTGCTTTCCCAGAGTTCAGCGTGAGAATGCGCGCAGAGATCGCGAAAATGCCCGCAGAGAACAGGCGCGTTTGCGGATGGCCAAGTACGTGCCTCCTCCCCTGAACTCCGTTGCCCTAGGAAACAAGCGGAGCTCAAGTTACGATCGCCCGAAGAACACACCTGTAGCTGTAGGTTTTTGCCTAATGACCTGGACACAGCCAGCAAACCCGTTGTCTAAAGACATGGAGTTTACCAGCCCCCTGGCTAGCTTTTTTTCCCTGCCAAATTTACTTAAAATAAGAAAGTGGCCGAAGCAGGGATTGAACCAAAAGCCTTAGGGTTACATAAGCATTGACAGCCTAAGTAACACTCTAACCAACTGAGCTAAGAAGCAATGACAGAGAATGAAATTCATAGGGCCATATCATAGCTCTGATAATTCACAATAGAGATGTTTCATACCTTCTGGCCCCACCTTAGGGGCCTGGTTAGTGTTAGTAGGTTAGTGTTAGAGGTTAGAGGTTAGAGGTTAGTGTTAGTAGGTTAGGGTTAGAGGTTAGAGGTTAGAGGTTAGCTCCTAGGTATATTGAATTTTGTTGTTAGGGTAAGGGGTTTGGTGGTTAGGTTTGGTTAGGGTTAGGGTTAGAAACACAACAAACACACATAATAAGCTTTAAACATACAATTTCGAAGATCTAGAGCAGCTTGCCTGCTCTAGATCTGGGTATAAGCAGCCCTGGGTAGGGTAAGGGTACCTTACCCTAGCCAGGGCCACCAAGTGGTTTAGAATGGCTATTTAGTGTAGTGGTTAAAGGGTCTCTTTCTGATGTGTCTTTTGTAATCATGCTATTTAAGGTGGTCTGGGTTCAATCCAGGCAGCTGCAATTCATTTTGTCAGTTATTACTGAAATCATCACTGAATGCTCTTTTCTGGCTGTAGCCAGGCCCTGGCTAGGTCCAGGTGTTTTGCCTAATGTTCTATGGCTACATCCAGGGCTTTTAGGCTATATCTTACTGCTAGGGCTCGGTGTGTAGCGTACGTCAACGTCACCTTTGCTGCAGAGAATCCCAACCTGATTTTTTTTTTGTAGCGTCTACAAAGCACGTCATGGACCAGAGGCCTACTTGGAGTATGCTAAAGCCAAACGCAACCGCAGGCGGCAGGCGCAGGCCAAGCGAGATGCCAAGGCGGGTCATCCTGACCGTGCAGGACGTGCGGCCGCCGCGCCCGATGCGTCGCACTCCTGATGGCATTTGATAGTCATGATTAATCAGTGTTTTTTTCTTCCTCTTTCAAGACTTTTGGAACGCCTTTCACTGGCTGTGCATCTCCCTGGATCTCTGCTCGCCGCTGGGTTGTTGCATACCATAAGTAATTGAAGATTGAATTTGTGGCCTGCTTTGGCGCATCTGACGCATCGGTACTGCGATCACTGTGCGCATCATATCATGATGGTCTGGTTACCATCAGTGGTTACATCACAGCGCCTCGTTCTCGTCCTGCTTGACTTGTTCCTCGCGTTTCGTTTCGTTTCGTTTCTTTTGAGTGCAAAAAAAGAGAAGTATCCAAATTTTGGGCCAGCACTAAGTAAGTACTGATATCTAGTCTAGTAAACATGAATTCTATACGACATAAATCTCGCCAATTTTGCTGTACAATTGGATCGTGGACACTGGGCGCGTAACACGCACGGCCTTGAACGCAGCCAAATCCTCTTCAGAAGTCATGAGCTCGAACTGGGTATCGGAGCGGCCGTCCTTCTCAAGCCAACGCAAGATGCTCGCGTGGAAAAACTGCCGGAAGAGGCAGACCTTCTCGTGTGCCGCGACCCCGACAAATGAGAAGTGCATGGCGCCGGCTGGGAAGAGGAGGGTTGTGCTGGGTCGTAACGGCACCGACCTGTCGTGGTCCCAAAATATAATCCTCCCCCGTTCGTTCCACTCATAGTCTCCACAGATCGTCACGGCCTCCAGAGTATCGTACTGGATTTCACGATTCCGGCGCGAGTGCTGGGGGCCATCAGCGAACGCGATCTCGCTAGTGGTGAAGATGCCAGGGAAGGCTGGGTGCAGGGTCGTGCGCGCTTTCAAGACTCCGATCTGGTGCTTGAGCTTGGCGTACGCGCGCGGCGCGATTTGGCGATAGAGGTCTAGCATTCGGTAAGTCGCAGCAGAAGTGCGACAAGACGGTGGGGACTGACGGTTTTGATAGGCGGACATGGCCCTCAACGCGTTGCTATTTTGGAGAAAACGAAAGTCTTGGTTCGTGGTGTTGACACAATATATGTGGTGTGGGTACTGATAATGGCATTAGCATGCATCGGAAGCGGAACAGCGTGTCTCAACGTACCGCGCCGGGTCCGCCATAGCCAATGCCAAAACGGACGTGGGACTCTTCTCGTCCGAGATTGTCGAATTGCCCATTGCGGTACAACCTCGACATCGCTTGTTCAGCGTGTTTGTTAACCTGGACCCACCATCGTGAGTCTCCCTTGGGCGGGCCGGCTATGATCCCGATGACGAGGTCCTTCGGATTGACGATTGGGGTTATAGCACTGAAAGGCGGTGAGTTTAGAGTTACAGTAAATGAACTCGACGACTTACTCTGGATCAACAGTGTGCACAACATGCCCGATAGCGGCGGCCGCCTCGACATTGATAATACCCGTGCATTTGGGGCCATCAGAATGGAGGAGACGAGCGGATTGGCGGGTGGGGTGTGCTGGGACCCGCGCACGACACTTGCGCGCCAGTTCCGCTGCCTTAGCACGCTTACTGGCCTTGGCCTTCTCTGCCTGGGCCGCGGCCTCTGCCTTGCGCTCGGCGCGATATCTGAGAAACCGCTTGTGGTCTGCCCTGGTATACGTGTAGAAGGTCGGAGGCCAGCCATTCGCGACGTCCGTGAGAGTCGGACTGACTGACCGGCTGGCTGGGAGAGGAGTCATTGGGCTGCTGAAGCGCTCAAGCGACCTAGTTGCCAGAGAAGCAGGCTCAGGAGTCACAGGGCGGGTATCTGGCTCGGGAGTCGAGGGGTGGGTGTCACCGTGCAGCTGATCTTCGTTTTCGCCGATGCCGTCCGGGCGGTCGAATGGGTGATTGAAGTGGCCCGCGAGGAAGTGTCCTGGGGGGAGCTGGAGCAATGAGGAAGTTAGAAGCGTGTCAACTAAGAGAACCAAGGTGCGTACATCTCCGCGATACACGGGATCGTGGTCCTCACACCAGGAAGCGAATTCATTTTGTGTCACCAGGGTGTCGAGCCAAAGTGTGTCAGTGCGGATGGGTGAGGCAAGCGGCTGGCCTTCGAAAGCGAATTCTGTGTCAGAGCGACCGCGGCGGGGAATTTCAATGGGCATTTTTTTTTTGCGAGGTGGGGATTCCAGGAACTCACGACTTTTTGAATCCCTCGATGTCTGCAGCCTACGGCCATGGCCATCGAGATCTCCGATTTCGGTACGATCGTCCCCTTTTGTCGAAACAAATACTTTCTGATGGAATTATTGAGAATTATTGGCTCCAGGACAACGGGGAAAGTACCCGTGGGATGGACGTTCCGCGGGTTGGCCGCAATTTACATCAAAAAGGCTCATGGGCAACGCCATCTTGTCAAGAACTAAATGTCGCCCCACGAAATCCAAATCGTCGACGTGGACAACAAGATTCCTGAGCTCGTGTCCGACGACACAGATCACGAAGGTATGCATTTGCGTAGTGAGGTGATACTAGTAATTCTAACGATGTGAGCAGGCAAAGAAATGGTTATCTACAAACAGCCGAGTCTGGGACCTGCAGATGCAGACTTCCAGTAAGCGAAGTATTTTCATATGGATCGGAGAAGATACTAATACTATCCGAGATACAGGATCATCAAGTACACGGCGGCCCTGGTGGTTGCGCTCAATGCAAAATTCAGGCTTGAATACAGCCAGACTGCGGTGGCTCATCATCTGGTGGCCCATTGCCCGAGGTGCATGACTGCGGACAGGGAGCGTGGAGAGCAATGGCGGTTCCCCCAGATTGTGCGCACCAATGGCGAGGCTATCGAATGGGTCTGGGCCTTGCTCAATTCTGAGCCGTCAGGCCCCGTGAAACTGTAAGTCGTCCCTAGTTCGGATTGCAGGTGGAACGCTGATATGGCCTCATTCTAGGTGCGCAAAGTTGTAGACTTCTCGCCTCGCACCCAGGGCCGCGCGAATGGCCCAGAGGAATTAGATTTAGTACTTTGATGAAAATGAGAATCGGTTTTGGATACTTGAGTTGTCGGATAAGCGGAGCACGGTGTGGCAACATGATTCAGAAATTTCAACGGGACTCGTGCGAGCTCATGTGGGATGCATTCTCTCACCAGACTGAATCGGGTGTTCCAGAAAAGACACATCTGGGCGACAGGAATGTGATATTCCATGTACTTGGAATCATCGGCCGATACATCGGGCGCATTGTGTCTGCCCAACAGTTGTCGCCGAATCGAAGACATGACACTGTCAAGACGCAGTGTACTGCAGTTCAAAGAAAAAATAAAATTGATTTTATTTAAAGCGAGGCAAGTAAGTGAGTATGGACTGAGAGCGCGACTGCTAGAACGTCTGGCCAAGAGGCTGAATCCAAAGGGACAGTGCCCCTGGTGAGCTTGATTGGCGGTCGCATGCCCGTAAAGTACTTTAGCAATGATTCGGTGCATGTGGAATCAGTGTAGCCACAGAAGCAATGTGCTGATGTGCGAATCGTGAATCGTGAATTTGTGAGTTCCGATCTTCCAGGTGTGAGTTCCTATCTTCCGGGTTTTTCAGTTGAGCGGAAAAAGAATATCTATCTAAGGCGGTGAGTCTTGGGGTGAGAGCGAGTGACTGTCAGAACGTCTCACCAAGAGGCACAGTCCAAAGGGCTCGGTATCAATACCCCTGGCGAGCTTGATTGGCGGCCGCAATTTATATTGGTAACCGCAGGAGCAATGTGCGGTGATGCGGGAATTGTGAATTGTGAATTTGTGAGTTTCAATCTTCCGAGTGTGAGTTCCGATGTTCCGGGTTGATCAGTCGAGTACAGTAGAGAAAGAGGTATATTGGAATGCTTGTACCGTAAATAATCTGCATGGAATGAATTCCCACTTCTACGCCTTTCACCGTCCACCGTCGCGGCAATTTTCAGAGTAACATGAGCATGTATCATCGCCCGAGACCGTACCCTGCCAGAGGTACTCCAGGTTAGTCTTCTCCTCACATGGGCACCAGGAAGATTCACAAACCCGATAGCTCGATTTGCCGGCAGCCGCAGGGTCGCAGACACCACCGTCAGAGCCTGTAAGCCCTGGAATTCTTCAATAACTCCAAAACCACTGACCTATTGCCTCCCCAGTGGCGCCCGCATTGGATATCATCAGAGGGCCACCTTCCACCGTCGTGCCCCCTGGCCGGACGACTTCGAATGCTCGGGAAGTCGAGGTTCTGCACGGGCTGGTGACAGTTGACCTCACGGCGCGCATTGAGGCCATCCAGGCCCGTATCTCCCAGATCGATCGGGAGATGAGCCAGGAGCAGCTGGGCGCAGCGGGCAACACCACAAGGGCTGCTCGTCCTGCGGCACGCGGCAACTCTGCCCCTTCCACGCGTGGTGCGGCCTCTCCGACTGGGGCAGTGCGGTCTCCTGCCGTGCAGACTGCTGCCTCTCCTGCCATTCTCACCACCGGTTCGACGATGGGACACGCGAGCACCGCCCGCACCACGAGCAACACCGAACGTTTGACGCCGGCCGATGTGCTCGCGGTGAGGAGGGAGCAGGCGCGCCAGGACCACGTTATTAAATCGGAGGTGGGCGCAGCGTTGTACGGTCGGCCGTTGGGTGTTCCTCTGCGGTGCAAGAAGCCTGTCAACCGCAGTGGTTCGCGGATGCTCCGCGAGACGCCTCTGACGCGGAGCCAGTTGTGGCTGGATGATAAGGTACCGCCCGTGCAGCACCCAAAGGAAGATCACCATATGTGTGGGATTTGTTTGATGGCGAAGTCTCATCCAGTTTCGTGCGTACTTCCAGTTTACATTGCTGCAGGTACTGATTTCTTGTCGTTTGTTTTGCTAGTAACGTCTGCGGACACAGTTATTGCTACGTTTGCATTCGGGTACAGCTCGAGACCGATTGGAAGTGCCCCAATTGCAAGACCGAAATTTATTGGGCGCCATTCCAGCACTGCGCCGAAGAGAAGTTCTTGCGTAAGGAATATCCGGAATGGAATGATGAGAGTCGCGTTGATTACAAGTGGGACGGTTTGGTGTTCCCAAAGCCGGCAAGAATCATTGTAGTCAATAGTGATAGCGAGTAGTTTGCGCGTGGATACCTACCTTGCTGAGAATCGAGGTTGGCAGGAGGGAACAATGATGAGACGACCAAATGCGGAAACATGTGGGGCTGTGCCGACCACATGGGCCTGTGCCGCTTTCTCAGCTTGCCTTTGACCTTCGCGAAATCGTGCTACAGTTTCGGCGCTGGGGCTTGGCTGGGCCAGCTGGCCGAGGGACGGAGATTTGGTCGGTAGGCACCGCGTTTCCGAATCAGGCCTCGAATTTGACCAATTTTGCAGCAGTTTCATGTAAAATATCTGTGATTCTGGAATCGTGTTGTAACCTACTATGGATCTAATGCAAGATTTTACTTGAAATATGTATTGCTTGATCTTGAGATTTTCGACACCGACGCCCCAACACGATGCCCGCAGGCCATACACGCAAACGAGATGCTGTGGATGCGGGGTATGGAGACGACAGTGGCGATGAGAGGACGCTCGTGGCCGACATCGGAATCTACCTGTCAGGGGATGGGCGACAGCGGCAAGAAGAGATGCTCAATGTCTCTCACAAGAAACGGCGCGTGCAGCCCTCCGACCTGGCGGACTCGTACGGCGAATGGGTCCCAGTCCCCGAGAATCAAGACCACGAGCTGCTGGACGAGGGTACAACCAACCTGCTGGATCGCGTAGCGTCGGAGCCGGGGAGGAAGCGGAAAGACTACGCCAGCTCGGTAAGTGATACAAGGAAGTTCTTGGGGGTGATGCTCAGCATATATATTGTTAGGACGATCCCATGTCCCTGTGGCGGCCCCTGAAGGGACTGTTTGGGGACGAGCTTGTCCATCACAACGGCCTCGGCGACGACTGCGCAGTGCCATGCTGTGCGCTCTGCAAGGCGCCTTATAGTTTGACGACCCGACTCTTCAAATGTCGAGACTGCGGCCAATTTTTGCAGTGCAAGGGTTGTGCCTGACGCGACACGAGCTGACGCCGCTCCATGTCGTCGAGGTGCGTGTCTACTGGGAAGGGAATGTGCATATAACTCACCTCATGACGACCAGGAATGGAACAGTCAATTTTGGGCGGAGACGTCGCTCCAGGAACTGGGCCTGGTGTACCAACTCGGCCATGGAGGTTTCCCGTGTGTTTTCCCAGACCAGAGAATCTACAAGATGACCGTCATCGAGGCTCCAGTGATCCACCAAATCCGGGTCCGGTACTGCAAGTGCTCTAAATCGGACGACGCCGACAATTTGTCCCAGCTTCTTCGGAATGCTTGGTATCCCGCGACGGTGACGGACCCAGCGACTTGCGCCATGTTCAAGACACTGGAAGCATATCGGTTGTACAACGTGGTGGGAAATATGAATGTGCATGACTTCGTCCGTGCGATGGAACAGATGACAGATGGGACAGCGACGACGGGTATGAAGTGGCTACCGGTGAGGCCAACAATTAGGATCGCGTATAAAGATCTCTGATTTTTTTTTACCAGGATCGGTACAAACAACTTCAACGAATGACCCGGCAATGGGCGTTCCTGAAACGCATCAAGCGCGCTGGCCGGTTCCATGATGCAGCGGGGGTGGACGCGACGGAATTGCGGGAGTGCGCAGTTAAATGCTGGGCTTGTCCCCAGGACAGCCGCAATCTTCCGCCAAATTGGCGCGACGTAGACCCTGCTTTTCGGTGAGTACAACTAGTTGTTTGGCTTTGGATGGAACGACTCACAATAAGCTGAAGGTTCCTGTACATGCTCTTACTGGCCGTTGATGCCAACTTCAAACTGAAAAATCGCATGCGGGCCAACAAGGTTGACGATCCGCCTTTGGGCCCAGGGTGGTCGTATTGGGTGGAGCCGCAGCGTTACAAACAACATCTCAAGAAATATGTGGCCGAAAAGGACGTGAGTATTTTATTTGGGCGTGGCACCGAAACCGGGACTGATATACATTGCAGATGAGTACTTGTATTGTGTTCGCCGCTCTCCTGCAGAAGAATACACGGATGACTACAGGGTTACGTGCCTCCGGGGTCGGAGGCTGTGTATGTGCACGTCATGAATGTGTACGACCGAACGGGATCGGGGACCTCCAAAAGGGAGAGAGGTGCGTGACGCGGATGGGTACTAGACGCCAGCTAATGCAGCTCCAGATACTCCAATATGGATTACATCGTGTTGTCGGCGCTGGCCGGCTTCACGCTATTGTTGCTGACAATCTCATATGACATCGCGTGTCAGTGGAAGAAGACTCTGCCGGAACGGAATGCCACAATGCCCAAAGAGATTCGTCTGAATCTCGATTCATTCACATACCAGTGTGCACTGCCGGTGTGGCATGCGGGCTCCCACAACGAGGATTGCGCCACTCAGAACAGCTTGAGCTTCAAGCCAGGAGTCGGGAAGAGTGATGGGGAGGGGGTGGAGCGCGTGTGGGCAGTGCTAAACCTGGCCGCATACCATACGAAGGACGCGGGGCGTGGGCAGCGAGTGGATTCAATCGAGGACAAGATAGATAGCCACAACTTCCTCAAGAATATCGGTCAGGGTGCGTGCTTGTAACTCGTCTGGGGTCTCAGTGCTGACGTACAATATAGGAGATTCCTTGCAGCGAAAACTAATCGTCGCTATCGCGGAGCGGGATCGCCAGGTTATGGCCTTCAAGGAAATTTCGCGTACGATCGAGAAGGATGTGCGGAAGGAATGGAAGGGAATGATTGATGTATGGCTGAAGGACTAGTCAAAGCCAAATCCGTACACAATGAGCCGCCAAGGTGAGTACCATTGCTGGGTTCCCAGTGGCGGACAGCGACTGATTGAGGTGGAAACTTAGATTGCCCGACGGAGGCTGAAGTACGGCTTGAGGTCAAGAGGGACGAGGACGCTGCGGTTGCAGCGGGACGAGCGCCTCTGCCCGGTAGCAGCGCGACGGCCTTCCTTATCGCAGGCTTGCAGATTGAAGAGGCGCAGTGCGTACTTCTCTGAGACGCACGTTGGATACGCTAACCTGAGCTGTAGGCGCCGAATACTGGTGCAGCTCGCAGGAACCTCCATGGTTACAGCGGATCAGGAGGAAAAGCTCCACGATTGGCGCCGCGCACTGCTTGTCAAGATCGGTAAATTTCGCGAATTGCAGAACAGATACATGCCGGGTGCCGCCCAAGTAATCCTTGACACCGAGAGCGAGCGGGACGAAGACGCCGCGCCCCCGAAGCCTGAGAAAATCAAGTTGTGGATGCCGAGCCAGATGCCTGCAAGGGAGGGGGACCCATTGCGTGGATGCGCAAAGGGCCTCATCGCCATGGAAACCAAGCTCCGGGCGAGCCAGTGCTCAAACGCTATGGTGGGGCTGCGGGCGCGCCTGCACGCCAAACGCCACTTGATCAGCTTTCGGAACGCGAACGTATCGGGCCAGATCCAGTCAACGAAGGCGCGGACCCTCATCGACAAAGTCGGGGAGCGGGTGGAGGCCTCTGCGGAGAAGTATCGACACGCGCGCCGAGCCCTGATCTCGCTGAACCCCGCCAGCACGGTGGCGTTCCGAGAGCTGCGCCCAGAGGATATCCAGCTGGACGGAGATGCAGGGGAGTCGGACGCAGCGGCGAGAAAGAAACTGGCCATGATTAGCGCGGGGCACGGGCGCCGAGGAATGCTCCGGGCACATCAAAGCGGATCATGTCCTGGATTTGGACTGCGCCAGGTGCCTTGGACGACGAAGAAGTCCATTTACATGAATGTGAGTGAGCATCCTGCACTGAGACGGTCTTACTGAGTACCGGGGCAGCGGTGCGAGTGGAGTGGGCACGTGCACGCACGCGCAAAGTCCGCTGGGAGGAAGAGGTGCACACGTTAAGGGAGGAAATGCGGCGCGTACTGCGCTACCTAGAGTGGCAGTCAGCTTGGTGGAGGGCACGGGTGGAGTCGCGTCCCGATGTGGCGGCGGAGGTGGCAGCGGGTGTGCGTGCATATGCCTTCAAACAGGCAGATTTGCATGACCGCCTGAGGGTCTTCTTCCAGACGAAATGGAAGATGCCGGTGATTGAGGCGGCAAGACGTGTGGTGGCGCTCGAAGAGGCAGTGCTTGAGGAGGGCACAGACTTAAATGAGTTATTCGGCTCTGTCATGTATTAGTAATCGCGGAATGGAGATGTGGTCCTGGAAGCGGCAGGGCCAAGGGGGGGACACAAAAGGCCGGAGAGTTCCGGGGGTGGTCGCGGTGTTCCAGGAGACAAAGCCAAGGGGGGGGGGGGGAGGAAAATGAATAAATATTGTTGAGGCCGAATAAAATATTGATTAATGAGGAGCCGAGATAGTGAGGTCAGCGGCAGGCGGCTAGGGTGAGGATATATATAGGATGGATATACACAGATATACAGTATTTGAGCGAATATACACGGTGCCAGCCATCAATGGCTAGCCACATGCCCGAAGGCATTAATTTTTATGGCTAGTACCAACCCATTACACTAAAAGTTACAACTAGGGGTGATATACCGAGCTGGAGTGGACCTGAAGAGTAAAGGCCGAAGGACCGGAGGCTCTGGTATGTCGGAGCGTCAGAGGCCCGGAGGGTCCGGAACGTATACGAAGGAGGATCACAACACCACAGGGGGTCAAGGGTGAGTGACTACCCTAACCGGCAGGTATCCAATAGAGGAAGACAAGTCGGAGTACTGGAGGGAACCGGAGAGTACGGAGACGACTCAGTGCAAGGAAAGTGAGCCAAGCAACGTCAATTATCAATCTGACGTACAGGACATATTAAAGACGTATTTATACTAAGTAGCTAATTGTTTTCCACATAAGGAAGGAGAGTGGTTCTTAACAATAAGACAAGTCAGAAGGACTGATGAGAAGTCATATGACAATAAGACGGATAGACGGAAAGGTGGATAAACAGGAAACGCTCAGTAATCCTTCATTGCGTAAAAACCCGATGATACCGGATGGTCCGGAGGCTCCGGTAATATACTGGAGCCTCGGAACCTACCGGAACTACTGGAAGGTCAACGAGAGAGCTGGGGATGTTGCATGGATATAACACCACCGGTGCTCCCCTCACGCGCTCCTACGCCCTCCGCACACTCGACGATTGTCTCAAGAGGGCAGGGTATGATTCTTCCGAGTTCTCCGGCCATAGCTTTCGGCGCGGTGCTGCATTTGCAGCCGCGGAGGCAGGGTACACGCCGGAGCAGATCAAGCTCCTCGGCAGATGGAAGTCCAACGTGTGGAAGCTGTACGTCAACCAGCCCCTCTCCATCCTCCGTAACCTGTCCGTGCGGCTCCATCGTGTCGTCCTGCCCATCCATCCCTGCCCTATCTCCACCCCACCATCCCATCGACTTACCATTCAACTTCCTGCCCACGCACCGGCACCGTCTCCCCTTCGCGTCACCATTCCCTCGTCTCTGCTGCCCCTTGTCATCCCCACTCCCCGAACACCTGCGACCCAGCAGAGTGTCCCTCTTGGCTCAGGAGGTTCTACTACCTCGCTCATTCCCTCCGCCCCCCGCCTCCCACGCCGCTCTGCTGTTGCCAGCCCCTCGATTTCGGGCACCACAAGGGTGTCCCCCTCGCCATTCACCTCGCCATCCCCCTTGATGCTCCTTGCCGCCGACGCCATCGCCGATGCCGCCAGACCAGCACGTGGTGTTCCCATCTGCAATCATTCCATTGCGCTCACTCGCGCCGAGGCTACGTGCGAGTGAGGATGGCACTGACACGCCCGCTGTTCTTGGAGTGCCTTTGGCATTCTTGCGAGGTTCTCCCCCACCACTGGCTGGTCGCTCGCAAGTGCTTCCGTTTGGGCTGCCGAGGCCCTCCCTGTCCAGGAGCATAGCGGGCTCAGAGTAGCCATTTTCCCCATCACCTACATATTTTATATCTCACGTACTCTAAAATGCGACCGTGACCCAATCCCGGTCGATCTCGGTCGATGTCTCTCATTCAGTGCGTATTCAGGAACGTTGGCACTGGGCTCCTCCTCGGCGGTGGCCTGTCCTGGCTCAGTCCGTCTCAAGGTTACGCGGCGGACACATTCATGAAATTGGACGTTGTTCTCGTCATTGGAGAGAGATCACAGTCACTGCAAACACCACAAATGAATATTCTGATTTATTCTGCGCCCTCAAGGGTGGCGGTAATCGCTTCGGAATCATTATTCGTTATGAACTACAGGCAGTTCATACTGGCACGAAAGATGTCGTGGATTGGTATGGTGGCGAGATTCTCATAAGGCCTTCATCAAAAAAAGCAGTTGAAGTTTTCATTTTCGTCTAGTATAATTCTTCGGCAGAAGCCCTTTTGAATGCCACTGCGCGATATGTTCGGGAGGTAAATGATCCTAAAGCTGGTCGGCGTGTTGCAATGCAGCTGAGCAAAGTTGACCTTTTTTTTTTTGGCAGTCCTGCTCGTGTCAATGGTCAATTTGATCATCGAAGGTGAATCTATACCAATATATCTGGTCACTCCATTCTACAATGGCCCCGAACTCCCCGAGGATATTTTCGGAGACTTCCTCTCTATCCCTGCTGTGACTTCCCAGCTCGGTCCATTAAGTTATTTTGATGTTGCCGGGACTTCAGGGCTTGGTAACACTTGGGGATATGTCCAACATTTCGGTGCCTCTGCTCTGGTTGGCGATGAAGACTTGTTTCTCGACGCCTTCAACCACTGAACAAAATTTTCAGTTACTTTCAAAGACAATTTCAATACAACGACCTTGGCCTTCACGCCGATTCCGGACTCTCAGATCCAGGTCGGGCGCGCCAAGGGTGGCAGCATTATCGACGCGCCCAGTGGCCAGTTCGCTGCAGTCCAAATATATGAAACGTTAAATCAAGGAATTACGGAGATACCGCCGAGGGTTCAGAGCGGTACTGATTTACTTTTCGAACAGTGAGTTCATATTTCTGGGTGAGTGAAAACTCATTAATTGTTAGGATACCTTCTTCCCCAGGCTTACCTCTTTGTGATTAGCTCATTTTTTTGCGGCCCTATGCATATAGACTGATGGAGTTGTGGCAGACCTCAATGAATGTGATTCTCACCAAGCAGTGTTCCAAAGCTACGGAAACTACAGCCTGTTGAAAGAAATTTATGCCAAATACGATCCTGACCGGTCAGTGGTCCGTCGTCCAGCGTCCAGTTTTTATTCTCAAAAGTACTAGATTCAATGTCAATCATGTGCAAGGCCCAAACGGCCTATAGATTTATTCTGGTCTCTAATGAAACGCTCTCGTTCCTCGTTCATTACATTTCACGAAGTTATGTAAAATGAGACGTTTTGTGACCGAGAAGCTTGCCAATGAATTAGATTCAGCCGACTGACTACAAGTCTAGGACTCTTGTGAACGGACGCGGAACATGATCTTGATCCTTGACCAGGGGAGAACAGACCGTTCAGGGCTAAAGCGTCGCGCGTAAAATGTTCCTGAAAGCTTCTACGTTTTTTGAAAAAGTATCCAAGCATTGAATTTCCTTAATTGGCCAAAGGAGGTTTGTCGTTGTGCAGCGCTCTGCGATCGAAACCACGACAAATGAAGATAAACTGTTCATGCGGACGCGGTTTTGCAGTCTGACAACTGCAGCGTTTACTCCTCGAGTTTGTTTTTTCAGGGTTCCACGCATTTCTACGTCGAGCCTTTCTCGAGCTCTTTGCCCGACTCGTCATGTTCCACCACCGGTCCAAGTGAACCGCCAAAGGCACTCGTATTCTACGTCGTGCGTTCCTCCAAGCACTTCCTTTGCGGACCCCACCCGGCCAGATCTGCACTACCACCTGGTGGATCCCCCTACCCCGCTTTCATCGAGATTGCCGGCCTTTGCGCTGTCATTTTTGCCTAGTCCACCGTCGACGGGGTCCAGTACTGTCGTTGGTTGGTTGCCTGCAGCAACGGCAACCGACAACGCTGAGGCGGGGTTGAATGATTTCAAAGAGAATCGTCAGTTAATTTTCTTCCTGCCTCGTGTACGTAGCACTGATTATCGCTATTTCTGCAGCCGAATTTCGCGTTCTGTTACACGAGGCCATTCGGGACGGTCTCAAGGAAGGTCTAGACGACGTTCAAATTAATGGCGCTGCTCAGCTCGGGAACGGATGGATGCATATTCATGGTGCGAGGTTTTCCACGTTTTACACTGATATTCACTCATTTTGTCGCAGATGAGAGAAATATTCCAGCTCTCGGCAGAATCGGTGATCCCGACGATATAATTGCCTCAGTACTTGTAGAAGACGGTCAGATTAGACCAGAGACATATCAAGGTGCGGTCGCGCACTTTGTTATGCGCCTTTCTGATTGCATCCAGCAATGCCGTCTTATCGAATATGCACCTCCGACGGGCCTACCCAGCTCACCCCCGGTTTGGCGCAAAAACTTCAAGCCGTACTTGAAGAGCGGGCGAGATCAGAGCATTCCATCTGACTATGCAGATGGTAGATTACCGGGGAGGTATCCATGTCGCATCCTTCTCGGTAAGCCGTTTACCTGTCGGGCCATTTTCTTCGTCTGACTTACGGACCACGGTCGGTGTCAGCAGGCGACGTCAAAAGTAGTACTTGTCTTTATGCAGATTGTATTTATACCACGGAACAACTATCACCCACCTCTTAAACTTCGCTAAGACACGAATGTTACGCTCAAAGCACAAGAAGGAAAGCATGCATTTTTTATATGATACAAGTGAATGTCAAGCACAGTAAGCATGGGTAAATAGATAGACCGAGCAGGTGAGAGAGATCGATGATATCTTGAGTATACGTGAGGCGCGTCCATTAACCGCCGTAACGAGAACCTCTGGGCGACCGTGGGCCGAATAATCCAGGACTGGAGCTGTCCGGGACCAACAGCGTCGCCTCAACGGACGTAGGTGTTGGCTGCAAGTTAGGATCCGCTATGAACAACATCAGTTACATTCCTCGACAGAAAGAGACGGCGTCTTACGTTGCCACGTTGCCCATGATTGCACTTGACGACGAGGATCGGGGGCAGGAGCGGCTGTCGGAGGCGGAGGCGGAGCGGCATCCTTCTTCTTTGGCTTGCGGGCCGTCGTGGGACGAACCGTTCTCCAACCGGGCCTTGCTTGGGGAAGCTCAGGGGGAGGAGGAGGGGGAGGAGGATCGAGAGGAGGACCGCCGGGTGCGCCCGGAGGGGGTTTCCTTCAGAGACGAGTCAGAACACTTAAATTTCAGCAGAATAGGCCACGTACCAGTCGGGCTCAAACTCTCCACCGGGGCCATATTTGGACTTCATGCAGAGTAAGTAGCCGAGTTCGCTGAAGGTTCGATGTCATCAGCGAGCGAACGGACCTAAGTAATAAATCACGTACTGTTGGAGAGCTCGCCTTTCCTCTCGAAGCTTTCCTACCTCACCAAGTAGCATGCGTACTTCGGAAGCGAGGGCCTTGCTGAAGTCGTCCAGGTACTGGGAAAGGGTTAGGTGGATGTTACGAATGAACAAACAGATTTACCCCTTGCACGTTGAAGCGGACCTGCTCCTGAGCAGTCGAACGAATAGCCGCGATAGTCTCTTCATGCTGCCTATTGGAATCAGCACGCCAACCTGAAGAATGAAGATCAGAGCACGAAATATAGATCGAGTTAGCTGTCATACTGTCGGACAAGGAATTGAGAAGCTCTCGTTGTTCAGCATTTTGCCGCGTGAGGTCTTCGATGATCTTCTCGATAGCTAGACGAGAATGAGAAATCAAGACCACACCGTACAAAAACAACGCACCAGGCTTCGACTCGTCGGCAAGTCGTTTTTCCTCTGCTTTGACCCGATCCGCCTCCATATCGTCGTGGATTTTTTGGACCATGTCGCGGAGTTCAATCCACTTGAATTCCTTATCCTGCCGCCTGTCCTGCTTCTCCTTCCAGCGCTCCTCCATGAGTTCCTTCTTTCGTTCGCACGCCTCTCGTTGGTCTTGGATCAAATTGGTGATGTCTCCCAGCTGCGCCCTCGTCTCACTGGTGTCCGTCAACGCCTGCCGTTCCCGTTCCTGAGCTTCGGTATTGTCGGTGGATCGCAACTGCCGCTCATTTTCGAGTTCTCCTCGCAACGTCGCCAGTTCTTCTTCCAGAGCTCGGACACGTGCCTCCTTTTCCCCCATCAATGCATCTCGAGCAGCGTCGCGTTCGGCTTCGAGTCGTGCGCGCTCAGCGGCCATCTCCTCTCTCTCCCGCGCAAATTGTTCCCGTTCAGCCTGGACAGTATCCTTGATAGAGGAGGCAAGAATAGAAGCAGCTTCCTCCGTAGCGGCTTGGACGGAGTGCACGGATGCGCCATCTCCAGCTTCGCCGGGTGGACGAGGAGGAGGAGCACCAAGGCCTTCCATGTCTCTCCAAATCGCATCTTGACGTTCTCTGGCCTCGTGTGCCCGTCTCTCCTCGCTTTCCATGAATATACGCTCCCTATCTTCCTCATTCTTCCTGAAATCCCTCTCGCGCTGATCTTCGGCGTCCTGAGCATTGACGGCTACTTCCTGGAGACGATTTTCGACATCCGCAAGGCGCTCAAGCCGTTCTCGCTCTGCGTCAGCTTGAGCCAGATCAACAGGAAACGGGGTGACAGTGGGACGGGGAGAGTATCTCCCGGGCGATATTGGACGACCAGGAAGGGGGCGAATGGGTTCCCCCGTAGGCTGGCTGAACGGCACACCAGGTTCGCCGTAGACAGGTTGATCACCGTATACGGACGGACCGGGGGGAGGAACAGGTTGCTCGGATGGACCAGAAGGGATAGCTTGGTCACCATACACGGATCGACTGGAAGTGGGGACTGGGACGCGGTGCTCAGGAGGAACGCCAGGGGCTTCGGAAGGACCGGGTGGATGAACTCGTCCTGAGGGCGTGGTGGATACACCTTCCTCTGGTTCATAATGTGAGGGGATGCCTCCAGGTGGAGGAATCGGGTGTCCATCATCGTATGGCTCCTCTCTCGGAAGGCCCACAGTACCCGCCGGCAGCCTGCCTGCCTCGTCTGGGGCCGACCTGTCTTCCTCGGATGGGGCCGGCCTGTCGCCTTCATAAACAGTGCGCGCTGGCAGCCTGCCTCCTTCAGTAGGATGCCGGGAAACAAGAGGGACCCGCACAGGATCGCGCATAGACGGCACTGGACTATAGCGGCCCTCGGCTGATAATTGAATGTCAGATACATTTCTACAGTTATTTAGCGGTAAACTTACTGGGATGCCTCGTACTGGGATGCCTCAGTTCAGGGACCTCATGTTCAGCATAATCCAACGGTGTTGGGGGCCGAGCACTACGAGCACTACGAGCGCTATGAACTCCGGGGACAGTTACAACATGTGTTGGACGAGGCGCGTCAGACTCGCGTTCAGTATCGTGTCTTCCCGGACGAGGAGAGAGTGAACGGTCCGAAGGAGGGCTACGAGATCTTCCCGGACGACGCTCGCGTGAACGCCGACGACGGCCCCCCTCGCGCGGAGAACGTGAACGTGACGCGTCTGAGTAATGCGTTCCTGGCGCTCGGTGGGTGCCAGTTCGGTGGGTGTCGACGTAACCCGGGTAATCAGGGTAATGACGAGGCGAGCGGGACCGGGACCGAGAACGAGAACGATGTGTTCGTGGCGTTCGATGGGTGCCAGCGTAACCCGGGTAATCAGGGTAATGACGAGGCGAGCGGGACCGAGACCGAGACCGAGGCGCGATATACGTTGGAGAGCGGGAGCGCGGACGATGTGTGCCCGAGGGAACTACGACAATGGGAGGAGCCGATGGATGGCGCGATGGATGGCGCGATGAGTGGTAGGATGGAGATCTCGACCTCGACCTCGAACGATGTGTTCGATGGGTGCCCGCCACAACGATCGGAGGACCATGGCTCGTAGGATAGTGTCTGGGGGATCTGGATCTGGATCTGGAACGACGGCTACGACTACGTCGCGAACCCTCCACATATATGGGGGAACGCGAACGGGATCTGGATCGCCGGGAGTGTGTGATTATGTGCGGAGTCGTAGTTGGAGGTATGATGACGGTAGCGTCGTGTCCGGACCGAGATCGAGAACGGGAGCGGCGTCGATAAGACGGATGTTCCGCATAGTATCTCGGAGAGTGAGAACGCGAGCGTGAGCGTGAACGACGCGACATAACTATAGGAGTGCGTCGACCGGAGTCGCCTTGTATAACAACCGGAGGAGCTTGGGTCTGCGGTCCAGTGTACGCGGGCTGCGTCGGCGGTACGATGATAGCTTGTTGTGGTGTACGGTGCCGACTTCGCGACGATCGGCTGCTCCTGGGCGAGTGCACGAGTATAGGGGCCCCTGTGGGGGTGTACATAGTCGGAGGAAATCCAGTCTGTGGCGGCTGCACGACGGTGATACGCTCGGGTGAACGAGACCGCGACCGCGACCGCCGTCCGCGTCGAGAAGAACGGGAAGACCGGGATCGGGATGGTCGACTGGCTTGTATGATTATTGGACTCCTGCGTGAGCTCCTAGGGGAGCGAGAGCGGGAACGGGAACGGGAACGGCCGCGCGAGGGAGCGACCACAATGGGGACCGATGGTTGAGGCATATATGTGGGTTGAAAGCCTGAGCCCATGCTCGGACCCATCGGCTGCTGCGGCTGCTGGGGTGGCTGCTGGATGACGATAGTCTGCGGTGGGGGAGCCTGTGGCTGCTGCTGCTGATACTCGGAGCCAGTAGGAGCAACGACCATGGGCGTAGGAGCATACTGAGTACCCATTGGTTGCATTGGTTGCTGAACGAGGATCGGGCGCTCGCTGGAACCGGAGCTCCCACTCCGAACGCTCCCGCTCCTGCTCCTTCGGCGATGGCGGCGCGGGGGGGGACCCTCGCTGCTGCTGCTGCTGCTGGGTCGACTGACAGGAATAGGGATCACGGCAGGATCAACATCATACATCGGGGAACGATCGGGGCCGAACTGGGGTATAAAAGGTTGTTCTCCTTGTTGAAATTGAGGTTGCGGCATGGGCATGAAGGGACCAGGACCGCCCATCATCCCTGGAATGAAAGGCGCGGGTCCCGGTCCCTGCGGCTGCCACAATACTGGCCCAGGCGGAGGCAAGCCTTGCGGAATGACGGGTATATTGGGAAATTGGGGGATGAAAGGCGGTTCTCGCCCGTCGCCAGGAACAACGCGTCCGTCACCGGGAACGACGGGCGGGATAACAGGAGCATAGCCTCGAGGGTACGGCTGGAAACCGAGAGGAGGGATAACGGGTCGTTGGTCCTGTTGACCTGGTATAACGATCGGGGGACCATCGCCACCATCCGAAGAGCTCGAATCACTGCCGCGATCTGGTCCGGGGGGCCCTGGGGACATTTAAACTTGGTTGTAAGACACGCAAAAGAAAAAGCATACCTTGGGCCGGAACACGGCGCATTTCTTCTCTTAGTTGATCGACACGCGCGACAACGCCTTGAAGTTCAGCGTGACGGTCGTGTACATCTCGTTCTAGCCACTCGTTGAGCCCTCTCATATATCTCATAAGCTCCCGCTGTTGATCGACAGTAGCGAGCTGAGCTAATCGATTTTCCTGTCGTCAAATTAATTATCTAAACACGAAAGCTTCTCGACGATTGGCTCACTCTCAGAATCTCCATCAATGAGTCGAATACCGGCGGAAGTTGAACAATCGCCTAATTTAGCCGATTCAGCGCATGCTCGAACGGTTGAAATGGTACGTACAGGACCAGGCTGGATAAAGGTAGGAGGCGGGCCAGGTCCAGCCACAGGTCGAACAGGAGGGGGTTGTGCGCTTGGACCCTGAATTCAACAGAGATGAGTGAAGTAAACCAAAACTAGACACAAAGACTCCTTACTGGTCGCTGTGCCGGAGTGTACCAACTGGGCCGAGGTTCATCGTCCCCACCTAAGGCACCGGGAGCAGTCGGGGCCCGCCCCGGCTCGTGGAGACGGGATAACTATTATATACAATCAGAATGATTGTATACTGGAACGAAGAAAATCGTACATCGACAGGGCGAACAGGCGGGGCAACGGGTCCTGCAAAGATAGTTAAAAGTTGCTTGTCTGCACAACCGAGACAATACTTACTATGAACGAAAGGCCTGGTGGGTTGCCCAGGCGGCGCTGGGAAAGTTTCCGGTTCGGAAGGTCCCGGACGAGAAGACGGAAGGAACCCATGTTCGCGAATATCTCGCAAGTCTTGAGGGGGAATTCTAGGGTGGCGTAGAATACCCTCCCTTCTCGGAGGCTCTGTGTCTGGACGTGGAGGAGGGCGCGGCGCCGGTCCCGCAGGGACAGTAATACCAACCCCGCTTCGAGGACGAAGACCACGCGATTGGACATCGTAGGAGAACGGAACAACCGCAGGAGGTCGCTCAGCCGGCTCGAGCGGCACCCCGGTCCCTGCGCTGGAGAGCAAGTCGTCGAGCTGTTGGGCAAACGAGCGGCCCGGTGGCGGTGCCGGTATTGGTACTTGTATGTCCGGAACATCCCGCATCTGCAAGAGGCTGGGCCAGAAGCTGGATTCCGAGCCCGAGTCAGAGGGTTCATGTGGTGGAGGGATGATGATTGGGGGTTGCGGCGCCTCGCGAGGTTGATCAATGATATGTTGCAGCAAATCCTCGATACGGCGCATCCTGTCGCTCAACTCCGGGTCCGGGGCAACAGGAGGTTCACGCTCACGCTCACGGAGCCGGTCGAGGGAATGGTTGGTCGAGATCTGCGCCTGCCACAATCCATCTACCAATTCTCTGATACTCTGCAGGATGGGGCCGTAGGTGGCAGCAGAGTTCGCCAATCCATCGACTGTTCCTCTGATGCCTTCCAAAATGGGAAGATAATTGGCAGGCCGGACGGTGGAAGCGGAAGAAGACGATGTTGGAGAGGAGGAAGGAGATGACGGGGAAGGTGAAGGGGGAGGGTATGGATGGCTAGACGATTCAGAGCTGCTGGACGGAAGAGGAGTCGTCGTTGAATAGGCATAAGATGAGCTCGCAGGATAATCCGGCGTCGACACCTCAAAATCCCGCGCCTCTGGAGGGTATGGGGAACCAGGCAGCGGATATGGAGAACCAGGTAGCGATACCAAGTCGTCGTCCGAATAATGCGACGACAGGAACGAGATGCTGCTCACGGTGCTGGACGAGCGCGAAAGACTGACGTACGACATCGGCGGCTCCAGCAACCTGATCGTCGGAGAGGCTTGCGCAGGAGAGGGCATTGGAGGCACAGGAGAGGGCGGGAGAGGTATGGCGGCAGCGGCGGCGGCACGCGAGGCCGGGCGCTGCAAAAAATTGGCCAGGTCGCGCAACTCGTTTCTGAGCGCCCGCACATTGTCCGCAATGTCGTGGTTCTCTTCGCCTCTGAGATCAGCGAGGCGACGCAGCTCGTCAGCCAAATGCTCTAAGGTGACACCGTGCGTGCTCGGCGCCCGATACGACGGCACGGTCTCCAGGACCGAACGCATTGACGGAACATTTCCGCGCGGGGTAGACACGCTGACGCTGCCGGAATCTTCAGGCGTGCGGAGACTGCGCGTTGATGACGCCACCGAGGACTACCAAAAAATCAACAATTAGTCCACAGAAAGTGATCCAATTAAATAAACACGTACCGGGGGGCGACTAGGACGAGGAGTACTGCGAGGAGTACTCAGCAAGGGCGTAGTCACAGGCTCTTCGTAAAGTGGCGATTCCGGGAGCGATCCCGCATCAGACGACGAGTCGGAGACGAGCGACGACTGCGTGAGGACCGACAACGTCCGCCCAAGCGACGACGACGAATCGCTGGGGAAGTCGAGGCCCGACGGCGTGGACACGTCCGAGAGGCTGGACGACGGCGGCGGCGGCGGCGGCGGCGTCAGCGACTGTTCCGAGCGCGGGATGGTGCTCAGGCGGTCCCACGACGAGAACGACTCGGTCGGCCGGAGGAAGGACGTCTCGCCGGACGTGTCGGGCGGGTCGTGCAGCGCGATGGAGCCGACGGTCGGCGAAGGCGCGAGGACGGAAGACTCGTACGTCCCGCTCGACGCGCTGGCCCAGCTGCGTAGGCTTGACAGCGCGCGCGATAGCGGCGTCAGGTTCGACGACGAGGTGAGCGACGTCTCGGTCATGCTCCTGCTGATCGCGGACGGCGGCTCGTAGAGCGTGGACGGCCCCGCTTGCGACTCGATTGGCGACGGGCCCGACACGGACGCAGACGACGCC
This sequence comes from Mycena maculata, assembly GCA_029448575.1. Lineage (NCBI taxonomy): Eukaryota > Fungi > Basidiomycota > Agaricomycetes > Agaricales > Mycenaceae > Mycena > Mycena maculata. The sequence continues at coordinate 10,428 of JARJLG010000092.1, read as the reverse complement.
GACGAAAAGGCGAGCGACATGGGCGTCTGCACATCCGAGGACTCCTCCGAGCTCTCATACGGTGTCGCCGGCGCAAGATACGGCAAGGGGCTGCTTTCAGTCGAGAACGAGAGCGACGAGACGGCTGAGACGGATGACGAGCTGACCGACGAAGGCGGGAGCGGCGGGTGGTGCTCTGACGAAACTGTCGACGATGGGAGCGGTGGATATTGCTCTGATGAGACTGTCGACGGGAGTGGCGGATACTGTTCTGAAGACACCGACGACGGCGGGAGCACCGGATACGACTCCGAAGCCACACTCGACGGCGGAAGCGCCGGATACTGCTCCGAAGCCACGCTCGACGGCGGGAGCGGCGGGTACTGCTCCGAAATCACTGTCGACGGCGGGAGGGGCGGGTAGTACTCCACGCTTGATTCAGATCGGATCGTCGGCACGAGCGATGGCACACGGATCAGGCTCCGCTTCTCGTCGTCGTCCTCGGAGGGCAGCACGCTCGGCGCGGGGCGCGGCGTGCCCATCTCGGACGGGATGTCGCCCATGTCGCTCGGCTCGGGCGCCGTCTGGTACGCCGACTCGGAGGGGATGGTCGGGAAGGACGCGTACGACGAGTGCGCCGAGGAGGACGGCGCGCGCGGCGCGGTGGTGTACTCGGACGACGACGAGCTGCCTTGCGAAGCGGTGATGAAGCGGTCGCTGGAGCCCGAGGACGAAGGCGGTGGCGACGAGGAGCTGGACGAGGGCGGCGACGAGGACGGAGGCGATGAGGAGAGCGGCGTGTACCCCGACGTCGTGCGTGTCGTGACGTCCGACAAGTCCGACGACGGGCAGATATCGTACCCCGTCTGGTTGGTCGAGTACGTCCCCGGCGTGAACCCACTCCCGCTCCCCGTCCCGCTCCCATTCCCATTACTATCCGACGGCGGCCCCGTCCCGCCCTCCCCCTCCGTGCTGCTGTTCTCCTTATCCTCCTCCGACTCGGACGCCGTGCGCGAGTAGCTGTCTGACGCGCTCCCGCTGTACGTATACCCGGACGATGACGTGCGCCCGCCCGAGCCCAACCCGAGCCCCAACCCCAACCCCGGTCGGCGGCGCACCTCCCTCGCGCGCGCCAACGACGTCCCGGTCCCGGTGCGCGACGGCGACGTGTAGCTGTAGCTCGAGTACGTGTCCGAGCCCGACGCAGACGCCGAGTAGTCGCTGTGCGAGTCGCCGAGCAAACTCACGCTGCCGCGGTACGACAGCGACCCCGTGCGCGTCGGGCTGCCCGTGAACGCCGAGGGCGAGAGCGAGAACGTCCCCGACGGCGCCGCGCTGCTGAACGCGCCAGTGCGGAGGCCCACGCTCTGGGAGTACAGCGTCCCGCTCCGCCGCGTCGCCGACCCCGAGCTGTTCGTTCCTGTTCCTCCTGTTTTCCAAGTCAAAACCTTGAGTTGTGCATTTTCACCGTACACACCTGTTCTGGAACTCCTCCCGGACCCCGACGTACTCCCGCTCTCCGCCGACAAAAACACATCCTCCCCGCTGCCATCCCCACTCACACTCGCCCGCTCATCAAGCTCGCCCATCGACCCGCGCCGCGCGCCCAGCCCAGGCCCGCGGCGCCCAATCGCGCGCGGGTCGCCCGGGTACACGTACGCGCCACGGTCGATCACGCTATCATCGACCGTGCCGGTGTGGTGCGAAGACACTAGCGAAGCGCGGCGGCGCACGCCCGTCGTCGTCGTGGCGGTGTCTGTCAGGGTCTCGGTCCGGGTAAAGTCGGTGCCGGTGCCGGTGCGCGTGTAGTCGTCTGTGCGCGTCACGTCGGAGGCGCCCGTGCGCGTCTGCGTCTCGGACGTATACGTGCGCGTGTCAGTCGCGGTCGGCGTAAACGTCCTCGTGTACTCGCTCGGCGTCCACGTCCCGCTTCCCGTCCGTCCCCGCGTCTCCGTGCCGGTGCCCTACAAACCGCATCTCGTCAGAACACGAAAAAAAGAAGAGTAGGAAACATCGTACTGTAGGCGTCCACGCCTCCGTCCTCGTCTCTGTGGGCGTCCAAGTCCCCGTCCCCGTTCTAGAATACGCGCGCCGCCACGCCTCGCTCGGCGCGCCCGAATACCCGCCCGAGCTACTCGTCGTGCTCCCTCTCCCCTCCGACCCCATGTCCGGAATATCCGCAACAGGTGGTACAAACACCGTGCTCCTACTCCCCGCGCTTCCTCTGCTCCCGACGCTCTCGGCACTGTCGACGGACAGGATTGTCCGGATGCTCTCCGAACGCGCGAGCCTGCTCTTGTTGCTCTCGCTCGCGCTCTCATCTGCGTCGCCCCCAGACGAGCCCGCGGACGACTCGGCGCGCGGCGGGCGGTGCACCGCTTCCCTGCGCACGAAATCGTATCAACAAAAAACTCTCCTCTCTTTTTGCAAAGGAAAGACGCACCAGATCCGATTAACCCACTTCTGCCTCTCCAACAAACTCTCCGCCGCCAACCTCTCCACGCCGTCCTCATACACCATCTGGAACGGCACCAACAAGTCGACAAGCGTGTCCACGCCAGGCTCGCCACTGTCGCTCTGCACCCGCGCAGCGATGCTCCCGACATCATCGCGTGCGCCGGGGTGGCCGGGGCTGGGCATGCTCTGCACAGCCGTGCAATGCACGAGGTCGAGCCCGACAAGGCCGCGCCCCCCGCCCGGCGCGAGCCACGAGAGCAGGAGGAGGTGCGGGTAGAGGAGTGCCTGACAGCGCTGCCAGCGGTACGGCGGCGCTGCGTGCACGTTCAGGAACCAGAGAAGGCCGATGTGCAGGGGCTGTCGTCGTCCATGTTTGTGCGTAAACGTTTGCAGCGTTCATTTGATGTAAGTGTGATGGGATCAAAGAGAGGCGGGATTGGTCAGCAACGCTTAAAAAGGGAATTCAAAAGAAATACGTACAGGCTCGTTGCTCTGCGCATACGCGCTTAGCTCTGCAACATTCAGCGTCGGCGGCATGCTCGCGCTCCCGCTCCCGGCACTCCCGCGGCGCATGCTAGCACTGCGCAGACTCGCACTCCGCTGGCTTGCGGTGCGGCGGATCCCGAAGAGGCCCTCGTCCGGGTCCGTTGCGCTCGTTGGCAGCGCGGGGAGCGGGTGCGCGTCGTCGTCCGCGTTCTCGGACTTTGACTTGGGTTTGCTCGCAGAAGAGGTTTTGCTGGACGAGGACGAGGCGGAGGGGGACTTGCGCGCAGGGGTGCGCTCCTTCCAGAGTGCGACGATGTTGCGCACCGACGCGAGCGGCGAGCGCGGGCTGCCCTGTGCGGGGCGGCGCAGGGACGCAGGCGGTGTCGTCGGTGCGTGCGATTGAGTGGGGGTTTGTGTGTTAGTAGTAGTCGTGTAAGTGTAAGTGTTCGTGTTCGAAGGCGTGAAGGTGTTGGTGTTGGGAGGCGAGAATGTGTTAGTATTCGTGTTAGTGGTGCCAGTAAATGTGTCTGTGCGCGTCCCTGTGTATCCCGACGTGGTACTGAGCGGGCCCTGGGAGAGCAGCGTGCCCATCGACGGGCGGGTGCGCGAGGGCGTCGAGGACGTCCCGCTGGGAGAGGTCACGCGGCCAGACTTTGTCGGAGACGCAGGACGCGAGCCGAACGTGCTGTGGAAGCCCTGCGCGTACGAGCTGACGTCGGAGACCGAGTGCGCGGGCGTGAAGAATGGCGATGGGCTGCGCACGCCAGAGGGGGTGGATACACCACGGGCATGACCTGTGCTTGTCACTGCGACCGGTGCTGCTTCAAAGACGGCGATGAGCTCCGTCGCGCGGCCGGGGGGTGGCAACCCAGGTTCGGTCGACGCGCGCGAGTGCATGGAGCGGCGAAAGTCAGGGGTTGTTGGGGCCGGCCTGGCAGCCATAGAAGATGGACGCGAGTCTTCGGTGCGTTCAGTGATCCTGCTGAGACGGACGGGTGGCGGTGGGGAGGCGAAAGTGGGGAGGGAAACAAAGGAAGGGGAACCGGTGTAAGATGAAGACCAGTTAGATACTGCATTTTGTGTGTCGTCAATGTCGTCGTCAAGGTCATTCAACGATGCCTCGACTTCTTCGAGTGAGTTGCTGTCAGTGTAGTCTTGCGAGCTTGAAGGCGAGTCCGCTCGCGTGTCTGTCCCACTCTAGTCAGCATACAACTACATCCACCATAACCCAACACACCTGTGAATGTTGCTGTCCCGTATGTGGGCGAATACGGGTCGTCGGTGCTACTCATCGCAGCGGGGAAACAAGAGGTCAACACACCACGTGACCGCAGAGGCACGAAAGATAACGCGTTGGTCACATCACAAAGAATCTTTCAAAGAAGTGCACGGCGCGTGTACACGCTTCCAAGTCTCGAACCGTGAACGCTGTGAACGCCCAAAAAAATGGTGGGGTGGGCTAGTTAAAGATCAGACCGGATATCGATTTCCGGGACCCAAGGCCGCGAAGTGATAAGTAATATCTCTGGAGCCGATACTAATTTCGCTTCGTCCCCACTACTCAACTCGCACGTCTGATACTATCCGGTGTATAGAAAACCTGTTGAGGTGATCACGCCACGCATCGGAGGCTTATGCGATGGGCAGCTGCTGCCTGCCGGCAACAATTTCAACTCCCCAACAACTTGAACGTGCCATCATCCTCATATGCATCTTTGTACTTTTGCACTAGGCTTGATTACCCTCCTGCTTCAGTCATATTCATCCACACAAGCTGCACGTCTTGCCCTTCGTCTCCGCCGAGGGACCCAACGTTCAACGCGTAATCGTCCATGTACGTTCTGTAAATATTGTCACCGCAGAGCCGACCAGCACTTCGGCCTTTGGAAATACTCCCAACGATGCACATCTTCCATCCAATGCAGTGCCCCTTCCCTGTGTTACTAACCCGGCTTGAACCCGACATTTGTCGAAATTCGGGCATCTCGGGTATGTTGTGTTTCCACCGAATTCCCGCCCTCCAAGTCGCCAGACTCTTCTCGGCTACTCTACCATTTGACGGTGATTTCAGAAAGCGAATATTTACCTCCACACATGCATGTAGGGCCGCGCCGCTCCCACTTCGGGGCACAAGTCGAGTGTTTTTCAGCGCCTTGGGATGAACCTTCAACAAGAAGCCACAAACCTGCCCTTTTATTTCATCTCAGGTCTTTTGAACCACGAGCGGTGTCACGCTCCTTCCCCTCTGAAAGGTAAAGCAAAAAGCAATCATCGAACGCGTCGTTCGAGGTGCGTGGGACTCGAGCTTCGAAAGTACCAAAAGTGTCGTGGTCTGGATTTAGACGCAAAGGAATGCGCAGCACGAAAACAGCAAGTTGACGCAGAATTTAAGCTCACATTCTCTGACTCATCTTCCTCGATAGATTCCGGCATATGCATGATGAGTTTGCACGCACCCAGCCAGCTTTAAACTTTTCATCAACTTGAATTTGTAGAATGCATATGGAAAGAACTTGATTCCTTCCTCCCAGATCGGCAGCGAGCGAGATGGCAACCACTTGAAATCTACTGAAAAGGTGATCACATATGTTGCTTACAATGTCGACCTAAACTATTTTAGATGGAGCTATGCGCTCGAGGGGGGTGGGAGGGGAGAAGAAAAAGAGTATGAAAACAAAGGTGAATGTCCGAGCGACGTCGACGCGTTGGTGTAATATCAATTGACCGATTCCATCAGAAAATTACTTGGCAGCCCCTATCCCAAAATGGTGCCACAACGCTGAGTTCCCAGTTCGGTTATCTTCCTGATAACCGTATTCCCGAATTGCTGAATCATCGTACCGCCCCGCAACATTGAAAGCGTGGAATAGGACAGTAATCGTGTATGTGTAGTATCGGTTAGGCAACCGAAGCCTCTTTGTCATTCAACTGTCCACAGCCGTTCAATATAAGAATGGGACGCCCAGCTGCAGACAGTCCAGTCTACACCGAGAAATCCCTTCGATATGGCAAACATACGCACCTTTTTAGTTACTGGGTCCAACCAAGGTGGGTCCTCTTCGGCTTCTGTATACCGAGTTCGAAACGCTTATTAATACCCTGGCGCTAGGCCTCGGAATGCACACTGTGCACCAGATCGCATCGACGCCGGACGTGCTCGTTTTCATGGGTGCGCGCGGAGGCAATTCGACCAGCATCGCAACTAAAATGACATATCAACAGGTTCCCGCAAATTAGCGGCAGCTGAAGAAGCGCTGGCGAAATTCGCCAAAGACGTCCATCCTTCGTCCACTGTTGTGCCCGTGCAGCTTGACATTACCGACGCCGCGTCCATCACAAATGCGCACGCGCTGATTGTCGACCGCCTGCAGGGAAAGAAACTCGACGTCTTGATCAACAAGTGCGTCTCGCCGTCCCAAATGCTTACCCCGCTAATGGCAACCCATGGCTAGTGCTGCGATCGCCGATCCCTCGTTCGAGAAGACATACGCTGTCAATGTCTTCGGCACGGTGGCTATTACGGAGGCTGTCCGGCCCCTCTTAAACGACGGCGGCGCGATCGTGAACATATCCTCTCGTCTCGGTTCTATTGCGTGGCACACGCAAGACCCCCCGCCGCCGATCTACCCTCCTTACAGCACGAGCAAGTCCGCATTGAACGCGTTGACGGTGAATTGGGCGCTTCAGGAGAAGCAAAAAGGCTCCGGGATTCGGGTGGTTTCCATATGCCCTGGTATGTGCATGCGCCCGTGTGGTGTGCATCTCAGCTACTTACTCGTCCATATCCAAGGCTACAATGCTACTAATCTGAACAACTACGCCGGAACGATGTCGCCTGCAGACGGTTGCAAGATCATCGTGAAGACGGCGTTGGAGAGGGATGGGAAAAGTGCGGCGTTTATCCACCAGAACGGAGAGTACGAATGGTGAATTCGAAATTCCAGGGCCGCACGCTCAGGATTTCGAATGTAAATTACGTGGACGTTGTGTCGATACAATAAATTCTTAACTCGAAGGGATACATGCGTTGGCCAATGGTCGACGACGCTGCGTCAATTTCGTACTCCCACGGTTCGAATTTAGGCGACGACCGTCAACTTTGACCAAGGCGACTCTCCGGAAAATATCATGTGGGAGCTGGGAGATGGAGACACGTGTTTCCTCATACCCAACGCGCATATCCACGGTGATTTTTTGCCTTGGTTTCGACTTGCAGATATCACTCGACATTTTTTAGCCCACTATTGAATCCGCCCAATCTCAATTTGGCGACGATGGCTTCATTCAAGAAGGACCGGGCTTCGTGAGAGTGTCGAATCTGCGGTGAACACCGTACAAATTCAACCATCAACTTGGTCGAAACTGTTGATCGGGATGACTCGGATAGAATAGGAATCATAAGATAGGTCTGGTTTCTTGTTTCCGCAAGAGCCCATCATGGTTTGGGAGCGTCTGCGTGTTTTCGATCCCGGGCCTCATTTACTTAGTACAAATTTTCATCGAGGACGAAATATGAGTGTTGAATGTTGAACCTTATTCGGGAGGAACCGGAACCGGATCACTCTTTCCACTCGCCCGAGTGGCACAAGCCTCTCCCAAACCGGGAGCAGAGTTATGAAAATACCCCAATAATATGAACCGGCAAAGGCGAATGACCAGGCACGAATCACTCCTTCCAACTCTCTTCCTCACAATCTCTGAATGTCTAGCTCTCGGTATTTCGCATTTCAGACCATAACCATCCAGACTCATGTGCTGCCGCAAACCGGTCGACAGCCGGTCGATGGGACCCCGAGATGGATGGAAACCTCCTTCCCAAGCATATAAAACGGCGGTTCAGTTTGTAGGGCGGAGCTCTTTTCACGCGCCTCCATCGCCTTCCAATCAGGGACTCGAAGGGAGCCCCGAATCATGATCGAGAATGCGGGTTCAAGAATGTAGGATATTGTTCTGAAGTTCGGAAGGAACTCCATCATAGCCCTGGAACGTCAATTCTGACAAGGCTATCTATGTAGGTCCGTAACCTGGTGGATCAGCGGCCGCAACACGGCGGACTTAGAATTATACCACAAGGTTGGTCGAGCCACTTGCCTTAGGCTAGAGATTCATTGTTCATTGGAAATGGAGAGCATCATCGGGGACCCGACTTGCCGGATCTGTGAGTGTGATTCACAGCGTGGCCGCGGGAGTGCAGCGAAAAAAAATGCAGTGGATACGACAAGTCCCAATCTGTCTCAGCATCCTGATATTCTTCTCAGAAGTGAACTTGTGGGTCCCGCCGTCAACAAGGCCGCTGTTCTCCCACAACTGCCCGCCGTCGTTTTCTTTCCTCGGTCGTTTCAAGCGACTATATTCACGGTAGTGCTCACCGGGATCTCCGACGGTAGAACGACTTGACGTCGCTGTTCCTCCACCATTTTGCGGGCACATCCTTTATTGCCTCTCGACTTGCCGCAGCGTTTCACTCTGCTGTCATTTATGCGGCCCCGACCCTGTCAGCTATCAGCGGCATTTACGATTTTCACACCTCTGTCAATGTCAGAAGCAACCAGCCGCACATCTGCCTTGCATCTGCCTGGCCTCGTACACCGACCGTCGACCGAGCCGGAGTCGGTCTAGCACCGTCCTTGTTTCAACTATATTGGATCCACATTGCACCGCACATCCCCCCTCGCTGATCCACACCAGTCGGATCATGTACATTTTCCCTTAAATGGAGTGCTGTAGTTCGCGGTCTCTCACCTATTTCGGCCACATTTAATCAAGCTAGTCGGCACCAACTCTGCTTCAAGTGCTTATTACAACAACATTTTCGGTGTCTCCGGACAACCGCCGCAGCAGTCGGATTGGAGGCGTCTGGATCGCAATCAATCGACTGGATGCTTTCATGGAAGTTCTGGGCATGCATTTATCTTGACGTAGGCCTCCGCTGGGGCAGGTTAACGCGTGTTCGGTTTAACTGAATTATTGGGAAACAAAGACGGCATTAACATTCTTTCTCCATGGCCCAACCAACATGAGGCACACGCAGTTACCTTTTCTGACTATCGGGATCCCAGGCTGAAGCGATGGCAGGGTAGTGGCATAGCAACTTCCAACACCGTGACCCGATAATAATCTAGGAAGTAAACAAAATGCATGGGACTACAAACAAAGGGATGGCTAGAATACAGTATTGGATGCTTGTGGTACACGATGGAGGATGAGCGTGAGCGATAGAAACAGCTGTGATCGACAGAGAAAGCAAGATGGAACGAACAGAACCCGACTAGAGCGCCCGTAAATCGCGTATAATGTCGGAATAATTTTCCTCGACCCAGCGCTGTCCGCCCTTTTCGCGGATCCACTTCCTCGAATATCTTTTAACCGGGACGGCGCAATGGGCCTGCCCATGCGTAAACACCAGTGAATACGCGTCGTCGTCGCTGGAGGTGTCGCTGTCGTCGGCGGTGTCCAGTTCCAGCAATTTTTTGACCGCTACCGCCGTTTGGGTGCATATATCCAGGACATCGCCCTTGCTCTCCGTGTCCGAGAATATTTCCAGCTGCACGGACTCGCCGAGGTGGCGCCGCAACTTCGAGATGCGCCTGCGCCGCGCAGTCGCCGGGGAGGGCGGTTCTGGTGCGGAAGGGATCCGGATTGGGGGGAGTGGTGGCGCTAGAACGCGCGGCTCTAACGCGTCTGGGGAAGTCTCGAGTCGGAGCGATAGTGATGCGAAGCGCGGGGGTGTAAACGTGGATGGTGGCGACAAGTGCGCGTTGGACTGGATGATGGGCGCTGAGGGAGACAAAGGGCTGGCTGGTGTGACAGACAGCGAAACGCCCGGCTCCGGCACGCGAGGGAGAGGGCGCAACGAGATTCGGCGCCGCGGTATGGGCGGTGCAGATTTCGGCGAAGCAGAAAGTGGAATTTGGGGCAAAGGCCGTATTGTTGGACGCGTATCTATGCTGATAGGTGCAGGGCCCGTATGGCGACGCGTTTCGGATGCAGGAGACGCGACGCTCGAGCCAAACGCACATATTGTCCTGCGGCGGGGAACGTTAAGAGGGGTCACTGGCGGAAGATAGACAATGAGAGGGCCGCTGGGCGCACTATCTGAGCCTTGCAACTGGTTGACAGACATTGGGGTAGGAGGGAAAAGATAATACTTAGGAGCAGTTTTATAACCGAATTTTCTTGTTTTGTTGAAGGGTCGTGTCAAACGGCACGTCGCAAGCGAAAACTAGCGAAAGCCCATATAGAACGGCCGAGGGTTGACAAATATAGCCAGATGCGAACGAGATCAAGATCCCGACTTGACAATGGCCGCCGCAGTCCCACAGAGTCCCGTCGTTGTGGTCCGAAACAAATTTATTTAAAATCGATAACCTCTGAACTTGTTGCCGTTGTCCAAGCTTGAGGTTAGAGGGGTCATATCAGCGGAGGCCGGGCGCGCCGGTGCGCCCGACAGGAGCTGACAGGAGCCGACGCTGCTTATCAACAACCGATCGTGATGAAAAGATGAAA